>BLKR01014751.1:0-492444 GCA_011170035.1 Teleogryllus occipitalis
GTTTGCGAGTAAGCGCGAGAGAGGACGGTGTATTCAGAGTTTTGTTGTGTCTTTTGTACACATGTGACTGTACACTTGTTCTGACGAGGTGCTGTGTTTAACTCAAGAAACGTTAACTCTCTTTTTAACATGGCGTTGTTTATTTTGATTCCTTCGTATCAATGTGTGAGTTGCTTTTAATGGATTCGTCTGAAAATTTAAAAATCTTATTTGTGTTCGGAAGGTTCTAAGAAAACGTTTAATATTCTTAGAATTGTTTGAATATCCGAGTATTAGTATTGACTCTGGGCAAAAATAAATGTGTAGCTTTCCTCTGGAATCGTCTCAGTAGCTGTGTGATGAAGTAAATGTCAGATTGGATGAGTTGCTAGTTACAGTGAAGGGAATACGTCATGTTCGCCACATATCTTTCTTCCCCCCCCCCCCCCAAGCGTGAGAATTAAACTGGTCTCGGGCATGGTGGACACCATTAACTAACCGGCAAAGTCGGACAATGAACCCCAAATGCCAAATACGAGTACTTAAATTTTTTCTGAGTTAAATTAGAGACGTGCGGATTTTATAGGTTGCATGAAATCTCTCTTCTTGTAATTAATTCAGTCTCATAGAAGGAAATCTCATTAAGAGCCTTGTCTTTGAAGAATTTTTGTCACTGATTTTGAACGCATTTTCTTTCCTTTAGCGTATTCCAATACGCTTACCCATTCGATCGGTGAGATCACGCGCCCGCTGAGGTCGGGTGCGTTTGCAGCAGGAGAGGGGGGACCTGCCTCGCTCCGACCGCGAAGAGGACGGCCGCCACGCATTTGCAAATTGAGCTGCCGGGCGATCAGGTCAGCGATACCGATGGCCTGCGGTGGCGCGCGCCTCACCCGACAGCAGCTCACCGCGCTATTTGAGATTTCCGACGAGTCGCGTGCATGCGTTGCCTCTTGATCATCTGTAATTGCGACCAACGATGGCGTTGGTAACGCTCGCGTTGGACATTCCGGCAGCGGAGTTTGCTCTCATGAAAGGAGACACGTGGAATGAAATAAATTTGGAAGAGTTGGCTTTGCTGCAGTTCGAAATAGCGAGTGATTTAGAGTGAAATTGAAGAATTTCGCCTCGTAAGTTTACCCCATGATGCGCTAGCGAAATTTTATTTTTGGCTGTATGAATGGAAGGAATTTGTTTTTGTTTCGTGGAAATTGGAAACTTTCTTTTCATTTGCGTATTTTTATTCAATGTTCACGGGATAGTTTAGAGCGTTGAATAGATTGCACTTCTAATCTAACACTGTCTGAATCTCCTTTGTGATTCACTTTAGGAATTCAAGGGTTCTTTCATCAGTACAATGCTTCAGTCGTTATTGGCAGAATTTATATGATAAATACATTATATGAACATTATTTGTAAAATCACCGATTCCAATTTGCCTAGAATACTTCATTCATATTAATTATGTAATTTAATCAAAATAATTATACTTATGAGTTTTAATTTGTACATTGTGATGTTTTTTTTAATTTTATACAAAGATAGCGTCGATTAGCGTGTTTTGTTAATTCATCATTTAAAAACGATATGAAGTGAAATCGACGTAGTATATTCGAGAAGCCCGCAAACTTAATTGTTTGTCAACTATCTCCAAATGTCAGGGGGCATCTGGGTTCAATTGGAGGGAGGGGGTATTTGATGTTCTTCGCGAATGAATCACTTGCTTTGCACATATGTGCAATGATTCACTTTCCTTTTCACAAAACGAATTCCGCGTAATAACCCATAATATATCCTTGATGACATGTTAATGTGATTTTTGGTATTCTATCAGAGCAACCATTTCATTTACAACTTAAAGGCCACAAACAAAATCTCTCATTAAACTATTTCGATGTATCGACAACTCGCTTGACGTGCAACGAGATTATTACAATAATGACACAGGTTCAAAGGGTCTGTAAAACACGGGATGCAAAACGAATTACTGTTATTGATATGGAGCAGTGATTAATTCCGTTACGCACTGTGCGGGTGACGTATTTCCGTCGCGCCGCGCGCTGGGACCGGGGCTCTTGCCGCGCGCCGCGCCGCAGCTGCGCGGCCCAGGGGTGAAAACGACCCCGTTCGAGGGGGAGGGGCGGGTCGGGTGGGTGCGGTGATGGACGACCGATCGCCTGGCTTTGATCGACGCGATCCTGCGTCTGTGCAAACCAACGCCGCGGTCTGGGTAGTTACACGTCTGTGCGAGTACGGTGGACGGAGTTTGGTTCGTTCTTGTTTTTGTGACTATTTTTCTAATTTGGGTTTTTGGGCTTCTGTTTTTTTAAATTAATTCTCTTCTTCTAATGTGTAGCTTTTCTCTTGTTGTATTCTTGAGAATATATGCAATTTTTTAAAAGTACTTTACTTCTTTTTTGACCAAATATGAGCGCTCATTGTCGAACATTTTAAAATAGTTTTTTGAATGTCCTATTTTATCGCAATTTCATGTCTCCAAAGATTTTGTTACATTACTCGTGTAATTTTCATCGATATTTAGTCTCTTACCTCTCCAAGTTTTTGCATATTTTGGGTAATGAACGTTTTTAAACATAAAAGCTTTCCTGACAGCTATGTTACTCGACATGTTACCAACTCTATTTCATTGGCTTAAAAATAGTTTTGTCAACCTCTGGCTGAGCACTGAGAAAGGAAGTTTAGCAAAAGTGTATATGTTTGTTTAATGAACATGTGCAGTTTGAAAATGTGAGTTATTATTCAGTTAAATTACTCCCACGCTCGTATTATATTCAGAAATGACATCCATTTTCGTTCTGATATGTTTAAATTACTCCCGCATTCGTATTTTATTTTTAAATGGTCTGCTAGTCAAACTGACGCGGGTTGCTGAGGCTGATCGGAAATGAGAAAATAGCTTTCAGTCCTCTCGAAAAGTTTAATCTCGACGCTGCTCGCAGCAGCCGTTGGTGTTACCGGTTGACTAGGCCGGTCCCACTTCTGTTGATTACGGCACCTTGTTGGTACTCCATCTCGCCTTGTGGTACGCCCCTTCTCGCTTCTTCCCGCTGTCTGCCGCCCGCGACAGCTGCACAATGCTCTCACAGGTACCGGCCGTTTATTCATGAACGATTTAATTAACACACTGGGCGTACTTTTCATTAAATTTCTGCGTTGCGGTCTTTAATTTTGCGGCGGCTCCGTGCAGAGGTGGCATTTGCGGGGACGGCGGCGGGTGGCGGGCGAAGAACGACGGTTAAGCGGCGCGCGCGCGGTTAGCTAGCTGCGTGCGCGCGGGTATTTGTGTGCTTGCGCGTGGGCGGAGGCGAAAACTGAAAAGCGAGAGCCGCATCTAATGCTTTTGAAATTCCCCGCGAGAGTGGATTGTACGCTATAAGGCTTTTCACCCCCACCCACCCCCGAAAACGAAACCTACCGCTGATGTTATTTTTGAGTTCTTTAATTCTTATTCGTTATGAAAATGTCCCGGGGAGAATTCAATTATTGGCGATTCGTTTAGCACGTACTTCTGGAAACCATTTTTCAACTTCGCAGATTTACTTTCAAACTCATTAAGAAATTATCAAAGTTAGTCAAAAGCAAATGCATATGAATAGACTGGTATAGCAGTAGTGAATGTTGTAGTCTGGCGCTATATATTTTTCATGATTTCTTCATTGTACTTCTGAAATTGTCTACCATGATTATTTATGTAAGAACCAATGTGTTATGTTGTTGTCCAGAAGGCTAGAGTTTATTTTTCATTCATGTGTTATTCAATGGCTTCACGTAAACCATTTTACATTTTTTCACAATTTCCCCTCCCCCTGTGGAGGTGGCAATTAATTTTTGTAAATTGTAAAGCGGTGAGCTGCTGCTTTACGGCTTAGGCAGCTAAAAGGGGATTTTCTTAATAGCTAATTAGAACTAACCCAGTTTTAGATACTCGCTTGAAAAGGAGGGTAAGTCGAACTCAGAGCCGGCCTGAATGGATATCAGCAGATAAAAATCCCAGCCTACGCCGGGATTCGAGCCTGGGCCCTGCAGGTCAGGAATACGGTACCCTACCACTGCCCCACTGCAGCTTCTTCTTTGTTTTGATTTTGCTTATTGAATTTTGTCTTCTTTTTCATGCACGCATCATTTATTCTTATTATATTATATACATACCCATACATTCAACCCCATAACTCGCTCAGCCCAACACAGAAATACCGATTTCCCGAAGGATCACATTTTCGAAACGCGCTATTGAGTGCAATTGCGGTCCGCGCGTGAATTTGCGCCTCTCCGCCGCGTTTGCGGGAAGTGAGGCGGCCGGCGCGCCGCGAAGCCGGTAATCGAACCGGAGACGGCCGCCCGGGGGTGGCGAAGCGTGCGCGGCCGCGGAACGCACGGCACGCCCAAGGCCGGCGCCTCCCGCCTCTCGGGCGCGGCCCGGATGCCTGGCTCGGTGCACGCGCGAAACTCTACGCGCCGATCTAATTGGATCGAGGGTGGTGTATCGCAGGGTCGTCGTTTCGGGGCCTGTTTCTAAGCAATAATTTGTGGGCGTTCGCGGTTAGTTTTATTGTAAATGTGTTTAAACTTTGTGAAGGTTCAAGGTTATATTTGCTGTCGATATTTTGTTTATTATTTATGGATTTTTATCGTATGTAATTGACAGTTCTCTACTGTCAGTTTCTGAAAATCAAAATGGTTTTTATACCACACCCGAGCTAGCAATACTTATCACATTCATCATGATTAAAAGACTTCATGATCTTTTAAATGTGTGATATGGGCGATATTGCAACTCATGAAGACAGGCCATTGCATAAATAAGTATTATTACCGTTCTGCGGAACATGAACTAACAAAAACAAGATGTAGTGTAGGAAGAAAGAAGGATTGGTTTTTATTGACCTGTAGTCAAGGACTGCCTTTGATATTTTAGTAGTGCATACATTTTCGACCGTGCATGAACATATTTATTTGGATCTGCCACTGAGCTTTCGTTCGGACGAAGCCAAACTGGGGATTGACAATTTTGTTCCGAGTTCTCATTTTGTATTTTCGATGTCGCAAAGCAATCTTGGACGTACGCCATGCGCTTCAGAAAGACCGAGAACATCCTACACGTCGTAAAACTTCGAATGAATGCCTTGTGGAAAGTTGCGTTTTGTAGTTGTCGCCGTTCTGTCGAAAATAAGTGGTTGTTTATATATTTGTCAAGTGTTTGTATTTTAAAAGAAAACTATCCGTTCGTAGTGTTGAACATTTCGTTCAAGTAGGAGTGAGTTATGGAATGCACTTAACGGTGATGAAATTCTCTTTTTCATTTTTACTTAGCCATGATATAGTTGGAGGGTGTGGAAGTGCCTTTTCGTGCTTCAAGTTTTTTTCTCTTTTGAGCACTACATAATCCATGGACCCTAATGACTTCCAACCCTGGCTTAGAAGAAACACTTTGAATTCGAGAACTGTTTACGCGAAGTTGTCTCTGGACATGCGAATCTCGCGTTTAGTTGCTCTATCTTAATTTATTTTCTCGTTGACTATATCTGCTACTCGAGGTTGTTTGTTCCTTGAATCCGAGTTTAATTTATAGAGACGTCGTTTTACTGTAATCTTGTCGTCTAATGAGGAAAACCATCGTAAATGAAGCAAAAAACAAAATGATAAGCATATATGAAAAGCAAGCATGCACTTCATTCGAAGTGCATGTTTATACATACTTGAGATTTGATAAATTAGTATAATATGCACAATTTTTCCTTTTCGTTTAAAAAAATGTGTTTATTATCAATTATTATATACCTTTTTTATCAAAATACATTATTCAATACCTAGTGCTTTGAGTTCGGAATTATCCCAAACGATTTTTCTAGAAACTCCGATCATAAGTGATGCACTCTTTCGTGCACTTCTGTCGTGAACAGTCCATTGTGAATTTTTCTTTTTACGAGCCATCCATGCACATTGCATCGGATGGGGGAAGTAGAGACTTTAGATAACCTCTTTTCCACAAACAGGAGCGCCCTCTGAAATCCCACAAAGCCCTCTCAGGGGCGCTGGGGGGCAGGGGGCTCTGCAGGCGTCGCAACGCACGACGTTCGATTGAGGCAGACCCCAGCACTTGGGCCGTCGGCCTCTGCGCACGCATATACAAACGCCTCGCTGCCAGGTGGGAAGTGGTGGAAACAGAAGGCGTGAAGAAGGTGAGAGACGAGGCCAAAGGGAGGGTTTGAAATGCGAGACGATACAATCTGAGTGGTGGTGAGAGGGAAACGCAAAATTCGGGACGACCCATGAGAACTACAAAACGAAACAGTCGACTTAGGGTTGGAAATGAAAGTACACAGCGAGAAGAGAGAAGTGAAGTGAAGTCCTAGTAGGTAAGAAGAAACTGAGAAAGCTCTAAATGGAAGAAGCGTGAAAGGATAATGTTTTCGAAACTCACTACCTCGAATATCGAGTCAAGAACGGGGTTCATTTGAGGTCAGAGAAAGGGGAATGAAACTTATTGTGGCAATGAACTTCAATATGAAGGCTCTGGTATTTAATAGTTCGGGGTTAGCATGCGAGTGCAGGCAGAGAATAAATAAGAGGAAATACCGAAATGAAAATGACAATCCTCTGGCGAGGAAAATGCGATCACATTGCCGAGGGTGGGAGTGCGTAGGAGCTAGAATCGATGCAAACGAATCTCAGTAAAAAGGAGAAGGGCGCGAAGCACAGTTGGCTTTTGCCGCCTCACGGAGATTAAAAAGACGCCAAGAGCGCATAAATTTTATTTTTAGCTGACTAATTCACGATTCAAGCACGTATTAAAAATAATATCCAGTTCTTCCATTTTTCATTCATTTTTTTCTTTATACATTGCGTATAGAAGGTTCGCAGACAGGATAATTGGTATGGAGGTAGGTGTTCGTCTGTTTACCGATTTTGATATATATATATATTTATATATATATATATATATATATATATATATATATATATATATATATATATATATATATATATCAGTAATAGTTGGTGTAATAAAATAGCATGTTCTCTTTACTTTCTCATTTTTATCTCGCAATAATTAAATATAAATATGCTAAAAAAAACTTGTGAGAAGCGTGGTAGGAGCAATATTATGTTTAGGTTTCCCTGAAACTCTTCTTATAAGAATATATAAATATTTCGTTAAGGATGTACAAAGAGTGACAAAAAAGTGTATGGAATACATTCTTTAAGTGTTCTTTTCCAACTCCAGCTAATAATAATTTAAAATTAAATTTTACTATAGAAATCTAGATTAAGATAATAGGAAAGGAAAGATCGCATGCGGTATGTGAGACGTTGACTCGGTACTGATCCGGCATCATCCTATCATTTATTAGAGGAAACAACGAAAGCCGCTGACCAAAGCAGCCGACTTGTAGAATTCTCATCCAGGCAGCTTTATAACAGGTGTCAAAAATTCGTCACCAACAGCAACCTAGAACAGCATGATCTTTGAATGTCTACTGTAATTGGGAAGTTTGTTTTAATGAATCAATAGTTACTAGTACAAAAAGTGAGTCTTAAGCGTACAAATAGAATGTTGACAGACGAGGCGACGACATTTTAGGAGCCGACTTCGGCATTTTGAAATAAGTACGCCAAAGTCACTTTTGTACGAGTTGCGTGCATTTTTTTAGTACGAATTTTTGGAAACTTGCTAGTACGACTGTATCTTCTTGTGATATTTCTCAATATGCGAGGAAGCAGTCATGTTCATCCACGTCGCCTCAGTGTTTTTTTTTTCTTTCTTTTTTTTACTTCGCAGTACCCAATTGTTTTATATCGTCATGACTTTTTTGCGGTACACATACGGGAAAGTGTGTTTTTCTGTACGCGAAAGTAACCCTTTCCAATCGATAAAGAGTTAGAGTAGTACTAGTTTCCACACACGAGCGCTGAAAAAAAAACTTGTGCCGGTTTTTTTCTGAACGCCAGCCATAGTTCATGGGCGCCGCCTTCGCTAGTGGCGCCACAGGCGGGCGATCTCCCTCCGCATGCAGAGAGCGCTGCGACGCGACGCGGTTTTCGGCGGGAAGGGGAACGACTTCATTTCGAGCGCAGATATGCGCGGCATGCACGCACACACGCAAATTGCGTTCCTCTCCGCGTCGCGACGCCGCCGCAGCCGTCGCCGCCGCCGCCGCCGCCGCCTCCATCACGACCATTGTCAACGGCGCGGCGCGGCTCGGCGCGGGCGTCGTCCCAGGCTGCGGATCAGGCTCTCCGCCTTCACGCTCCCACTGAAGCGGCGTCACATCAGCACTGATGCCGACGCTTTCCCCATCTCCGGCCTCGCGATCACGACGCTGCTTCGTTCCAAACAGCCCTGTCTCTTCCTCTCCATCGCCATCTCTTTCGCTGTTGCTGCTGCTACCACGTTCCTGGTGGGTGATGGTGCTGTTTGGTGCTCCTTCGTCTCCGATCTCGCCAAAGCGACGACTCCATGTTCGCTCTATTCTTGTGCTTTCACGTTCGGTACCGAACCGAATTGTCGTGTGGATTATGACATTCCTGAACAACTAAAAAAGCTACGGACCATTACACTTCCAAATTAATTGTTATGAATTTCATTAAGGTCGAGTTGTGTGAAAATTTCACTGTTGAAAAGAAAAGGCTCAGGTTATAAATTTGACTCTGGAGTAGTTTTGTCACTTTTCAAACCTGTTAGCTTGTGCGCCTTTCGTAAAAAAGCAGAAAAATTGAGAAACCCAGGCAAAGGGAAACTCATCTCCCATCGTCCCCTGCCGTCTATCCTCGACCGTCGCCTTTCTCTTCGTCCGAGAGTTGGAGCACGCGCGGGGCAGCGCTCGGCGTGTCGCAGCTGACAGCCTCCCCCCTCCTCTCTCCCTGCGGCGGCGGCAGCCGAGGACGCAGCTGGCCGGCGCGCGGCCGCTCGTGTCCGGCAGACCGCCCTGGGGTGCCGCCCCCATACCCTGCCCTCCCGCGCACCCACCCGCCCACCCAATTCTGTTTAGGAAGGGCTTGGAAATTAGTTCGCACTCAGGGCGCATATCTGCTCCTGGCGGAAGGGATAAATCGATATCGAAGCGTCCCGTAGCCACAAATTAAATTTCGCCTTTAGAAAGAACACAAACTCGCAAGTTTTGATGTGAAAGCGCGAGAGCCCAAGTTTCTTCCTTCCTCGGCGCTGCTGCTGCCGCCGCCGCCTTTACTTTAAATCTATGCAGCCGATGGCGCGTTGCAACTTACGTAGATAATGAATGAAGACTTCCCCCATTCAATTCAGGGGAGAATGAGGGGCGCACTCCATCGCCCGCGCGGCATGGCGCCGTTGCCTTGATTGTAATTCTTGAATCATCTTCGTTAGGAGTTGCCCTTTCGGAGTCTTCGTCAGCTCATCGTGAAATATTGGAAGAAGGAGATTTTCACTAATAGTGGAGCTATCTCGCGTAGAGTTTAGGAGCATCGTGACGACTATTTACGCACCCTTAAACCCTTCCTCCCGCTCGTAAACACGGGATTTACAATGCATAAACTGCGAGTAAAAGCCTTAAAGCGGGATGTCTCGTAAATAGGCCATCGCTTTATGTAGACGTTAACGCGTTAGCGTTTTTAACGAGTTTGCACCTGTTTTGAGAGAGATTTTTTTTGGTTTCCAGTAGGTGAGCTGGTATTGGATGTTGTGATTTTTAGTGAGTGATTTGTCTGTCTACTACGTACTCGAATGACAGGTTGTCTTATGTCTTTGAAATGCATTCCACGGTGTGTTAGGGATAAAAGACGGCCACAAAACGTATGTGTGTTACAAAATTTGTTTGTCTACAAGGGTCTTTTCGAAATCATCTACTTGAAATACGGTCAAAATAGGAACCACAAATCAGTTCGTTGAGAGTGTTAAATGTTTAATTACATTTCAAATTTCCTTGTCATTAACACCATGTGATGAAAATTATTTTTTAATGAATTGTAATTACTAGTTTAATAACTAGTCAGGAAAATAAACATTCTTCTTTCCACTGAAGCAGAAGTTCATCTAATTTTCAATAATAATCTTACTATTAGATTGATAATAAATGCATCTTCATTTGTAGAAATCATGTTTACCCTTCAAATATATTTTCACCGAAACATGATTGATTTTGCGTGACCCGTCATTTCATGTTATTGTATTCTTTTAATCCACCCATCATGAATAAGCAGTGTAAAAAATATATCGAAAACATGATCTCTTTCCGTGTCTTGCTGCATTTTGCCCGTCGAATTTGTATTCTAATTCTTAGCACCACATAACACGTAAAACAAGATAATCTAATCGGGAATCAGTAAAGCGGTCGGTCATGCAACAATTCAAGTTCAGGTGCGTGTCAAAAGAAATGTCATTCTGTCCGTTACTTTTTGAACTGGATGGTTTCGATTTTCTACTATTTGCTAATATTTCCGCCTCTGAAGTACTGCAGTGTAGTGGGAATTACTAAAAATGGTTTTACGAGTAGAATTGATGATTTTCTGTGTAAAAATAATTACTTGTTTTGCGGGTCCAATTTTGTTTTGTGAAACATTTCGTTAGGTGGCGTATCACAAGGTTTAAAATGTGGAGAAATTGAAGAGAGAATCGTTTCGTAGCGACAAGTACGTTTTCTAGTGCACTTCCAGACCAACGCCAAAAAATTGGGACGTTTCTTTATCAACGACATAATTGCGTTTCAGCAACCCTATGTCGTTTAAGTGTTAATCAGAAGCGTCTGCCGAAATCGACAAAAACGAAGCACGGTTCACACAGAGCTCTGGCCATGATGGCGGAGCCGAGAAAGGTGGAGATCGCGATGCAGCTGATCTTAGAGGGGGGTTTCGGTGATGGTGTGTGCGATCAGGCAATGAACTGGTGCGAAGACTGTTGTAGAATTTAGAAAATGTTTCATTTTTTGCGGAGTAATAAGTTTGAAATGCAAGTCCAAAAATGAAATTAGTTGGAGCTGTATGATTTTCGAATTAATTCCAAATCATTGTATGCAGAATATTGTGCCAGTACGTTTTCATGTTCGTAGAACATTATTTATTATTCAAACCACAATAATTTAATGAACTTTTTTATTGAATAATATTGTCAATTTGTTGATTTAATCACAATGCCTATTTTTAAATGTGTTGAATGCATAGGATGAATATAAAACAGCATCAAAACAGAGTTTTCAATGAATTTAATTTTCTAGTAATAAAATATTCTCTTTGCTTTCAAAGAGTTACTTACATTTCTGTGACCTGTTTCAAATGTACATTGCTGTTTGAGTTAAGCCATGGTGATTCTGTTTCGTGTTGCACTTTTTTAAATTGAGATACCGGTCTGGTACCTTTCTTCGTTCTTTCACTTTTCTCTTTTTAAGGACAGCCGACTCAATATAACACTGTGGATGGCTGGGGCTCCGGTTACTGCTCTGTTCCTCGCGTCGCGATACATTAACCGCTCCGTTTCCGCTACCGCGCGCGATCGAACCGTAGGAGAATATTTCACCCGTGAGGGCCCCGCCGCTGCGCTGTATTTTTCTCAAAGCACTGTCCAATAACTCCGCAGTCATCCCTCGGTGCTGGGCGGATATAACCTACATATTTTACTGCCTCAGACTACACCGCCCCGGACGCTCTGTCGTCCCGCTCGCGTACCCGTGCTCATCCCCGCCGGGTCCCTGCTCACATTTGCGCGCCTCCTCCCAGGTCGCCTTTTCGGCCATGACCTCGCTTGCGTCGCTGGACTTGCGTCCCAGCCCCTCTACCCCCTTTCCCCGCGACCGCGCTTTCTTTCCCCTTCCCTCGCCCCGCTTATCCCTTTCAGCCCCACGTCTCGTCCCAATTCGCTTTCCGTGCTTGTTCCCGCCGGCGCTACCAGGTACGATGCATCCTCCTCAGCCTACCATTGCCGTTTGTGCTCTCGCACCCGTCCTCCCGCTCACTTTGCGTTCCCGCCTCCAGCTGTGGTTACTTCTTTCAGAGTCCCTGTTCCTTGCCTCCTCCACTTCCTGGCCCTTGCCAGCCTCCTCGCGTTCATCCAATCCTCGTCCGTCCACCGTCCCGAATCCGCGTCCCCGCCTCGGGATATGCGTTCCTTTCTGAATCCCTGTTCGCATTTTCCGCCCACTTTTGTCCATCCCTGCCCCGTATACAGCCCTGATTTCTTTCATGTCCCCGCCTGTACGCATAGTGAACATATCTGAGCCTCTTTCACAGCCCAGGTCCTCTTCACTGGATGAGGTCGTCCCTATCAGAGTCCCTGTCTGGTGTTCCACGCTGACTTTTGCCCAGGCCCCAACCCCACTACTTGCACGTGCTAGCCTGTCCGTCCTCCCGCAGCGAACACTATCTGAGACTCCTCTCCACTCCGCGTCCCAGGCCTCGTCACAGTTCTCGTTCCCGACTCCGGATGAGGACGTCCCTTTCAGAATATCTTATCGCCTTGTCCAGTCCCTTCCCCAATTCTGCCTTCTTTCACCATCTGGGACTCCACGTCGCCGACTACGAAGGAGGACGTCCCTATCAGAATCCCTGCCGGGCGTTCCCCGCCGACTTTTGTCCAATCCCCGACCCTACTTCTTTCACGTGCTCGTCTGCCTGCCAGCGAACTGCATCCCCGACAGCTCCCCAGTGTGCGTCCCCATTCTCGTCTCCTTCGCCGGCCCGTCCTCTCCCTGGCGCTGCAGTCGCCAGACGCGTCCTGCGCTGGAGAGGGGGGCGGGGCCGGCGGAGGAGGCGGCAGAGCGCGCCGCGATAAGCGCCGTGTTAATCTACCATCGCGCAGGGAACACGTGCGAGTTAGCACGCGCTCTAAAAGATCCGCGCCACGCTTTTTGGCGACTTTTTGCTGCTCTTTCTCGCGTTTGCTCGCTTGATTTTGTGCCCTGTGCGTTGAGAAGTTTTCGTTTGGCCGCTTGTTTCTTTGGATAGTTATTAAATGTTCCGACAGTTGAAGTCTCCTTTCTTGCTCTGTTACTTAAGATTTATGTGGATTTTTTTTGCAGGGAAATATTATTCCCTGGTAGTTATATCACTGAAAACTACCCAGTTCTCTGCTATGATTTGTAGTACAGCGATATCTGTAAGGTCACCACGGCTAATAGTTATTTTAAATGACCACAGAATAATGTGCATTTCGTGTATTGGATTTATTCCATCGATACTATTTGGCTTTTGGCTTGTTCATAAATTTCACAGTACGGGAAACGTCTACCAACAGAACTGCTCTGCACGCATATTGCGAGTTGTGATGTGCGATTCAAGCCGTTGTGGGCACATTTGTCGTACTTCTCGTATAATATTTCCTTCCGTCTTGGCAGTGGCTGGTCCGTTTGGCACCGTTTCCTGGGTGGGCGGAAATATTTTCTTTGCAAGAAATGCGACATGAACATATGAAACAGGAATGTCACGCAGAAATGTTTCTTTTGAACACACATTCGAGGTATGTAGTGAAGCTACTACTGGCAATTTTCCTGTACTTGCTTTTTTTATTTGATATTAAAATAAGAGAGAATAATGGGAAGGTTATCTTTTGAACTCCGTGCAATCGTCATTAGATATTTTAAGCACAGACTACAAGTAATCGGAAAGTAATTTGTATATAAACTTGAAAACGTGACTACATCTATCTACATTTCCCCAAACCATTCGTATAGTTAAAGCTAGCTTCTTGTGTTATCGCACGTAGTCTCGTGTAATTTCGTTTCTTGGCTTTCGCTCCCTCCACGATCTTAATTTTTCGCCTCGCTTTCTTTCCCTTTCTTCCTCCTTTTTCCTTGCTCGCGCTTCCGCACGCACATTGCCTCCCCCGACATCCGACACTCTGGGGGCGTATGTTCGTAATATTTCAGATTCTATCTGCGGCGCCTTCGGAGCCAGGGCGCATGCGCGGAGGAGAGTTATTTACTGCGGGCGACCGAGCTACTTAACCGCGGGTAGTTAAGTACGGCTCGGCGCCGCGCAGTGCCTCTCGGCGCTGCGGTCGCCCGCCGTGAAATAAGACTCCGGGGAGGCTCGCGCGGGGATGCTGCCTGGTTGTTGCCGCGTTTCGCCTGAACCTGGCCGAAACGCGCGTGTTGGAAGAATTAATCAGTTCATTTAATTATGATTCCGTAATAATAAATATTAATTCTAGAAAACTCGAAATCTAGCTGACAAAATTGAAAATAAAAAAATCTATACTTACTCTACTTAATTTTTCTTGTTAGGCCAAGTTTGGTTAGTTTAGTTAGGCCGAAAAATCTTGCTCAATAAATGTGAAATTACTCTTAAGTGTTTAATTTATAACTCTCTGGCCTCATGACTCTTTAAACTTTTAAGAGTAAATATTACTATAGAAAGTGTATTAATCCCCTAAAATGTTCCTGTTTCTAAATCGAATAAAATATTTTATTAAATTTGTAGCTGTTTAAAAAAAGCTGAAAATTTACAGATGTATTTAAAAAGTCATCAAATCTTCGTTTGAAAATTAATACTCGTATTTGGTATAAACTGGACAATTATAGAAATAATGTCTTGTGTATAAACTATACTGACTTACTCTTCGATAATTACGACCTTTTAAAACGTATATTACCAATACACCAAAAACTAATTTCTATATATAAAATTCCGTATTAAATTTATAATAGCAGACAAGCAGCATCTGCATGATCTGAGAGGGAAACTTAAAAATTGTGTGTTTACCCTGTTACCATCGCAATTGCATGCCGGTTGTTAACAATTTCAAGAAATTAAAAATGTATGCATTTGTATTAACCCAGACGGAAATAATAGTAGTAATTATTATCATTATTTTTATTATTTTATTATTATGACTTAAATTGTATCTTGTTAAAAGTTTTCCCAATTGTTTGAATTATTTTGTAAAGTTGGACGCACTGCGGGCGCGGCGTGGGGCGTGGCGTCGCGTGTCGGGCGAGCGGTCCTGGGAGTGGGGGTGGAGGAGGCGGTCGCCGTGAAACGAGATGCGCTCCTCCCCAGGAGGTGACGTAGGAGCGCGTGGGAGGCGAGCAAGGGGCGAGCGCGTGATGACGATGAGCGTAGGCGCTTGGAGCGAGGCTGACGCGGTGATTTCGTGTGTAAGAGCCGAGAAACTGGAGTGGGTTGTGGTTCAGGCGAGGACGGTGGGGTGGGTTGACTGCGAGACAATGAGGCGAGTGCCTTATTTATTTATTTATTTATTTATTCATTTATTTAGTCAAAAACTGTATGTGACGTATGGGGGGAGAAAATCATCTGTGCACGCTTTCCTGAGTTTCAAAATCCCTTCCCAACTATTTAACTATTAATAGTTGAAAGATGAAATAATAATAATAATAATAATAATAATAATAATAATAATAATAATAATAATAATAATAATAAATTTAAAAAAGTGAGAGATTAACATTTCAAAAACTAGATATTTTCGTTTCCGAATTATAGAAAACTTGTTTGTAAAGGTAAATGAACGGATTTGATTTTTCTCTATTGCTAACAAATAGAAACTCACCCTAAGCTCTACTACCTCTACAAGCAAAAGGAAAGCTCAACAAAACGTGCGCATAGTGAAGCTACATTTACGTCCAGGAGTAAATCAAGGTGCCATCTCAGCATTTGCTCAATGGATCAGGGAACTGGACAAAAACCCGATCGAGGTGGGGGTCATGGGCCTTCGATGAAGGATGAGAAAATTGAGACGATGTGGATGAGATTAGAAGTAAATGAAGTAATGCAGCGGAATTCGGTCAAATGAACTTCTGTTCAAAGACAGGTTAAACGGAGTAGAGGGGGAGGTAAATTTGTCTGTATACGGAAGGGCTAAGGGTAGTAGTTTAAATGCTTGAAAATATATTTTTATTCATAAAATACTCTTATTTGAACTTGCATTTGACTGGCCGTTGGGAGCAGGAGATGTAGGAAGCTCCTGGATAGTACTTGTTGATGCGTTTTAGATAGTAGTTCATGTCATATCAGATTCTATGGAGAAACGCTTTCCATGTACAATTAGGTAATTGAAATTCTGTATCAATATCTAATGCAACAGGGGAGAGGGATCGCTTTGCCTCTTGAGACCCCAAATCTCTACTTAGAATTTCCCATGACGTGGAAATGGAGTGCGCCGGTCGCATTTCGCCTCGTGGTCTATCTAGTGGGTAGGGTTTGTGCGGCACCAAGTCTAGAGAGAAAAAATGGCAGATTTCAGCCCTTTTTAAATCAGATGCGTAGGAGAAGTGGCCTCTAACAGATGGGTGGAAGTTGGCCGGCTCGGCGGAGAGGGAGCGCTGATGGAGCGTGGGCGCGGCGGCGGGGGCGGCGGGGCGCCGCCCGGTGGCAGGTGGGCGGGGCGGGGCGGGGGAGGTGCGGCCCTGGAGCGCTCCTCCGCGGCCATCACCGCCCGCTGAATTATGCATGTCGCGCGGTTTGTACCCGCGGTGGCGCAGCGGGCAGACGGCTGGCGCGGCGGGCGGCCGCGGGCGGGCCAGCGGATGGACGGACGGACGGACGGACGGTCGGAAGAACGGACGGACGCGCCCAAAGGCAGGGGCGGGGAGAAGGCGGCAGGCCGCTCGGGCGAGAACCTCCCCAGGCCCGCCCCCCACCCGCGCCGTGCGGACGCACTGTGGCCCAACCGCTTGTGCGAGTTGTGCCAACTTGGCAAGCTGCTGCCACCGCGCGGGCCGGGCTAGGCTGGGGCGCGCCGACCCGCGGCGCCCGGGTCCGCGCGAGGGCGGGGGCGGGGGCGAGGGCTGGGCGGTGGGCGCGGGGGGTGGGCTCCGCGTGGGGTGGGTAAGTGCTGGCCCCGGGGCTGGTTAAGCTCGCGGAAACCGCCGCGCTGTCTTAAGTGCGGATTTACAGTAGTTGTGCGGACAGAGCGCGCCCACGTTGTTTAGGAAACATTTCGGAGCCGGCGCGGCGCGGCGCGGAGCGAGGCGGGGTGGGGGCGGCGCGTTCTGGCTGCCGCAGGGGGCTCTGTGGGGCTGACGGGAGGTTGCGGGTTCATCAGTGTCAGCCCCAGGCGCCGCTCGGGCCACGGCTGGCGCGAGCTGCCCGCGCCGCTCCCTCGACCCGGCGCCGCCGATCCGAAATTATTTAAGCGGCTCTTGAATAAAAAATGACACCCGAAATGAGCAGGGCGCTCATTCATTTCGCGTCACGGCGCCCAAAGTTAGTTTTAAAATATAAATCAAGGCGGCCTCCATTATTCACGTGTTGAATAACATGTATAAAAACCATTCATCACGAACGCGGGGATGACAAAGTTAAACACGCGGCAGATAGAGCCGTGACAAATCTTCCTTGCGTCCGCTGCGCAGCGAGGGGCTCGCAGGTTTTCTGCGCCCGGTGGCGGCGGCGGCGGCGGCTGCGTGGGCGATTTGGGTGATGGAGTGCGCCGTTTCCTCGCGAGGTGTCACGTGTCCCGTCTGTCATCTGCGGGAGGTTTATCTTGTTTTTCTGCGCCGCGGCGTTCGATGACGCTGCAATTGTATCGACATTTCGCAGAGGGCTTTGGAAGGATAACCACGGCTTTCTTCCTTTAGCTAGAATAAATGGACAACTATCATTTTGACAGTTCTTTATGATTTGGAAAATGAAACTGTTGTCATTTAATGCTTTTGTTTCTATACAATAGATGAAGTTTTTTATTGTGCTCCATTTGTTTTCATGCTAAACGCTGAACTATTATTTCTTAACTTTGTATTCATTTCTAAAAACGACCGTAGTTCTTCTCAGTTGATATTGCATAACGTAATGGCGTATTAGGTGTGTTAACGTTTCAGCAAGGTATTAAATGAAAGAAAGAAACATTGGCACTTACGGTGAAAATCTGAAGATCCTTGATAAAACCCAAAAAATAGGCCTGAAGTAATATTTATGTTTTAACTGTCCCAGTTCTATGGAGGTATAATGTATATTGATTTCAAAAGTAAATATATCAAAAAAATATTTAGTTTTGGTATCAAGTTACCTCTAGATGTATTTTTCTGAACTTATTGAAATTATTCTTTTTCCTGTTTGTAATAATCTCATGATTTCTGAGTAACATGTATCTTGCAAAAATGTGAAACTGCAAAACAATTTTCATGTACATCAAGGTATGTAACGATTACGCAACAAGTGGAAGACAAGCGGATACGTCAGTTCCCTGCATTGCGCCACAAAATGATATCCCTCTGCGAGATATACTGGGTACCTATTCGTAGTTAATTAACAGTTTTCAGATGCCCCCGTAATTGCTCATGTCATTTCGAATCAATCGCAAATGTAGTTCTGCCACGGCGGGGCGGAGGCGGGGCGGGGGCGGGGCGAGGGCGGGGCGGGAGCGGATCGCGCAAGCTGCCGGCGGGGACGGCCGCGCATGGAGCGTGTAATTCGGCGGAAATCGAATTGCTAGTTTGGAATTACTCTTTGAGGATACGGAGGAATGTAGTCAAATTGAATGCTATGCGGTGCCCAATGTAAATTTAATGATTCGGTATGTGTTTGCGAGGGCCACCGTTTCGTTGGGTATATTGCTGTGAGCCGGTGTCGCGGAAGTCACTTATCTCTTAATGATGAATTTCGCGTAATGAAAGCCGTTTCTATTTTTATAAAAGCTGTGTTGCTGTTCACTTATTGTTTTCTTTTTTCTTTTTCGGTAGCACGATGTCCGGCGAAAGATGTACGTAAGATTAGGAATGCTATAATTAATTTTAATCTCTTTGAATTGAATCATAGTGCTTAGAACGATAAAGGGAGAACTCTTTGTGTCAGGGAATTTGTGGAATTGTAATCATTATCGCCCTTGGAAGCCAGTGGGTAGCTTCCGTTTCGCGTTTTAGGGCGAATTTGAAATTAATTTCCACTACATTTCTTGCCAAATGTTTCTCTTGTATTCAAACGAGCGTCTTCTGATGACATTAGCTGTGAGTGCGTCATATATATGCACTGGATTCATTTGCATTAGCGTATCAATTTGGCAGAGTTCCACGCTTCATGGTAAATCCTATTACGCGGAAATGATTGGGAAAAATCAGTTGAATAGTTTTGCTGCCCCTGCGAATCTCCTTTAATCTTTCAATTTGCAACATCGTTCGTCCTTAAAATATGTGCAAATTTCATATAAATTCCCTTTTGTACGCGTGAATTCTTCGAACTCTTGCATTTCTAAAACGAAAACCGAGTGAGAGTGGGAGTTGTAAAGAATTTGTAGAAATTAAAGTAACTTAAAAACCTCGGCCATTTCTAGTTGTCGCAGTCTGGGACCGCCGCGTGCGCCTCTGGCGGCGTGTGCGAGGAACTACGACGCCTCGGAGCCAACTCGGATGAGATATTACGTGGCGTTATTATTGTTTTTATTATCTAATTGTGGAGTGAAAACAAAGCCGAATGATGTAGTTGCAGCCGGGGACGCCATAATTTTATTTCATAAAACTCATAACTGTACTTTATATCCTGGACACCCGCTTCCAAAAAAATATAAAAAAAACGCAAAGATTTTTTTGTCTGTTGCAAGTGTAGAGGGTGCAAAAACATGTTTTATATAATTGTTACTGGTTTTGTACTTCAAAAGTTGCGCTTTGTTATTCAAGTTATATTTTTTTTCTCGCAGTTGAAATATTGTCCTGTGTGTTCTGCAGCGTTCAGAAAAAGAATTTCATTCTTAACATCGGCCACATGATTTTTTTCTCAAAAAAAGTTTCGGTCGTGTTAAAACGGTAATAAGGAAAACGTGTGGTAAAGAGAGAGGTTCTCTGTGACGTGACGCAGATGTGTTTTTTTCCCTTCCCCGCTTTCTTCTCAGAGCGCCTTAGTTTTGAGTTAATAGAATCACCTCCGCAGACATGAGGAGACCGAATCACGCGCTCTTGATTTGCTCTAATGCGAGTTATTTCTGGAAGGCATGCGACGCCTTTGGCGGCGCGGGGGCGGGTGGGAGAGGGGGCGATGCTGAAAGCGCATTCGCAGCGCCCAAATTCTATTGCGACCGCCGGGCGTGTCGCACAGTGTTTATGCTCCGCGCCCTGTAGAGCGGCTTGGTGCTTGCAGAGGGGCTTTCGCGGTGCGTCTGTGCGTCGCTCCCTTTCGCCCTTTTTCGCGTCGCTCCGCTCTTGGCGGTGAGTCGCTCGTACGGGTTTCCTTTCGTTCCTTTGCGACTCGCGAAGAATTACCACCACATTGGATTATTTCGCCGTGTTCTTGAGTATTCATGGGAGCGGTAGCTCAGTGCATCAACTGATGTCACTGCAGCGCCTCTGACCGGCAGGTCCTAGGTTCGAGTCCTGGCGGCGGCTGGATTTTCGTCACTAGCTTTTCAGCTAGGTCGAGTTCAGTCGCTGTCTGGAGGAGAATTCTAGCGGCCGGCTGCTCTGATCGGAAGTTTTCCGTGGTTTCTCTGATCAACACAAGGCGAGTGCCGGAGTAGTACCCTAACAAATGGGTCACGGACCGCGCGCTATCTTTCCTTCCTCTTCTTTGGCCTATCCTCACCGCTTACACACACACACTTACGCTAACATGCACTACACTATCACATGTTCCAGGAGACCGGTCGGGAGCTTAGAGCTTGTCCCGGCTGGGGCGGTGCCCCGCTGGTGGAAGAGTGCTGGTTAGGGGGAGATCCCGCTAGCCGACGGTAGGTCGGTGCCGGATCTTGCCATCCAGCGGAGGAAGATCACCGCCATCTCCCGAGGAAAAAACATGCACTATAGTAACTGGACTTACCTAAACTGTTGACACGCCCGGAATCACTAACCAACCAACCGATTGAGTATTCATATTCCAATTTTGTTTAACTAAACCTCTTTTTACTATTATCTTAAAATTTTCATTTTAGTTCCATCTTGCCTTCTCTTGTATAAGTTTTCTGAACTTTTGCGTATTCTTTCTTTCGGAATCAGCTTTCGTTATACACTGTTGAATTTATGGTAAGCGCTATCTTGTGGTCCGTTATCATGTGATTGTCATATGCACGAAATTGTTACATTTGCTTGGACCATTGTATTTCTACGACACGTAGCGCTCATTTCATATTCGTCATTCTTTGGAGAGCAATTTTTCGGATGTTAGTTTTATTTGGGATATCACCAAATCCTATTTTGTATTCTAAGATTTTGAATCACGTTTCTTTTCTTATGATCGTACTGTCTCTAATCGGCTTGCGTTGTTTCAGGTTTTTCTAATTCTCTTTTATTTTGTTTGCGACGTAACAACATACACTCTTCTAAATGTACGTCGTTCGTACTGTTTAATAATACTTCAAACTTATTAGTATGTAAAGCAGTGCATTCTCCTTTCATGTGTCCTCGCATTCAAGGTTTTTTTTTTTCTTTTTTTCTTTCTTTTTTTCTTTTTTTTTTCTTACTACATTCGTTCTTTCCTTTTGTGATTCAATTTTCTCCCTTTCACTTTCACTCGACTACCCCTGTTTTGCGGCGTGCGCTCTGACTCCAGCGCTTTCAGCGTTGTGTCCTCGGGGTTTCACACTTCGCAGCGCGACCATCCGCCACCGCCTCCACGGCGGGTTTGCATCCGCAACGCAAGAACACACAATCCGCTGTTTTTCCTCTTCGCGACTTCCCAGGCTGCGCCCTCCAGCGCCTTTTCCGCTGCCCCCCCTCCATCTTGGATACATGCGCCTGCGGGCGGGCGCGGCAAACAAATTAGCGCGGCTTTGGCGCGGCGCGGTTGCAGCCACTGCGGCGAGGACGGGTGAGGACGGCGCGGCGGCGGACAAGGAAGACCGTCCGGCCGCTTCTCGCGCCGGAGCGCGTACACATGTTTAAAACATCTCGAGCCCGCGGGCTTTTAATTCCGACTTTACCCGATACTGTTGGGCGCGGTTTTTTGTAAACACTGTGCGCGCGCGGAGAGGAGGGGGAATGGTATTTTTTAAAATAAAGTCCGAGCGAGGGATCGCCCTAGGAGGAGGTTGGTGTTTGGTCTCTCGATACGTTAGAATAATATTCGTGGAATTATTGTACTCTCGTTACAAAACTTTTTCGCTTTGGTTTGGTTTGTGTTTTGCTAATGATCTCGGTTTTATAAAACCTGATATTTCATTGCCTTACATATTCTTTATTTAAGTAACGTGTTTGATCTGTAGTTGTTTTTTATAAAACTAGTTGGGAATTTTCATTTCAATAATATCAGACTGACATATGTGTAGAGCCGAATAATGGGTTTTCACTGGTATTCATGACGATGATAATAATAATAATAATAATAATAATAATAATAATAATAATAATAATAATGTAAGTTTTTAATTACTTTAATATAGTCTCTTCTTGGGAAGCGAAATTTAATCGAGTTTGCAAAATTATTTTCAGTTGGAGAGATTTGACCAGCTTGTTTTCCGCTGGTGTAGAGCGTGTATTTGAAATGTAATTGTGATAGCAGCGCGTGTGGCGCTGCGGAAGGCTGGGCGTCAAGGCTTTGAAGCGGAGAGGGCGTGGGTGTGGGCGGCGAGAGGCGCCCGGGGCGTCGGCCGCAAGGCGCTGGGCGGGCGGCCGCCGAGTGCACCGCTGCACCGCCCATTATGCCCTTTATCTGCGCGGCCCTTGTGCGCGCGTCTTCCTGTGTGAGGTTGAGCCGGCGTCAGTCGCTCCCTGCGCCCGGGGCGATGGCTGCGGCCGCCTGGCCGCGCTGCTGTTGCCGCGACACAGCCCTCCGCGTTGCCCCACTCCCTCTGTGCTCCCGACGCCTTAGGCTGGCTGTATTGCTCCCTCCGTGCCCTAAACGCCGCCACAGCCTCCTGCCGCTTTTCACCTCGCCGTCAACGCATTTACCAGCCCCTCGTCCTCACTGCCCCAGCCGCCGTCGTCCTGGGGTATTAGCCCCCTGCCCCTCCTCTGCCCACGACGCCTCTTTACCCGGTACTGCAGCCTCCATCGCCACGCCTACCTTCCTCCCCACCTCTGCCCTCACCACTACCTCCGGCATCGCCCATCAGTCACAGATCCTCAGCCGCCGACACCGTCTTCAGTTGGCCTCGTTGCCACCGCCCCCGTTAGTGATTCCCGGCGATTTGCGGCGGCGATAGTGTTACGATTAGCGTATCGGACTGTTTTACCCAAGTTTGCGGGTTCGCACCCGATCGAAGCCGTGGATTTATAAGGGCGAAAAAATCCTTCGTACGCCTTCCTTCGGAGGGGAAGTAAAGCCGGCTGCCCCATGTTAGTAGATTTACTGCATGTAAAAGATCCTCTAGCCTAAATGATGCCTCTGGGCTAAATTGAAATTGCCTGTTTCGTCGCCCAAGAAATACCTTCTTTCTCCCATGGTTGGTGAAAGGAGTGAAACGAAATTTGCGCGGTCAGACGGAAGAGCAGGCCTCATGGCCTGCGTCTCGCCATGTAAAATAAGGCACATTCGAATGAATTCAATTCAATACCCACGCCGACTCTTCTCCGCCCTCTCCGTCCGCACTTTCTCTGCCGCTCCGCAACTCCAGCACTTGATGGTGGCGATGTCCTCTGCATGGCTCTCCTCTTCCCGACACCGGCTACGTACCACCCACCGCCCCGCTCTTCCTATCTCCCGGGAGACTCGCCGTTTGCTCACTTCATAGCTGTTTTTGCTGCCGTCGCGTCCCGCTCGCCGCCCGAAGACCAACGCTATCGATTAGCCGGCCGCCGCCCGCACTTGACTGCACTTCGCTTGCCCTGTTGTTATCGTCCGTCGTGCAATGACTTCTTCCTAGGTACTCCGCCGCGTCTCGTTACTGCCGCAACTCCTCCCGTCTTCTTCTTTTATTTTCTTCCCTCATTTGCCCTCGCCACTTTTGTGCATTTGAATATCTCTCGTCTAGACATCTCGGTCACGTACTCCTTCGTTTACTTTCCCTTTCCGCCTGTCATCTCCATTGATTTTGTTTTTCTTTCTCGATTACCCAATGTTCCTCTCGATTTCATTTTCTTATTCCGTTGCCCAGCAGCTAGAACATATTCCCTTCTTCATGCAGCTAGTTGTGCTGTTATGTTTCTGTAAATATATAAATTACTGACCTACCTTTTAAATCCATCCATTGCTATAAAACTCGTCTTTTCGCTCAATGCAGGATTTGCATTCAGTGTTATTTTCGTTTTACAGTTATTAGTTACTGCCATTACCGCAAAGAGTCATTCTGCTGATTGACGCTTTCTATTACTTTCACGAGTTCCTCCATCACCGACATAAGTAAAGCCCTACTCTGAGCGTACCCTCCATCTTCTCCAGCGTCTATTATTTCGTCCTTTTCCCGTCGTCTTCCTTCCCTCCGTCCAACACTCAGCCCTATACAGCCGCGATCCCGGCGTTCCGATGGTCTGAAGTCGTCCCCTTTTGGAGCTTACGGCACGGTCAACACCCCGCCGGGATATTATGTCTGTGTTGGCGGCAAACGCGTCTCTCCCCTTTTCCTCCCCTCCCTCCGTCCTCAATGCCTCACGCGTCGCCGTCCTCTCGAGGACGGAAAGCGCCGGTCGTAAGGAGCGGCGAGGACGCGCTCGCCTTTGTGCGCGGGAAATCCGCCAGAGTGCGTTTAGAGCGCGTGATCTGGCGAAGAATACGCCGGATTATGTCTTGCGTTGGCCGCTATTAGGGGCCGCGTTGAAAGGTCCGCCGGCGATTATCGATTTCCGCGCTGTTGCTTTTTGACGGACTGCGCAGCCGGTTTTGCGTCCATTCGTCTTTCGCGTGCACTGCGCTAGACATTGTTTTAGTGCGCGTGATATGATTGATTGTGTAGACCTGGACGTGTGCGTATTTTGAATGCGCGCATTTTATGTTTGCTTTTTTTTGCTTTTCTGAATACTCGATTTGTTTCCTTGTGCTAATTTTGTTCTTGTGTCGTTATAATGGCAAGCATGTACTGCAATTATAAAGTTCTACCCAATAATTGAATAATAAGATTTTTGTATTGCGGTCTTCGTCGGAAGTGCGATTTTTTTCCGGAGTTATTATTTTTCCAGAACTCATAAATTTCGTTCATTTTGTGTCACTTTATCTTACCAACGGTTTAAATGTACTTGAGATATAGTTTGAGCAGTCAGTCTACTTTGCTAATAAACTAGAATGGCATTTTTAAAACTTCCGTTTCCGATGCAGATTGTGAGTAAATATGGGGGTAATTATATTTACTTCTCACCACTGTTACGTAGTAGATTCTAGGTTTATGTACGAAGTATCTTAGTATTCAACAACTCGTTGCTAGGGATTTTAAAATACACATGCATATTAATGTGTCGTTTAGTTCCTAGAGCTGCTTATTCTCTACTAGTTTTTGCCTGCAGTGATGTATAGTGCAATATATGGTTTCCTTCCTGTCCTCTGTGAAAAGTAGCCTGTTGAGGATCCATTGTATTTTTTTTCCCGCGTGTGCACCGTATTAATGGGAAGGAAACTCTGAAGATAAATATATTACTGTAGATGCATTTTTGATTCACTGGGACGATAAACGCTTGTTTTATTCTCTTTTATACAATAGAGAATTGAAGCGAAGCCAATATTTTCTCAGTAACCAGTGCTATGAATGAGTTATCAGCTTACGTAAGATGTGTGAATTATGTCAGAATAAATTATTCTCTAGAACAGAGAAAAAAGAATATTATTTTACATAAGCCCGGCGAGATTTTTTATTCTTCAATAAAAGAGCACATAAAAGAGATAATGCTACTTTTCACTCCTTTTTTCTACGGTTCAGGGTCCTGTAAAATGTTTGAAGTGTGGGTTCCTTTTATTTTCAGAGCCACGTAAAGCAGGAGATGTTGTCTTCATAACAAGCTAATGCATAGTATGATTGCTGTGCGCTGATGTATACCTACTGTTCCGCACAAAGGAATTTTGGGGGTACGGCATCAGATTTTTCAGCAAGTATTGGCGATAGAACTAAGTAATAAGAGATATAGATTAAAGCAATTTGCATTTTTCACGACTGGAGCTTAACTATTTGTTGTACTGACTTCAATTATAAAATATCGTCACCGAAAAATCTAGTTACATGATCAAATTATATCGGATCTATGAGAGGTTCAAATGACACATTCATTCATGTTTAAAATTGTATACTAATTGGAACTGACGTTTTAAGTTCCTAAATTATGCAACCTGTTGTAACATTCTAATTTTATGTTATAATATATTTATACCTTTTACACTGACCCCTCCTTTCCCTAATTTCTTGCCTCAGAAGCCGCACACATACGCTTTCATTTAACGCTTCTTTGCATCCTCTACTGCGGCGCAACATTTTGCAACGCTTCAACTCGCACACCGCCGCTCTGGCTGTTTGCCTGCAACTCCGCCATTCCCCAACTGCTCTTCAAATGCCCCAACTGCGACTCCATGATTTCGCGCGCCCCGCAGCAGACGGCGGCGCTAGCGGCGCGGACGCGTCCATCATCCCTCGCTAGGGCGGCCGCGGCGCCCAGTGGGCCCAAACGATTTGCTCTGACCACCAACCAGATGTTCCTTGTGAAGTTGGGAGAATTTCTGAAAGCGTGCGTCTGTCAAGCGACCTGGAAAGAGGGGCAAAAGCCCAGAAATCGATTGTTTGATTGAGGTATCCGAGCGCGTCAACTACTATGGCCATAGTCCCGTAAGTGTACTGCATGTTTGTATCATGGGAGCTGGAGGTGTTCTTCCCCCGCTGGATGGTGAGATCGGGCGTCAAAGTACATGTCGAGTATCGGGAATTTTCTCAACGGTCTGCCTAGTTGCCGTTCAGCCTGCTCTCCGGTTCTTTGAAAGTGTAGGCTACACAAATAAATACTTCTATCTCCAAACAGGTAGCAATCTTATCGACTGATAAATAAATAATTGAATTAGAAAACATATGCTTCTTTTTTAATTGAGATGCGCCTCATATGCGATGAGAGAAGCATCGAAGTAATCCAGAGAATGTTTTATTTCCATTAGGAACGTACAAGACTCCGTTTTTACCTAAAAAGCACGGTGAAAAACTATTTTTTTTAAAGCCCGGATAATGTATCATTAGATCAACACTAGTTAGCCATTCTACCAATTACGACTAAAGTATATTTTCTCCGATTTGGAGGAGTGTTTTTAATGGGTTAATTGTTTTTTCTGTAATTATGATATCGTGGAAGATATCATAAAAAATATTTCTCATTTTCCTAGCAATATCTGGGCGTTATAAAACTGTGTAACTGTACTTGTCAATTTTTAATGATAGTGTAGAGTTTTAAGTTTTGCTTTATTTCACCGCCGGTCTAGTCCATTGTTTCGTAATTACGATCCAACGAGCAGCGAAGCGCTCCGCCCTACATGCTCCAGTGTTTTTTTAGTTCAGTAAACATTAAATATAGTTTTAGCGATTTAAATGTATATCCCTTTGGCTATCTCATTCTGAGCTTTTTGTATGGTCCATTGTATGTCGATTTCAATCCAGTGTGTGGAGGCATCGAGAGGGATATATACAGTTTCCACATGTATTGAATTCGCTAGTTCATTCGCGGAGTATTAATAATAGTGTCCGCGATTTAATCGTATATTCTTTTTTATTTTAAGAGTCCTATATTTCTCTTATTGAGAAAGTTTTGTTTGGATAGTTGTTTCGTATAGTCGTTGCAATCGTCGGAGGTGTAAGGGCGATATATACAGCGTAGAGAAAATTAAAATTCGCCGTTTGCTTCATTGTTCACATTGGTCATAGTGTCAGCGATTTAAAAGTAAATTCTTGTAGTTACTTGGAAGTTACTATATTTATCTCGTTTATGTCTCATGTATCGGCGTTTCGTCTGGTTTATTACTTCATGAAGTCATTCCATTCATCGAAGATGGTGGGGCGATATACACAGCGTACAGAAAATTGAATTTCGCTGTTTGCTTCATTGTTCACAGTAGTCATAGTTTCAGATATATAAGAGAAAGTTCTTGTAATTTTGGAAATAATATATATTTTCCTCGTTCAGAGCGTTTCGTTTTGTTCAATGTTTCATAAAGTTGTCCCAATCGTCGGAGGCGAAGGGGCGATATATTCAGTGAAAACTGAATTTCGCTATTTTCTTCAATGTTCACATTGGACATAGTGACAGCGATGCCACTCCGCCATCTCCAACTGCGAGCTGTCTTAGAGATAGAAGTAAGAATTATTCTGCAAATAGTTTCAAAAACTGGTGACAGAATTACATAACACAACGTCAATAACAACAACAACAACAATAATAATAATAATAATAATAATAATAATAATAATAATATAAAATAATTAATAAGTAGTAAGTAAAAGAAATTGAAACACATGCGAACCATAGAAACACAATCCTTAGACTGTTCTTGTATTTCTCTCGTTCTGAGCGTTTCCTTTGGTCCATTGCTTCGGAGCGCGGCCCCAGTGCGTGTGGGCGGCGAGAGCCCTCGTACCGCGCGCGTGAGGCGGCGGTGCACCGCGGGCGCCGCCCAATAATTTTGGGCAAAGCGGGCGGGCGGGCGGGCGGGGCGCGGCGCGGCGCGGGGGCAGATAAACGCGCGGGCGGGCGCCAGTTGGCACGTTACCTCCGCACTTCTTCAAGCGAGCGCGCATATTTCACGGACCTCGCCCGTTAAAATTCGCCGCGTAAGGATGGCCGCGACCGCGGCGACTGCTCCCGTGGCCGCGGGGCGCGGAGGGGGGGAGGACGCCGGGAGGATGGCGCCGTGCCACCGGAAGTGTAGGCGGAGACGAGGACCGCTCAGGTGAAGCGTGGCGGCGAAGTCGTCCGGGGAATGTGTTCCACAATCGGTTTACTTGGAAGACGGGAGGAGAAAGTATGGAACGAAGAAGATGATGGGACATTACTTCTCGGCTGTCCGGGTGATGCCGCGTAGTGGGCTGAAAGGCCGACGTTTCGGCCGACATGTTGCAGGCTTTCCCAGGGTATTGACATCGCGATGTTGTGCGACGGGTGTTATATACGTGGGCCTTTCAGCCCACTACGCGGCTTCACCCGGACAGCCAAGAAGTAATCGACGCGAGCCGCGGAAGCTTACGTGTACATGATGGGACATTGGCAGAAAATGCTGTTTGAGTTGCTAGACGGTCAAGGTGGCGGAGTGGACGTTAAGTCGTGTGATAAAGTCTGATGGTAATATGAGCCAGGGGGAGAATGAGGTCAGGTGCGATGAAGCGGTGAAGTGAACGTCGGTTACGTACTAGGAATGGTTCTCCAGAAATATTGCGTTGAAAGGATGGAGTGAAGAAAATTATACGTATGTGCTAGACGATGGAAATGGCCCCAATGAAAGTGGTGTGATGACATGGGATGGAAGTAGTATGAACTAGGACAAGGACGAATTATTCGTCACGATGCGATCGATGGGACGGAGATGGCTCGGAAAGGAGAATAAAGTTAGACAAGGCAGTTTGTGCATTGAAAGTGACGAAAAGTTCAATGATAACCTAAAGTGGAGAAAATTCAGGCCACCGTTGAGAATGGAGAACTAGGGTTCGACGGCGGGGCTGAGAAGGACTTTGTTTTCAGCGTACATAAAGAATCAATTTGAATTAATTATATTAATCACTCGACCTTTCCAGTGGAAAGGTCTCGAATGATCGAAATGATCTCGAGGGAGGATATATCTCTCGAGTGTGATGAATTCGTTGTAAGGAGCCACGTCAACTTGTGTTGTTTCATATACTGTGACGATACAAAGCTTAGCATAAGTGGCGAGAGATGGAGATAGGAGGGCGATTTGTTTTTGGCCCTTTGTTTAGGCACGTGAGCAACTTTCCAAGTTCACTAGCAGCTGCCTGAATGCAAATCAGCGCAAGGTCTGCTTTTCGCTCACTTCCGTGGCAGAACATTGCATTTGAGACGTACCTTTTCTCGGAAGCCCTTTGACGAGAGGTGAATGCATGCCAATGGATAAAAGAGCACTAAGCCGCCAAATTTGGTCCGTTCGTTTGGTCTATTAGAGATGGAGCAAACGTTCCTTGGAATGTCATTATGGAAGACTCGTGAAATACCTCTCTCTTAAACAGTTAAGTTGTTTCAAATACAGAATAGTGTTAATATTAGATACTTTATTATTTTTAATTAAAATTAATAGAAAATAAAACGTTTAAGTTTTGTAATATGTATTTGTTTATATTACATATTTATTTTTCGCTATTGCCTCCTCATTTTCTCTCGTGTTGGTGTGAATGTGTTGTGTGAATGAAATGTGTTGGTTTACTTACAATGCAGGAAATCTATGACATCTGTTCTCTTCAGCGTGGTATTATTTTTTACAGAGTCTCGCAATTTGCATGAATCTGATTAAGAGTTTCCTAACTGAAAGAGAAAAGTGAAAGGAAAAATGAAGCAATGTCACGATAAGAGAATAAAAAAGAAAAGAAAAATATAACAAGTAAATGAGGCGGGGAAGAACAGACCAACCAGATGAGAAGAAGTGAAGGCGGAAAGGCAAAAATATATTGTATACATGCGAAAGAGAGAAGCTTAAAACAATTTGGAGGCAGAATAAAGTGATATGACAAGAAGTATCGTGTATTTTCGAATTCAAGTGGTGTATCTTATATATTCCTATTTGAAGTAGCCAATAATTGGTTAGGAGATGCGCTTCATGATCGTAATATAAGGGAGAAAGAGGAGGAGGTGGGGGAGTTGAAGCAGAGATGCTGACTAAGCGACTGCTCGCGGCGCGCTTGCCGCGTGGCGTCGCCGCGGGCGGCGGCTGCGGCGCTCCCGAGCAACAGAGCAGCGTCTTGCGCGTTATCAGGCGGAACGGAGGCGGCGAGGGCGAGACCTCTCGGTGGTACGCTATCTCCGCCCCGCCCCCGCCCCCGCGTCCCCACCCCGCGCCCCGCCACGCGCGCGTTATCGCCTCCGGGCAACACATCACCTCCCCCCCCCGCCGCCTTTCCCTTCCTTCGCAACTTCCACAGCCCTGCTGTACTCTCCGTTCGCCCCCTCCCCCGCCGCTGCCTCCTCGGCGCCCCAATTAACACACACTCCACTCGGCCCGCGCCTGCCCCACGCCTGGCGCTACCCCCCTCCCCCTCCGGCCCAGCCACCAGCGCCGCCACGCGCAGGCACTGCCAAGTTCCGCGTGCGAGAACTTGTCCGACGCTGGGTCGTTTATGTCTTGAATGCTATTTGCAAACATGAATAGCATTATATCGTGGTCCCAGGGACTTAGCAGTGGTGGCACTAATATAGAGCAATAGTTGGGGGAGGGCCAAGTTCTGTTGGGTGCGTTTCCGCCCCGAGGTGATGCAGGGTGGCGCTGACGGGCCGCGGGAGGGAAGGGGGCGTGGCGGCGTGGAGGCGTCGAGAGGCCGTCACACGCATGCGCCCGCGTTTTATTGTTTTAAGAGGATATCGGCTTCCAGCGGAGTGCTACGGTTATAGGGGGTGATATATCTCTTCCTGCTGCAGACTTATTCTCTTTGGCGCTTTTATATTGAACTGCGGAGTTGCGAAGAACGTAAGACTTCTCGTTGTAAGCGCAGTATATCTTTCTCCAATCAGGGGACACAATTGATGATAGCCTTGCATTTTTATCCGTGTTTTTCTCAAATATACTTGATTTACTTGTGCTCACAGTGTAGTACATAATATAAGCGCTCAAATTTTAGTTTGGTTTGTTAGTTTTTTTGACACATTTGTAAATTCAGGTTAGCAAAAGAGTAAAAAATCCTCAAAACAGGCACAGCCTATCCTTGAATTCGGGATGCCGAAATACGTAGTGTTCCTCGTAAGATAATATAGCGTATTAGGGTGTAATTGACAGAGAAAAGAACTTGCACGATATTTGTATTGGTCTGTGTATTTTAGAGGTACAAGAGAAGTAATGTTTTCCAAGCTCTTTAATTTATTTTAAATGTGTTGTAGAATGTTTTAACTTAAAAGTTCTGCGCGTATTAATCACTAATCATTGAATATTTTGTGTGGAGACATTAATGACCAGTTTTAAATGCGAAAATAGTCTTGATTGCGATCCATTTCTCCGACAAATAGAATCTTGCCTTCCCATTTGGAGTGCAGAGAACGATAAGGGCAATTCGATAGCTCTCCGCAGAGTAAATGTTGCCTCTCATGTCGACCTGGGGAGTGACATTTGTCAAGCACTTTGGAGAGGGAGGGCGCGCGCACGTGGGCTCGACCCGTGACTCTACTGCGCGGGCGAACAGTTCAACTCACAGGACCCGGCATTTCAGGTATTTTCAGACTAATGCTAATTGGTTGAAAGAATTTTGAATACAGATACAACATTCTAATTAGCTACGTAACCAGGCGAGGGTTTGGAAAGATTCCAAAGGCTAAAATAAGCCTATTCAATTATTGTGATACCTGTAAAAATAAACATGTCTTTTTGAACTTCAAGGCTATTATACTTTACTTCTGCCTAACCACACTTATTAACATTATTTTATTTGAATGTTGCGAGTAATATAATTAACAAACTTTACATTTAGTTATCATTACTTAACATAAACTGTATCTAGATCTTTCGGGTTCTCTAAGAAGAAAAATATGGCACAATTTCGTAAAATAATTTCTTGAACGTTTTAATGGAGACGTATCCACACATGAGACCATTTTCTCCAGTTTGAAAATTCTGAATACCATCATTATCAGCAGCAGCACGGATTAGGCTGATCTAGCCTGTTCCAGGAAAGTTGTCTAGAGAAGACCATCTCTTCTCTGGTCTTTCTACTTCACTTTTTCCAAAAGGAAAAATTCTGAATATAACAGTGATAATTATGACTTCAATATGAACCTCTGTGAATTTGCAGAGGTCTACCAAGATGGATTGTCTTGTCTAATTTTTAAATTCATGGAATTTTATTGGACAGTATTTGCTGATATTCCGGTAATATTCTATAAAACGTATCACCAAATGAGAAGGTTTGAGAGCCATTAGTATACAGAGAAATGTTACGACTTCCATTTCCTTCACTTCTCAGTCCATATCCCTTCTGTGCCCTCCACTTTGGCCTTCGACGCAACCGCGGCCTATGGTCGACTTCCATGTCGCTTCACAACAACCGACTGAAGCCTCGTACCAGTGCTCTGCCTCGCTATCCCTACCCTGCCACGCCCCCATCCTTTTCCCGGTGCCCCACTTCCGATCATAGCCGGACTCTGACCGCGCTACCAGTCTCACCGACCCTGCTCCCGCCCTCACCGTCCTGCCCTCCCCCCGGCCTCTTTCTCCTGCCTCGGCTCGTTCCTCCGTCCCCGTCGCCGTACCCAGCCTCCGTGCCCACTCCCGCCTGCGCGGCCGCCGCCGCCGCCGCCGCCGCCGGGCTCTCATGCAAATGAAGCAGCGCGCGGGCGTCGTTGCGCCGAATATACGGCCGGGGGCGGCGCGAACATCTCTCGGCCCGGGGCTGGCGGGCAGAGAAGCGCAGGCCCTGGCGGCGGAGTCGGGAAGCTGCAAGGAAAGTCCGGGGCGGCTGAGGGGAAGTCCCGGGCAGAGGGCGGTCTGCCTGAGACAGCGCCGGGCGGCGGCGTCTCGTTACAGAGCTACCAACGCGCGGGCGGCGAGCAGTGGTCATGGTGGGCGGCGGTGGGGGAAGGAAGGGCAGTGATGGTTTCAGGTTGAAACTGGAGTTGGCTTTTTTTCTCACTATTTGCACCGCCCTTTTTTCACTTCACGACTAAGGGAGTAAGAATAATATTAGTGGCGTGCCTTCTGAAAGGTGTATGTCATTTCTACGGGAGTAGAAATAGCGTATTGCGCAAAATTGAATTGAAATGATTGAAGGCGTTGTCATTGTCAACAATACTATTTATTAAAAATATTATTATTGAAACAAATAGTATTGTTCACAATGACAACGCCTTCAATCATTTCAATTATGTAAATGTCAACTATAACTCACCACTAAACCAATGTATTGCGCACAGTTAGAGCTGTCTTCAGGGTACGACAAAGTTAACAGGGAAGCTCTAAGATGGAGGAGGTGTGGTTAAAGCCGCGAGTTTAAGTTCTTGATTTTGATTTTAGTGGGAGCGGCAGAAAGGCACCTTGCCACGCCTCGCACCGAGTGATCCTCTCCGACGCTTAATCCACTCCCCGTGTCGCGTCGCCCCGCGCGCGCCTGCTAAAAAGCACAGTTCGTATTGTTCTCCATTAGAGCGACCGCGCGGGCGCTTCAACGTTTACCTTCCATTTCTCAGCGGCGCTATCGCCCACGGGAACGCGATGCTAAGCGCTGCTTTCGCCGGAGCCGCTTCCCGGGATTTCGCACGGCCCGCACGTTCCCCCCGGAACTCTCTGACCGCGCTCCTCGTTCCCGGCTCTTCCTGCGCACCTGACTGGTTCCTCTCCCTAATTCTTGCGCCACGTCTCGCCTTTACTCGCCTCCCTTCCTCGGATTATCCCTCTCATACATTCCTCCTCGCTCTCTCAGCCTGCCCTTTCCTCTATCCTCGTGCCTCTCTATCCTTTCACCGCACCCCTCTTTCCTCGCTAAAACGTGTTTTTTCTATCTTCTTCGTTGCCCCACCCATTTTCTCCCCATCGTACCGGGAGCCGTAGCTCAGTGCATCAACTGATGTCACTGCAGCGCCTCTGACTGGTAGGTCATAGGTTCGAGTTGAGCTTAGAGCTTGTCCCGTCTGGGGCGGTGCCCCGTTGGTGGGAGAATCCTGGTTTGGGGGAAACCCCACTAGGCGACGGTAGGTCGACGCCGGATCTCGCCATCCAGTGGGGGAAGATCACCGCCTTCTCCCGCGAAAAAACACGCACTACACTAACGGGACTAGTGACTAAATCAGTTGACGCGCCCGGAAACACGACAAAATCAATCAATCAATCAATCAATCAATCTCCTCATCGTCCGATCCTGCTCCGCTCCACTCCGTTTCGCCCTACCTTGCCTTTTCCGGCGTGCCCAGGTTACCTTCGTTTACCTAGTTTGCACGCCTGGCTCTGCTTCTCTCGCTCTGTCTCGCCTCATCCCTTCCCCTCTCTCTCCGTGACGCCTTGCCCCGTCCCGCCTCGCCTTTTTTACGCCTCGCCCCGTCCAGTCTCGCGCCGCCTCACCCGTCCTCTACCTCCCGCAAGCCCACCTCCGCTCTCCCACCTCGCGGGAGAATTATGCACATTTTCTATCGCGCGGCGTGCCGGTCCGTCTGATCCTGTGGCGCGGAGCGGTGCGGTGAAGCCGGTGTGGGCGAGATAGCATCTCGTGCACTGTACTCCTCCTCGCGCCTTGTCTAAACATTTGCGTTCCATCTGCAGTGGTCCGAAGCGCACACGCCTCCGGGCGGACGCCCCCTGGGCGGGCGGTGTCGCCCCTTCGCCGCCGCGGTCGGGGGCGCCACCGTCGCTGCCTGGCCTCCGCCCTAGAGAGGTTTCGCGGCGCCGCGCGCCGCCGGAAACTTTGTAGCGATGTCGCCGGCCCGTTCGTTCCCACCGCTTCCACGTCGTTGACTTCGCTAATTACATGCCTAGGAGTTCCGTCTCTGCGGTTTGTCGTATTCGCCTTCGTTGATGTCCGTTCCGTTTGTAGCTTACCCCGACGCCCACTTCTCGAGTATTTTATGCTTGGATCGACTCACTCAATGTTTCCCTCGCCACCAGGAATCGTCCACCTTCTGACTTGGCATTGCTCATCCAGTGCTAATTTATGGTTCACGGCGGTGTTATTGTTACTTCGTCGAATCGATGTTTTGAATATCAATTGTCATTACTAACTATTGATCCACATTGGTCTTTATCTCTGCACGGCTGCTTCTATCATCAACGTTGTTCTTTCTTTGTCTATTGTTTGGGTTCCTCTATATATAGATATCGCAGTAAGTTTACCGTCATCAGCGATTCTCGAAGAATTTGTTCTGTGCTATCCTCAAAATCGTCTCCCTCTGACTTCTCTACTTCAACTACTCTGTTCTTTAATATGATTCTCATTGGTATTCCATATTTTGACTAACGCCCCGTCAGCTCCCACATTTCCCGCGACATTATTCCCTCTGGCTCCGGCGCCCGCTTCCATAGGAGGTGTCCCCTCTGCGCCACCCCCTGGCGCGACCTTCGTCCGTTGCGCCATCTCCGCCGCGCGAGCCGACCGCGTTCCGCGTCGCGAGTTAATTACGGCGCTGGCCGGGGGTAGCGCTGCTATGCGCGCGCCGTATTGTTTTACATAATCCGCGTAAGCCCTTAAGTTCGGTTATTGCTCCCAGCGCCGAGTGCGCGCGGCTGGGCTCGGCTCCGTTTGTGTTACGCGCGCGACTGTGGGAGGTCACCGCCATCGCGCCGCCGCGCGCTGCTCTGGACTCGTTCCGTCCACCTCCGAGCGTCGCGGCCACGCCCCCCTCACCGCCACATCGCACCGGCTCGCGCTTTCCCTTTTCCCTGTTCCCCACCTCGCCCCCGCTCCTCCCCGCCACAGCGTGGCATGCTCCGCCTTCCCACTCCGCTCCGCTCTGGTCCCCGCCACCCCCTCGCCTGCTGCGCTCCCTCCAGCCCTTCCCCGCTTCAACCCGTCACGGCCTCTCACTTTCCTACTCTGCACCGCTCTCTCCCGATCTCCTCACGCCTTCCTTGCCGCCTCCATCCCCACACTCTGACACTCCGGGCGTGTACGGGCCAAACGCTGCCTTTCCCGCTCCGGTCCGCTTCGCTCTCTATTCCTCCCGAGTGCAGCCCGGCGCTCTCTCGCTCGCTGTCCCGCAGCTCTCTAATGCATTCAGTAATCGTGTTTGTTATTTTATAAAGGCTATCACTTTCAAACGTTGGGAACCTGATTAATGTAGGGGTAGGTTCTAATCAGAATTTCATGAACGTATAACGACTCCGCTTCGCGTCTCGAGTATTTTCTGCACAGCTCGCGGAGAAGCGGTGCGTTGCAACGCGGGGGTGTTGGGGGGCGGGGCTGGCGGAGACGATGGTTTTGCGAGGCGTGTCGCCGCAGTTTTTTGTCTTCCCGTTACGCAATTTCCCGGGGCGCGAGATATTACTTGCGCGGCGCGGGAGGTGATGGAGGCGGCGGTGGCGTCTGCATAGTGATGGAGGGCGGAGAAGGAGACGCGATGTTGTGTGTCTGGGGAGTAGTATTCTTCTAGACTTGTTGGGATGGAGGCGGTGGTTGTAATAGTCGGAAGGTGGATTACGTACGCGGGAAGTTTGGTGTGGAGTCGAATATAAGTTTTGAATGTAACTTGGACTTCGTATTTTGTGAGAGGGAGCAGAGCTTAGTTGCACGATTAACATTTGTTTGCGTGTTCTTTCACTTCGAATAGCTCATTTGTCTGGAAGTGTTCGTATGTAGTACATCGCATTACTTTGAATCCTGCAAATCTTTCTCATGTCGCAGACTTTCAATGGCATCATTTTATTTGCAGCTTATTAGTCGAGTACTGTTCTTATTTCTAATTATAGGCTCACTAATTATTCTTGACATTGAAGACATCATGTGAAATTTCACAATAAAAATATGTAATTCAATGAAGTAATGTCGAATATTGTTCGTCAATGCTGTCTGTGGTTGATTCTTTATGGTTTCACAAATAGGAATTTTCTGGTTTCATAATTTACCATTGATTAAAAATTGAAACAAAATTCACCATTGATATTATTAAAACAGTATACAAATTAGTCATTGAACCTGTATTATAAATAGATAATTTCTTAATTAAGAACAAAATGAGTAAAAGAAGGAAATACAGAGGAAATATTACTAGAAGTATTAAAAACTTAAACCCAACCTATGATAAATAATGAAGAATATTACTGACAACAAAGAATATTATTGACATTCAAAAAATTATTTCTACACTCTACATTTAAAATGCTTTCCTATTACTTTTTCGTTGCCTTGAACTTGTCAGACACTCTGTAGCCAGCATCACCCGTAATCACCTGTCCGCTCCCGCGAGAGCGTCGGCGTCGGCGGCGGGGCTGCAACTGGGCCAGCGGCGTGTCGGGAATTCTTCTCCGGGCGCGCGGATACGTGACTTAACGCGGCCTCAGCCGCAGCGGCGGTGACGGAGCTGACGCGCGGGGGCCCGCGCTATGACGATGCGGCGCCCGGGGTGTAATATCCCCTCTCCGCTGATGCGCGGGGCCCGGATGGGCACGGTGCAGCGCTGCGGCGGCTGCGGCTGACGCGGCCCCCCGCGCCCCCTCCCGTCTCTTCCGTCGCCCCACCCGTGCCTTTGGCCCGCGCCGTCCCGGCCGCGCCCCGCCCTGCTTCCCCATCCCTGCCACGCCCCCCATTGCTCCTCTGCCCTATGCCCCGCACCTTCCGCGTCCCCGCCGTGTCCCCGCAAATCTCTTCCGTCGCCCCGCCCGTGCTTTTGCCCCGCGCCGTCCCGGGTGCGCCCGGCCCTGCTTCCCCATCCCTGCCACGCCCCGCGCCCATGGCTCCTCTGCCGTACGCCCCGCATCTTCCGCGTCCCCGCCGTGTCCCCGCATATGCCCCGCCCAAAATCTCTCTTGCCTTCGCCTCCCACCGTCCCGGCCTCGTTCTGCCCTGTCACCACGTCCCGCGTCTCCGCCATGCCCTCCCCTCCACATCTCTTCCCGTCGCCCCCGTACCCATACATCGAACCGTCCCGTCCTGCCACCACGACCCACGTCCCCGCCACGCCCCCTCATATCTTTCCATCGTGCCGCCCATGCTCACTCTTCCCTTCACCCCGCGCCGTCCGCGACCCCGCCACGTCCAGCTATCTCTTCTTGTCGCCCCTCCCACTCCCCTACTTGTCTCTTCCCATCACCTCTCCCTCACCTCCTCTTCCCTGCGCCCCACATCGTCCGCGACCCCGCCCCACCCATTTCTTCCCGTTGTCCCGCCCATTGCCATCGCCCCACGCCGCCCCGTGTCTTGACATCCCGCTCCACTCGGCGCTCCTCCACCCCGCGCCTGACTCGATCCTTCAGACGCCGCGCTCTCATGAATAATGCGGCTCGTCAGCGCGCGGCGCAGGCGGCGGGAGCCAGCGCGCGGGGCGGCGGGGGGAGATGGACCGCGGCAGGACCCGGCGGGAGCGCGTTGCGTGGCGTAGCGTGGCGTTGCGTGGCGGGAAGGCGCCTGGTGGCTGCGGGGCGACGCATCGCCGTAATAGTTGAGGGACGGGCTTTGCCGCAGAGAGCGAGATTTGAGAGGATGCGGAGGGAGGGGAAATTGTGTCTGTGCGGTGGATGTTGGTCGGAGGCTCCTGCAGAAGCTAGGAGAATGATGTTGGACTAGAAATGTTGCATAATATGTTGACAGGTAATGCGTGTAGATGAAGTAAATTGTGGAGAAACTCATACACCTCGCGATGTGGCACTAAGTGCTTCTGCTTATTTTTCTTATTTATTCTCATCTTGTCAATCAATTGCATTATCCTAGACAGAAGCTCTCACGTGACATAGGTAACCCAACATCAACTGCGGCACATGTCTTTTTAACGTAATTATTATTTGCATAAATTGTAAATGAATTTTAAATTTAAATATTGATAATTACGAAGAACTTGTTATCTACCTGTTAATCTTCTATCACGGGATGAAGACATAGGTATTCAAACTACCCAGATATCACTTAAACCTTTAACGGTTGGTTCTGGCCCTTTGGCCGACTAACGGCAAGTGGTAGAAAAGCACTTCGCGACGCGCTCGCGCTTCCGGATGGGGGAGAGCGACACGTTGCATATGTGACTGGGGGCAGCGGTGCTTGAAGAGGTGAAGTGCTCCGCTGTGCTCGCGGCACAAAAGGGAGCGAGACTTAGAATTACGAACAAAACAAGTCTGAAAATTATTGTCCTACGTAAGTGAACCTCAGGTTACCGACTAAAGCACAGGGCTTCCCTTCCGTAGGTGAAGTTGTTTACTGAAGTACAGCCCCTTTTTGGCTGCGTAAGCCAAAGCGCGACGATGACCGCCCCGCCAGGGCCACTGGCGCGGGGAATCAAAGCGTTCGTGGATGCCCTGCTCGCCGGAACGATGACGGGCGGGATTAAGTCGCGTGGGGAGCAAAGCCGTGTGGGAACGCCGGCGGACGGGTTTGGACGTAACTGGCGCCGCGAGACGGGAGATTCACGCACCATTCCACCGCGAGGCGGCAGCACTGCGGAGGAGCGCTGCAACCGGGCGCAGGGAAGGGGGCGTGGCGGTGAAGTCGCATCTGAGCCGTGATTGACTCCCAAGGTGGGAGGATGCTCTCCGATCGTGACCTCGCCAGGTGCGATGACGAGTCTGGCACAGACGTAGGCGATATGGTCTTTTTAGGTATGGTGTCAGGTGTTTAGATTATGGAGTGTGGGAGCGCCTTCTGGAGGGATAAAAATTAATTAGCAATTCAGTAAAAACATGAATGAAACATCATAGCATTTAAAGTAGTATGGATCAGATAGCTATGCAACCCAAGACAGGATCAAGCCACACGTAAGAATTAGCTGGTGGCACATGTCTCCCTTAGGAATTAGGGTGGCACGCCGAAGATGGTAGAACAAGCAAATAATAAATCAAAGGAGAAAAAAAACTGAGTTAAGAAAAGCAACAGGAAGTTAAAATTGTGGGGAAAAAAGAAGTTTTGGTAGTCTGTAAACGAAAAGAAAAAAATGAGAAAGGAAAAATAAGTACTTAGAAATTGGAAGAAATGTGATTGCAGATCTGCTCTATATTACCTGTTTCCAGGGTTCAGTGGGATTCTCCCTCTGTTTGTAAAACCCTAAGTCATTTGTCACATTTCTTGTCGCTGAAGACTGACGCGCCGGGGAGGGTAGCGGGGAAGCTCGGTGTGGTGCAGTGCGAACGTATCGCGGGGCGGGCGCCGCTCCCGGGCAGCGCCAAGGATGTTGGGTTCGCCGCGCAGCGGGGCGGGACAGGGTGAAACAGGGTAGGGCGCGTCGCGGGATGCAATAGTGATGGGGCGATGCGAGGTGAGTGTGTGTTGGGTAGAGTACTTGGTTGGAGCAGGGAACTTGACCGGGAGGTGCGAAGCATGTTAACCGGGCAAGGGAGACCGTGCCAGCTTGGTCATGAGAGGTTTGGGGCGTAGCGGGATAGGAGGGAGCACGGTAGAACGTACCACGCGAAGTGCGCAAGGGGAAGGGCGAAGCGGGTAGAGCGGGAAGAAAGCGCAGGGTTGTGCGAAGTGTGTTAACCATGCAAGGTAGACTGTGGCATACAGGGCACGGGAGGGCCGGGGTGAAGCGGAGTAGGCGCAACTTGGACGCGTGGTGCGGGAAGGGCGGGGTGCTGAGGATGAGCAGGGTGAGCGTGGAGTGGAGCGGTGCGGGACGGGGCGATGCAAGGTGAATGAGTCTGGGCACAGCGCACGGCGGACGGGGTGAAGAGGGGTAAGGTGGAGTAGGGTAGAGCGTGCGACGCGTGTGCGGGAAGGGCGGAAGGCGCTGGGAATGTGGTGGATGGGGTGAAGCGGGGTAAGGCGGAACAGGGTAGACTGCACGACGCGTAGTACGGGAAGGGCGGAGCACGCTGGGAGTATGGAGGGGCGGAGCGGCGCGGGGTAAGGCGGAGCTGAGACGAACACGGGAGAGCGGCTTAGACGCAGCTTCGTAGAGAGCACGGCGGCGGGGCGAAGCGAGGTAAGGCGGAGTGGGGTAGACCACGCTACGCGGTGTGCGTGAGGTGCGGGTGGAAGGACGGTGACGCGACGCTGTGTGGGGCGCGCGAGGCGGGTCGCAAAAGGGGCGAGGCGGGGCGGGGCGGGGCGACCCGAGGCGGCGCTGATGGCTCCGCGCCGCACTGCGCATCACGCGCTCATAGGCGCGTGCAGGCTGCGACGCCGCTTAACGGCGGGGCGCCTCTCCGCTAATCACGCAACCGCGTCGGAGGGGATTCGCCTCGCGTGCTCCAACCCGCCCCTCTCCGCCCCTATCTCCGCCCCGCCCCGCCCCGCTCCGTCCCGCCATGCCCCGCCACCCCCCTCCGCCCCCCCCCTCCGTCCCGCCCCGGCCCGCCCCGCCCCGCCCCGCCCCGCCCTGTCCCGCCCCGCTCGCCCAGCCTCGTCCCCGCACCCGCCCTCGCACTTCGAGTCGCTGGGCCAGGGAGTTCGATTCGGCGTTCTACTACACTCCTGGATGCGATGCGACGACATCCCGCTGCACGACGACGAAGTAGTTGGGAGAGCAAGTTTATAAGCTACGGACCAGAGAAAATTAATTCTTTTTCCTTATATTTTTATTCATATTCTTCCCCATTTTTAATACAAGTGTCCATGAAACATTTCTCTTTTACTACCTTTTTTATTATAGCATGGCTCTCGGTTATTCTGTATGCATTTTGGAGCTATCTTCTCTATATCACTTAACGTTTTTTCGTTTCACTTTAGATTTACTCTTTCTTCGTGGTTGCTTTATTCTTTCTATTCATCTTTCATGTCATTGTACGGTGCTGCTTTGGAGCATATTCGCTGTGCACAGCCGGCGTATGTAGACTCTCGAGAAGTCAGATGAATGTCATTGCGCCTATTGAATCTTGTATTTCTTTCAGTGCAGAATTCAATATTTCGAGTGATACCAAGATTGAGAAAGTGGAAAAAGTAAGATAGATGTCTTCAGACTTCAGAAACTGAGGAAATATCTCAATCTTCTGAAATATGTAGATGCTATAAACAGTGTTAATGAGATTTTTCCTTTCATCGACTGGCAACAATTTCATTTACATTATTTTCTCATAAGTATCATTATTTATCTTATTGTTGCTTAACTTGACTGTTTTCACCTTTGTGATTTATTCTCTTTCCCATGATATGTTGTTTTGCTACACTTCATTTTTCCTTAATTACCTCAGAGTAGTGTTCTGTCGCCTTCTACTATTCATTGGGTCCTTACTTCCACATTAGCTTCCTGAGTCTTCTTCCCCTTATCTATCCCTGTCACCATTTCTTGTGCCTCCCGTGCACGCGCTTCCTGATTTTCTCCGCCGTTGCTCTGAACAGCCTCCCCCTACCCCTACCCCTCCTTCAGCGCTCGTCCTTTGCAGAGCCTCTCGCGCGGTTACGCACCCGCCGAGATGGTTTTGCGACGCTTCAACATCCACGGCCTCATCCGCCCCACCCCCCACGCCCCGCCTCCGCGACGCCCCCGCCCCGCAGCCGCCTCCTGCCCCGCCCTCGCATTCAGCCCTCACGGCCTCTGTCGCGACCTCGCCCCGGCGTGGCGCATCCGCTCCAGCCAACGCCCATTCCTTTCAGCTGCGCTGCTCCCGATAGCACCCCGCGCCCTCGGCGAATGCCATGCTCTTCCGACCCCTTCCGATCTACTCCCGGCGCATCCCTCACCCATTTATGACCCACTCCCGTTCTATTCCCGACCCATTCCCACACCACGTCTCCGCTACCCGCCCGCCCGCCCGCCCGCCACACCCGCGGATTCAGCCCTTATGTTCCTCGCCTCTTGCACGCCCTCGTGCATCTGCTGCAGTCAACGGCCTCTTCATACACCGTACTCGTTTCTGATATCGCCACGCCCCCTTGGCTTATGTGACGCTCTCCCAACTCGTTCCGATCTGCTCCCAACGCACCTACCTTCGCGCCAACCACTCCCGTTCTAATCCCACGCCTCGCCTCCGCTGCCCACCCGCCAGTCAGCCCCTCCTGCCGATTTAGTCCTCATGACATCTGCATCCACCCTGCCTCCTCTACGCCCTCGTACACCTGCTCCAGCCAACTCCCAATCCTTTCATCCGTGCCGCTCCCGATCTGGCCACACTCCATTGCCCTATGTGACGTTCTCGACCCTTTCTGATCTGCTCCCAACGCACTTCCGACCCACTACCGTCCAACTCCCAACCCATTCCCAAGCCACGCGCTACCCGCCTACCACACCCGCGGATTCAGCCCTCATGATCTCTTCTCCACCGCGGCTCCTTTACGCCCTCGTGCATCTGCTCCAGCCAACGCCCACTTCACACACTCGCCTCGCACTCGATCTCGCCTCGCCCCCTTTACTCTTGCGACGCTCTCCCGGCCCACTCCCGACCTTCCTTCGCCTCGCTGCCGATTCGCTCCCTCCCCGCCCCCGACCTACTTGTGCGTTCCATCCGCTTCCTCGCTCCACTCCACTCGCGCCTCGCCCCGCCCACATTCCTCCGCGACCCAGCTCCTCTCCCCTCTCGAATTGCTGGCGCAGAGCGGGGGCGCCTCCGCTGCATATGCATGATCGCGGCAAGTCGTTCGGGGCGGGCGGCCTCCGCCGTCGCCCGCGTCGGCGGGCGTCGCGACGCCTGCGGTGTTTTATTTACTCGCGCGCCGAGCGACGGCGTTCGCGCCGCCGCGGCGGACCGCAGTGCCTTGCAAGGCGGGGGCCGGTTTTGCGATCGTGGCAGGGGAACGGAGGTGGTTTGGGTCTTTGCAAACATTTCCTTTGTTAGAATAAAAGTTATCACGCTATAGCGTGGACGTGCGATGGTGGTGTTTGCGTAAAGGCGATTGTAACTTGTGCTAGTTTTAATGGATAGTTTGTTGTTATATTTAGTTTTATTGAACTAAGTAACTAACATTGCTTTCAACGTTAGTGAATAACTCAACTGTAAACCAACAGAAATTTAATGTTTTCAGTGTTGTCCGTTACTTCTGAAAGGTCATGCTAGCATAAAGGTTTCTTTCTTTTTCTCTTATTTTCCATAAACTACTTGTGACATTCCTCTATTTTATCTTGTAAAATGTTACATCAGCTCTTACAACATCTCTAAGAACAGTTTTTGCACGAACGGCGCAGAATTTATACGACCAAATAACATGTATTTACCAGGTAATTAGTATAATGAAGTGTTGGTGAAAGGGGAATGTTATCGATTGTTTTTGAATTCAGACGGTGAATTCCGAATTTCGTCCTGGTAGGTTGGTGCGTCTGCTCTCCGCTGATGCGGGTGTCGCTCGAGGCGCAAGGCGTCGCCGCTTCCTGATTGGCCCGTGCTCCTCCAGAGCGCGTTTCCGCTCCCCTCCGTTAAGGCGAGGGCGCGAACAAGATAGGGCGACTCCGCGCCGCGCCCGGGGGCCTGTAAACTTCTTAAGGGCCGCGATTATTACCATAAAGAGTCATCACCCCATAGAGGGCGAGATTACTCGCTCCGTCCGCTCGCAACTTGGCGCAAGACACACAAAAAGCGCTTCGGAGGTGGGCGGGGCGGGAGGCGTATCTCCCCGACGATCTTGCCGGAGCATTGCGTCGCGCGCGCTGGTCTGAGCCGGGCTTAACGCGGGCGAGGGCAGCGGGGTCCCCAGCGCGTTTGCCGCCCGGGCGCCCCAGCTAATCGCCCGAGTTCGAGTCCCGGCTCCGCCTCTCCACCGACGACGACGTCGCCCACGTAGCCCTTCGCCGAGGCTCGATTGATCTTCTGCTGCTTAAACACCAATGGAGCGCGAAGCGCCCGGCACGGCTTCCCGCACACCGCCCCGCCCCGCCCCCTCCGCTTATCACCCCTCCCCGCCCCTCCCCCTCACCGCCCCCTCTCCGCCTCCTCCCGCCCCCTCTCCCCCCCCGCCCCCCCGCCCTCTCCCCGCCTCCTCCCCGCCCCTCCCCGCGCTCGAGACCCCGCTCCATCCGCGGCGAATCGCCTCTCCCTCGAGGGCGTGTAGCGGGGCGGTGCCGGCGCCGAGGCGGCGCCTCTATTCACTTCCTACTTAATAACTTAAATTCCAAATCCGCGGGACTCAATGAGCGCGCCACGTATTTAATTCCCGAGGGAATGGGAGAGAGCCGGAATTCTACGACTCAATTTCTGCTCGGGCCACGCGGCTCGTGAATGGAGGCGCCCTCCCCCGTAATATCCCACTTGGAAGAGCCGCCTTATATTTAGCTCTGAACGCCGCAGCCGTCGCCTCCGCCGGCGGAGATGGCGCGGGGGGCTGTGGCGGTTGCGGCTCTGCGGATGGAAGGACCCTGGGGGACGCCTGGATATGAGTGTGTCATTGATGTGGGAGTGACATGATTTCGGGATTCTCGGAAACCTGGAAGCGATGTCGGCGCGTTGAGTTTGGGCTTTAGCAAGAGGAGATGTCGCTGGGAGTGCAACGACAGACGGTTGACTTTGACGTTTGATTCTCAAATTGCTTCCATTTTAAGCGACGAGATTTCATTTGGTTCCTCCAATGAGAAATTTAATTGGAATTTCAGGAACCATTGAGATAATTACTGCTTCAATAGGTATTTGAACGGTGCGATTTGAAGTTATTATTTTGGGCGCCTTTTGAAAATCAGATTCTAGAACTTCCTCGGTGAAAAAATACGTTCTGTGTCAGTAGATACTTTACCAACAATTATATGAATAATGATTAACGATTTCGCTGTTCCGAAATCCGGAGAATGTGCGAAGCAAGGTTTTGAGGTGGAGTGGCGTTGGAAAGCCGAGTTGCGTGTTGGTTCGCACTACTAACCCCGCTAACGCACGCGGGTCTTGGGTGTCTGCGGGAAGCGAGAGACAGGGGCGGGTGTCGAGGGCGCGGAAATTGGAGGTGGCAGCTCTCGTCGCCTTTGGCGCGGTAACGACGTCCTCACGCGTCGCGTTCTCGAGTCGGCGCGTCGCAGGCGGCAGGCGAGGCGTCGCGTGGCTGGCGAGATGTGGCTTTCTTGTTCGCTACGAATGGCGTCACGTTTCCAGGAATATGCGCTGGGGTGCAGTTGCAGTAGTATTTTATATTATGGAGTATTTGTTATAACTGACACGTTTAAAAGGTACTGTATTGAAATTTGACTTTTGATAGGTGAGAAATTGTGGGTTGCGAAAACGCAACACTGGGCACAAGGGGGCGATATAATAATTAAATGTGAATGGATTTTCAATACATGTTTTATTGAATGCAAACAATGTTTAAGTACATGAAACTAATTTAAAATGTAATATTTATGCTTTAAACGAAACTGTTGCGTCATGTTTTTTGAACAAACTGTCTACGTCACAGTTTAAATTTTATTCTGATTGATTCTTTTCTTAGACTTGGATTTATATGGATATGACATATGGGGGAAAGAGATTGTATTAAAACAGAAAAAAATTAAATAGACAATTGATTAAGAATAATATGGTTTTAAACATCTTACATGCTAATGTGTTTTAAATATCCTATAGCCAAATTCGTTCTTTTCTTTAATTGTAACACCTATTTTTGCGCCTGTTGTAATTGTATTCATGATGGCTTTTTTAAAATAAAATTCTCTTAATGTACCTAACTTAAATGTATGTGTGATCTTAAAACGTCTACTTATTCTCCTTTAGAAAATTAATTTCCCATATTTTGCAAAGGGCAATTTTTATCGTTGAAAATATGAATCCTTTGATCTTGGAACATCTCATAGTTTTATTCTCCCAGTTTTGTTGATAGTGGGAGTCGAAGGTTAAATTAGCTCAGTAGACTGTTGGCGTCGCATGGTTCGTACCAGATGCTGTCACTTTCATCCGGAGTATGAAAGGGAGCGAGCCCCTCTTTGACGTTTAATCAAATGTCCTATGGGGTAATTACTTTTCATCCGACGCAAAGGGATGTTTACTTGTTAGTTCTTTATACAGTCTCTTCAAAGCTGCGGAGTAGCTTGAGAGAAATGTGAAGTTCTTTTTGCTTCTGTTGAATAACTTGTTAAGTAGTAAAGAACACTTTAGATACTTCATTCAATTCTGGCTTGGATTTCGTCTGTATACTAAACTTTATATTGGAATACTTCGGCTTGTAAATGAAAAAAAGTACATTGTGTATAATTTATCAAACATAACGAAAATTTCCTTAATACTTATAAAGCTATATCTTTGTAGCATTTCCTCAAAACATAAATATGCTCTGTAATCACGCAACATATTTTTCAGCACTGTATATCGTTCTATTTACAGCTCTAGGTACTCCGTGCTGTAATCTACTCGACTTCCATTTCCTGTTTCAATAACGTATCATCATCAAAGGAAGAGACAGATTCCCTTTGATGCATATTTAGTTCCTGACTATGAAGCTGCAGTAGCACTGTGGAACCCGCGAAATTCCGTTTCAATTGTGTGCCTGGCATTGCCTCGCGGCCAGATCTGGTGACCTTCGTCGCGGGCTACGGTCTCCCCGCCCGGGCCCCCGCCCTCGCCGTCCCCGCCGCTGCCGCGCAGGACGCCCTCTTCTGCGGCGTCAGGGCGTAAACCGCTTAGCGCGCGTCCGCCGCCTCGCCCTGCCTTGTGGTACGCCCGCTCCGCCGCCGCCGTCGTCCCGCCGGGGATGCCCAAAAGACGGTGACTGTTAAAATAATTACGCGAATTAAGTGGGGACGGTGTTACTTGCTTTCCGTTCGCTAAAGTTGTTTTTCATTGAGCTACATTTCAGTCTTCTTCACCATAATCTCTTTATTAATTTTCGCTTAAAGTGCTAAGGGAGAAGCGCTTGTTCCGCCTTGTCAGTTGTATTATCTTTTACCATATTTTCCTAGGGCTTTCAAAATCTTCATCCGGTTCTTCCAACAGCGTTGCCAGAACTATTAATATTGACGAAACGATACCACTAGAGCATTAAAATCTGTATATTGTTTGTGATCTGAAAAAAACTCACAAATTTCATCTTAAGCTGATGAAACAAAGTGTACATAATTTATGAAAATAATCAAAATTATTAAATTATTCTAATATATGCAGTAGTATCTTAAATAATGGTAAAAGATTTTCATTGAACGATCTCTGAATTAGACGAAAGCAGATTCTTACCAGATGTGCCGTATTCATTAGTTATTCATAAGAATAATGCAGTTCGTTTCTTTCGCTAATGAGACTTTACGCTTCCTTACAATATCCTCCGTTTTTGTTTTTTTTTCATCCTATTTCACAAGAGTTGACACCATCTTTTTATGTTTTGCATTATTTACGCGTAGAAATGCTTCAATGTCTCTCTTCCACTTTTCTTTCGCCTCCTATTTTTAGTTCATTCTTTTTACGAAATCTATCTCGTTTCTCTTATTTTATTTCGAAGTTTAACAAGACATCCTAGAACCATCCACTTCAGCTATAAGTGTATCAGACTGTACGTCGTAGTTTGTCAACATGAAAGATGCCATATTCCTTCTATTGTGCGAACGGTGTTGTGACATCCGCAATGCATTCACTACCTCATCGTGACGTCATCTCCCTGTACATGTCAGTCTCTGCGACTGGAGCGGCTTACTGTCTTCAGCACCGCCTCCGCTTCTTTCATCCATTCCTGGCACTCCTCCGTTGCGGAGTCCTTAGTTTGTGCAGGTAAATGGAATAGAGAGTGCGAGGCTTCGACCGACGCTGCAGAACGGCGACTGAAGGCGCGGGAGCCGGGGAGGGGGTGAGGCGGGTTAGCGCGTGAGGGAGGGGGTTTGTGGCGTGGAGCGGGGTCACAGGAGATGTCAAGAGAAAGGCGCAGTAGGGGAAGAAGCAGGATGGAGCACGGGCGGGGAACGGAGCGGGGTGACGAGATGGGGCAGGGTAAGACTCTAGGCTAGGGAGGGATGTAGCGAGCGGGTGGGTTGAGGAGATAGATTGTGTGGGAGTGGGACGAAGGGGCGTGTCCACCGGGCAGGGGTGGGACTAAGCGGGATGTCGGGGCTGGTGGGGCGGGGAGGAGGTATGGGAGTGGGGCGACGGGACATGTCTGCTGAGCGGGGATGGGAGTAAGCGGGGACGGGGCGGGACAGGGCGAGGGGGGCGGGGCGGTGAGATGGCGTGGGAGTGGGGCGAAGAAGCGTGTTAACGGTGCGGGAGTGGGGATGGGTCTAGGCGCGGAGACACGCGGAAGGGAAGGCTCTCGAGGAAAATAGAAGGCGGCCGAGTCGCTTTCTCAAGGCCTCTGCCGCCGCGGCCGAGGGCGAAGGGAGTCGCAGAAGAGAGCACAATGCGACTGCGTTCTCTGGCGGGATCCCAGCGCACTGGGCCTCGCGGCTCGTCGCCACGCTGGGGAGGATCAGCGTTGGTTGGTTTCGAGCAACTTCTCGTGGAAAAGGGTCAAGTCGTAGGCAGAGAATTCCGTCAGATGAAAATTGCTGGAAATGTTTGAACAAGATTCGTGTGACAACAACGCTATGAAGTAGTTATTTATGTAACTAAAAGTAAAAGCTATCTTGGATGTACAAACGATGAAGGAAATTTTGAAATTGTTGTATGCCTAGTGACACTCCTGTGGGATTTTGCCCGTATTCATTTAAGGTAGATTTATGGAAACTTGCAAACTTACGAGATCATTCTCAATTTGTGACATGTGTCAGCCATATTACTCTGAGTTTTCATTTCTTTTAACATACTTGTAACGCGAAGGAACATTTTTGATTCAGTAAAAAGTGGACAGATGTACTACCTGAAAATAAATCCATAAATGGCTAAGTACACAGTTTTTTTCCGTGTCATTGTAAACTTTGTGAACATATTTACCGTTTATTCTGATGAGATTTGAAATGAAAATATTTTTTTTTAAATTAGGAGTTCTAGTATCCACGCGTCAATAGAAATACTAAGTTTTTTCAATCATGCAAATACAAGTATTAAGTCCTATAAAGTTGAAAAATCATTATTTTTCGTGAACTCTGTTTTTTTCCTGTTGACGAAAATTAACAACTTTATGTCAAGGTTAATCATAATTTGTCGAGAATATAAAGGAATGCGTTTGTGGGAGTTATGTCCTTGCCGTTGGTGGTCTTGAATACGTAAAAGAGTGAAGGCGAAGCGATGTCGTTCCCAAGGCTAGAGCTTCCCAGCGCCCGATGGCTTTGCGGTCGCGGTTCGGCCGGGGCTCGCACGTCCTCCTGTCCCGCTGTCCCTGCATCCTGAGGGACGGCCGTGTCGCGCCTGGAGTAGGTGGAGGGGGCGGGGCGGTCCCGGGGGAACCGGTGGCTCCCGCGGGGGTTCTCCGTTCACGTCGCTCCTTCCTCGGCCCCTCGCACGCCGCGGCCCGCAGGAACCCGACCCAAAGGTTCGGGGAGGGAGGATCCGGTGGCCGGCGCCGGGGAGGGGCGTATTTTTTCGGCGGCGAGACGGAGCGCCGAGCTCTTGAGGCGAAGTGGTCTCCTCTTGCTTCAGATCGAAACTCCTCGAGTGGCTTTTTATCTGGAGCAAATCTCGCTCGACTCAGGTGCAACATCCTGCGTGAAGAGGTCACTGTTCTTCCCTTTTTCGGAACTTTGTTCTACTCTTCTAACACGACGTGGGTTTTGCATCTTCTTGATCTACTATATCCTTATACACCAAGAAAATATTCTAATTTTTTAAATTTATTTAAGGTCGCTTTTCAACTCGTAAGGCCATGCAGCGACTACTGTAATTAACAAGGGATTTTATAACAGGTATTCACAGCTTTTCCTGCAGACAGAGTCTTGGAATTGGTTTTGATGTTCACGTAAACTGGCACTATCTTGTAAAGAAAGCACATTTTGTTGAACCAAATGTTTCTGTTGGCAGTATCAAATTTTCCTTTCAAGTTGCTAAAGAGTTTAGCTACAGACGCCCGATCCGCGTGTTGAATAAATTCTGTGGTGGTAGCCGATATCTTGTGGTAATCCATGTTATAGGTATACCTACACCTATAACATCATCTATCATAACTATCATACCTATAACATGGATTACCACAAGATATCGGCTACCACCACGGGATTTTGTAACTTTGGGGTCCCTGCCCAGGGCAGGATTCAAACCCGCCACCACTCAAGCCGAGGCAGCTACGGCGCTTCAACCTTAGCGACCGCGGTGGTCCAGGCAGGCGGCTGAATTTTTTATAGTCGACTATGATTATTTTTCTCTGACAAAGTTATTTGTAAATGACGTGTTTGACCTGTAAAACATTCGTAAATATTTCAACATGGATTTTTCTACTCTTTGACAATTCTGGGGATATTTTTTACAACCAATAAGCAGTGTCTCTATACAGAATAAGACAGTCATCTTTTCGTTTCATGTTAAATTTTATGAAATCATTCTGCCAATCGGCATTGTGTTAAAACCATAAAATTTCTGGTACATTTTATCAGTAAAAACATAATTTTTAGCACGCCAAAATTTCGTTTAAGTTAGCCCTGCTTTACTTGAGTTGGTCACACTTTTGCGAGTTCTTTAAAAATAATAATTATCTCTGACAAAGAAGCGTTGTTTGCGTTCGCCTGTGAAAAGAATTCCTCTGCGCTGCAGTCTTAATTGCGCGCGGGCGTCATGTTTCTTGCGTCGCCTGCAGGGACGCGTCTACGCCTCCCCAACACACACAGCGCCCTCCCGCGCGATGAATAAACGCTAATGAATGGGCGTGGAGGGGAGGGCGGGGCTAAACGCCTCGGCCTGAGGAGCCCATTAGACAAAATGCACAGGCCTCGTCGCCGCCCGCCCCTTCACGCGCCCTCGGGCCAGGCCGCACTGCAGCAGCAGCTGAAGCAGCATCTGAAGGCAGAGGAGGCGGCTGGACGCCACGGCGGCCGATGTGGGAAGCACTGGGACGGTCATGGGATTTTCGACGAGTCTGAAATTGGTCCAAGTAATTGAATAAGGAAATTGAACTTCACGGGTAATTCCAACTACTAATATAATTTGAATTCATGTAATACGATACGGGGCGGATTCATGTAATATCTGTAATTCGAGTTCTTGGAGATCGAAACTGTAATTTTATTTTATTTTATTTTTGTATCTCGAATATTAAAATACCCCTCTTCGCATTTCTTATGTCCGAATTGCTAATTCAATCAACGTTATCTTTTTATTCCAGAATTCGTTTATTCACTGATGCATTCCCTATATTACGTTATTCTATTTCTTTTAAGCGAATGTCGACATTCAACAGCTTCCGTGCGATCTAGAGTTGAAGAGTGCAATACGTGGTTAATTGGACATGTTTAGCGAAATATCAGTCAGCACAAATTGCTTTATCTCGTATTACATTGTGTACGTCCGAGAACTGAAATAATTCATTACATTCTACTTAAGACTATCAAAATATAATCTGAATGAATAGTAATTGGTTTCATGATGAAAATCTGTTTCGGTATCCACGTTATGAAAATGTTTTGGTGTACCAACTGAGCAAAATTAAATTATTCACATTTTGTTAATTCATAGTTTTATTTTATGTTCCTTTAATCGCTTCTGGGTCAACTCATCTTAATTACGATTATCTCTCCATTAATGGGACACATAAATTGCCGACATGTGTGTCCGGGTTGATGAGCACTTTAATTCAGCAGACCTCTAATTCCTGAACAATTCAGTGGGAGCGGGCGGCACGGCCACAGCTGGAATAGCCACCGCCCGCACGGCGCATCTGCCTGCGCTGGTTTCGCTCCCGCCCCTCTCCGCCTTCGCCCCGCTCCCTCCACGCCTCCCAACAGTCCTCACTCGCACCTGCCCTCCTCCACGCACCACTCTGCTCCACTCTTCCTGGCATTGCTCCTGCCCGCCTTGCCTCGCCCTTCCCCGCCCCTCCCTGTTTTGTCTCTTCGCGCTACTCCGCTCCGCGTCCCACCAGCCTCGACTCGTACCTACTTTCCTCTCTCCGTTCCCTCCCCGTCCCGCCCAGTCTGGCTCTTTCCCGCCCTTCCCGTCCACCAGCCCCGCCCGTCCCCGCTTCTCCACGCCCCTGCCAACATTGTCCTGCCTAACCCTTCCTCGCCCAGATCTGCCCCTCCCCTCCACGCCACGCCCTGCCCTGCAGCGCACGACCAAATTGACCTACGCTCTCGTCCCCTTCCCACTCATCCTCGCCCCCCCCCCACGCCGTCACACATCCCGTCCCGACCTCTCCTCTCCTCTTCGCCCCACCGTTCCGTTCCACCCCGCGCCCCCCTTCGTCATCCCATTCCCCTCGCACCCCCGCGGCGCGAGCGCTAATGAGACAGCAGCGCTCCCCGCGGCGGCACGCGTAATTAGCCCGCTTTCCGGTGGCACGGCGCCGCGACGCCCCGCGCCGCCCTGCGCTGAGGTGCACTGCGCAGCATCGGATGGCGGGCGGCGTCGCCGGCGCGGAGCGGGGCGCGGGGCGTGGCGCGGAACGGAGCGGGGCGCGGAGCGGGGCGCGGAGCGGGGCGGGGAGCGGGGCGCGGAGCGGGGCGCGGAGTGGGGCGGGGCGCGGAGCGGGGCGCGGAGCGAAGCGGGGCGGAGCGCGGAGCGGGGCGCGGAGCGGGCGGTGTGGCGTGGCGCGGTGCGGCGCCTTCGTTAAGCCGCGAAGCCTGTCATTGCGGCTCCGCCGTGGTGGGCGTGCGGGAAAGGTGAAGAGGTTACGGTCAGTGATGAGCTCCCCCGCGGGGCGGGGTTTCCGGAGGATTTTAGAGAGGAACCGCGAGCGATGCGGCCGCGCACACAGTGTGTGCCAGAAGGAGGTGATTCTCATTGGATTCTTGTTTGGATAATGTAAAATGCAAATAGGCTTATTCATCAAATAGGCATTGCAGTTCAATTTCAAGTTAGGATCCATGGAATAAGCTGATGTATGATGAGTGCCGTAGTCGGTGAGGAAGGAGGCTTACGTATACGTACAATATATTGTGCCCTTTCCATTTTTGGGCAGGTGAATGGTTTTGCCTTTCTTTGCTTGGAATATAACGTGATCATGAAGTGTGAATCGTGATGGATGAATGGATATGTGTGGGTTCATTACAGAAGCGTAGTGGACTGGAAAAGTCTCTCACGCCACAATCAAATGTTTAATCATTAATACTTACGCATATCTTCAAATCCTGGCTTTTGGCGGCTCTGTGTTCTTGGTTTTTCACAGCTCCAAACATTTGCGCAATCGAAGCAAGCTTAATTACATCACCCAGTATATTTTCTTACATCATACGCCTGATCAGTTATACGGTTTCTAAAATATTGGTAAGTTGTAATTAATATATGCATTATCTTATTTGTGTAGAGTACTGAGGCGTTTTCGGAATCGTTTTTACTACATATTTCATTTCGGAGATTGTTCTTTGCAGAAATCAATCTGACATCACAATAAAAACTTTATGTAGTACAATAAAAGCGACAGGCTGAAAATGAATGACGGTGGAAATTAACTGTACTCAAGGTGGAGAATAAGCTGCTTCTGAATGTGGGAAAGTTCATGTGGATTTTTTCTCTGAAACTTAGAAACGATTTTATCAAGTTTTGATTATGGTAGAACTAAATTGTTTTTGCGCCGGATGTGCGGATTTGAATTTCCAGCTTTTATTGTAGATGTTTCGGAAGTGACCTCTTTGTACTTTGTGCATACGTTTTGCCACTTACTTTTGGGCCATAACCTCTTTTCCGATAGTCCTCGAATCTACTGCGCGTTGGTTCCATGTGCATGTTGTCGCCAAATCCGAACTCGGAAAAGCGTATCGAGTTACAGCAGTGTAATCGAATGGTGTCGCTCCGTGCAGAATCTAATTGAGGCTTTAAGTTGCATTGAGGGTTGCAATTGGACTCTGGCAACGGAGACATTCTCGAACTGATTTCGTCGCTGAAACATTTGTAACAGATCTGCTTCTTAGGCAGTGCTCAAACTCATGGGTATAGAAATAACTGGTGTAGAAATGTGTTCTTGAGACTTCTTTTTTAAATTGTATTATTGACTCACATTACTGGGTTGCTTGTATTCTTGCGCATTTTTTACAGACTAAGTTCATTACACATAACGAAAGTAGAGTGTACCACTTTTTGGTAATATGGATTCTGAATTTTTTTTAATTGTTTATAATAACACCCATTTACATTACAATATGGTTGTGAAATATATATTATTTTCATAAAATGTAATAATGTACAAACTCGTGATATGCAGATTATATTCCATTTAATATCTACCGCATTTAATACCTACCACATTTAATCCTAAAGAAATTTCTCATTATTATTTCAATAAACCGCTTTCGAATATTAAATTAATTCTGTCAGACTAACTTCGTTACCTTTTTAAACAGTTACCGATTTTTTAACGTAGTACTTGGATTTAAACATAGATTCAGTTGACGTAAATCAGTTGTTACAGTGTCATCCAATCGGGTGGTTGAATGTCACCATACTGTCACTGCAGTGACGTGTAAGCTCCTGACTGAATGACACCTTAACAGCAGATGATCTGTCAAATGAAGCTCTAAGTAAATCGAAATGTAGCTATATTATTTTTTATCTACGCTTCATGAAGATAAAATACTTAAATTAATTTAAAGATGAGTTCAAGATTTTGTTCGCACGTGCTCTGGGGGGTTTCAAAAATCCGCCAGTTATACAATCTAGATGATTTCAATATTTCAAGAAGCAAATACAGGATGGCCATTTTTTGGAAAACCGGGAAAAATCAGGAAATTTCATTGTTCTGGAAAAGTCTGGGGTCAGAGTATTTGCAGAAGAATCGTTAAAATGGAGCGGAAATGTTGAAAGGGCTATAGAGGAATATATTATTCCTTCAAAACATAAACAGTGTGTTTTTTGCTCAATTTTTATTTGTCGAGAAAATATTCTTAATTTGTATTTTTTCAGGTCGAAATGCGAGAGCTGACTAATTCATGACATGACCTCTTTAATATTTTCTTTAAATAGTGTGAAATTACAAATCTTACACTGGAAAAGCGAGAATTGCCAGGGAAATTTGACCCACGAAATGAATGGCCACCCTGTGGGGTATGGCATCCCGTGCCGCCTCCTTTCCTCGCGAGGGATGGAGGGGGAGGGAGACGGCGAGGCATTGTGCCGGGCGTTCGCCTCTGGAAGACGGAGTTTCTTCCGTCAGTAGGCGGACGCGACGACGCCCCGCGGAAGCCGGACCCATTCGCGTCACGTCCCGCGTCCTCGGTGGGGGGATTCGTCCGTCTCTCCGAGGAATAAAAATCTGCGCGCGGCGTAATTCCTTTGTTTGCCGGACAACACAAAGGCCAGCACGCGGGTCAGCGTCGCCGCGCCCGCCTTTGGTTGTCGACGGGTCCTCAAGGCGCGTGCCCTGAGAGTGGAGCGGGCCCGGTCCTCTCCATTAGCGGCGACGGGGAGGGGTGGGGGAGCGAAAGAAAGGCGCCACGGAGGGAGGGAGGCGAAATTGCGAGATGGGCGATATGTCGCCGGCGACGGCGCAGGTGCGTCGCCGGGTGATGATGGATGGTGCGCGGTGAGCGTGCGGTGCGGTGCTGGCGCTTAGAGACCTGCCCCCCCCCCCACCGCCCCGCCCGGTCTCGTTAGGGGGCGTGGCTGCGCGGCGGCGCGCGGGCTGTCGCGGCGCGCGCTTCACGCCTCAGATGAGTCATTCACGGAAGAACGTGCTTCGTAATAAACCGCCTGTCCCGAGGCGGGAAGCAGGTGATGACCGCTGGGGTGATTTATCTTCGGGAGTCCTTCCGAGTTCCAGGTTTCCTCACTCGAGTGCCTCTGACGGGAGAGTTTTACTTTCCGGCGCAGTTTTCGCCAATAATTGCTGTCGTTTCTTAAAACAAGTGGCTTCTGCGTTTCTTTCCTGCTAGGATTGAGACAGTACGTAAAGAGACGTCAAATATGAATTTTCAGTTCATTGCTTTTTACTTGATATTTCTTTCGCTATCTTATTATAGTAATGTGTATCCTATTCACTGTTTTGAATTAAGTTTTAGAATTGATCAGTAGCGCAAATATCATTTTACTGATAAATTAAAGAAAAAATGCATCAATTTGTTCTTAACGAAAAAAAGGAAATGAGAATCATTGCAGAAATTAATTTTGAAGCTGTGGTGTGAATTAATTTAATGCTTCTGAGAGGAAATGCACTTTCTTTGCCATTCTAAGAAAAGAATTCTAATAAATTGTTTTGGATTGTGCCATACGAATCATTAGATTCTGAAACCCGTTCTTATTAGATTATGAAATAGAAGAAAAATTTTTAGAAAAATGAAATGCTTCATATTCAGCTTAATCAATTATTACTTTAGATATAATAACTTCAAATGTTTATGATCAATAATAGAATAAAAACGTCAAGTTGGGTAGTACGAAAAATGCATAAAGCGTTTTCTTTTTATTGTTCAATTGTTTCATTCTTCAAAGGGTTACCATTTATTACCAATGATATTTTAATGGATTATCCACTCCCGCTTTTTTTTTTATCACTTTCCCGGGCATTCCGACTGCAAACACTTTTTGTTCCTAATTTTCAAGCGAACTTCGGAGAAAAACCTTTCGCCAACATTTGTTGATATTGAAAGCTCACACACTCGCAATTTCTTTTCGCAAGGAAATGCCTGGTTCTCGTGAGAAACTTTCCCTTCCTCCCCCACCCCGACCCCGTTTGGACGGGAGACGTCGAGGCGCCGGGGACACCGAGCCGCTGACGTGGCGTGTCCTTTCCCCTCCATCCGCCCTCCCCTTCCCCTCGCCCGTGGGGAGTGCCGCGCGCCGCGGAGGGGCGTGGGCTATAGAAAACGCGTCGGAAGAATGGGTCGCGGGCGCGGCATTTCTTTGTGCGGGGTGTGGCGGTGGGCGGGGCCGGCGCCGGCGTCCGTCTGTCTCCGCCGATAAAGGGCCGACGCGGCGCGGTGGGATGTCGCGCTGCGACGGCGCTCGCCGCCGACCGCCTCTCCACGCCGGCCCCGCGCGCACTGCCACCGGCCGACGCGACGGAGGGCCGAGCCTTCTGGGTTATTTACGTCAAACGCTGTGCTTGCCAGTGTCTGACAGTTATTGGAGAGAGTTGTAATATGCCTCCGAAATTTGATAGCTATGACGGCCACTGCCTGCAACTCCTTGGTGGAGTCAGACGTCGGCGCCGGATCTCGCCAGCTAGCGGGGCACCACCTCCCGCGGTGGAATTCACGCACTATACTTACGGGACTAATGACCTTAGCAGTTGACATGCCCGGAATCGCTAATTAATCAGTCAATCAAATCGAACACTTGGTTGGATCACGAATCTTTTAACTAATGTATCAAAGGTTTCCGGGCTGGTAGGCCATGATCCCTTTGGTGTTAAAGGGCCAGACAATTATTGGTTGGGCGAGGTCATGTCCCCCTGTTAAATGATGATCTCGTAGACGTCCGTCCTGCCAGTGAGCACAACTTCCCTTACTACCGCCGAGTGATCTCAGAAGCCGCCTTGATTATACAACGTATAGAGAAGCAGTGCATGTGATACACACGGGGGCAGAAGCGGCGTGAAATGGAAGAAAACTTGTGAGCCACACGATAGCTCACGAGGCACGAGGAATAATATGATCGTGAGCCCCGTGTAGCTCAGGTGTAATGATATTTTCGTGATGTTCATTCTTTAAAAATTTTTTAGTTAATTAAGGAAACATGCATGGGCTGTCAAGAGAGAATCCGCTTGGACAAATATTTGTTCTAGCATTGAATAACGCAAAATATGATTTTTTTTATTATTAGGGTTGTCTATTATATCATGTGCGATGTTATATTTCCGTAACTCGCCCTTTTCTTTTATCGAATGCTCTGGGTTCAGCGCATCGTAGTTCGCCGAACGAAGTGCCTCGTTTTAAGTTTACAATTTGGCATTTACGTATGTTTATAAATGTATTTCTAATGCATTCGCTAGGAAATGCTTTGTTGTTTTTATTGAATTTGGGACTTCTAATCGCACAACAACTAGTATTAGAATGGTAGACCATTTTGCTCAGTTACTTTTGGGTAGCGAAACTGTAATTTTATATATTCTCAACTGGACCCTGTCTCTCGTCAGAATCCACTTAGTATTTTAAGAAGTATACATACGTTAAATTCCCAAATCAAAGAACCGATGTTGTATTCTTCATTTTCGATAGATTTTTGATATTGAAATACAGAGTAAATAAAGTTGTTCTTATATTTTTCATTATTGTGACTGGTGTATAGTATATTTTAAGTTCGTCAGATTCACTTGTTAAAGAAAGCTGTATTGTGCCATATATTTTCGCTCTGCGACAATAAAGAGCTACTAGTCTGTTCGGCGGTGACATGTCTAGCGTCACGATACCTTTTCGTTTCCTTCGCTGTGAACAGCTGGGTCATTCGCTAGATTGTTTCCAGCGTGTTTCAAATAAAAGTCTTGAGCCTTTTACTTTTCTTGATAGTTCGGTGACTCCGCGAGTTACCAGTGACTATTTACGTAATGTAATCTTCGCGTTTAATCGACTTATTAGCACAAACATTTAATGTCGTTTTACTAGTTTAATATTGTCAGTTGCGATATTTAAGTACAATATCTCACTCCTTCCTTGTATTAATTGTTTTAGTGTAATAAATATATGCCTTTTAATAATCTTATTTTTCTAAAAGTGTCTAATTGGTAAGATTCACTATTTAAACATTCTTTCTTACTTTTGTTTATAGTATTTTGGTTATCAAATTGAAAATCAATTTCTATAGAATTTTTGGTTAATGCTATACTCTATTTTATTTTAAGACTTCAATACACAGAAATATTTCATGATTCTTTTGCAGACGGTGAAGGAATACGCAAAACAGATTTTAACGATTAAGCTAGGGACATTGCGACGTGAAATATTCGCAATCCGTGTACAATTTGTTTACAGATTAAGACTTAAATTGCTCTGCTGTCTCCTTAACTTCTAGGAAATTAGCTTTTTAGCGTTGACATATATGGGAGTGGAAAGTGCTGTTACATTGCAAGTAGAACTATAAATGTCGGATAGTTTTTAACACCACTTTTCAGTTCGTTAGTTTTCTTTTTTAATCCACCGGGCTTAAGATTGTGATCGCCTTAAAAGCCAGCAAGATTTACGACTTGTCTGCAAATATCATCCGCTCATTCTTGCGCGCGAGGAGTTGGCCAATTTCTTTCCCGAGGCGTCACAACTGTTGGATCAGATTTAATTTTACGAGTGAACACTTAAGAGAGTAATGCCTTCTTTAATCTCTTAATAGGCAACCTCGCGAAGAATGCATCTCCCGGCGGGGCCCTTCCCTGGCTGTTTGTTTCGCTGCATTGTAGTCCCTCGAGGGGCAGCATACGCAAGGCGGGGAGCGGCGCCGCGGCGCAGCGAGGCATAAATCTCGGAGGCGCTTTGAAACGCTAAATACGCCTTCACGGCCGACGGACAGCTGAAAGGCGCAACGCGGCGCGGCTTGGGACTTCGCGTGCGGTGCCTGGAGCGTCTTCCCACTGCGACTGACGCCGCCGACGACTTCTTAAAAGCTCAATTACACTTCGCCAACTTAAAGCAGATGCCTCTCATTTTCGGGGTGGCATTGCATAACGTTTTGTTGGAAACGGAAGAGGAAGACGCGCGATGTTTCTGTGACAGTTTTAGTAAAGCGTGTCAGTACTAAAAACTAGCAATTTCATTCCGAGACAAATCTTGTTGTGGTTCGAGCTTTTGACAGATGTTTGAGTACTACCTTGTGGATTCTTACTTTGGGGTTTGGAAATTAGGTGGGAAAATGTAGGCCATTAGATACGAGAAAATGCACTACAGAAATGAATTGGGATCTGGAGAGCTAATACATATGCGACGATATCCATATTACGCGGTGTTCGGTAAGGCATCACTATGTAAGGAATGGGTGTTCCCTCCCGGTAGTTGTAGTAATAAAGACAAAGGTACTCTACATATTGAGGCGTATGGAACAATACCTCGTCACTTCATAATTGGAACTTTACGGGAGCCTCCCTCATCCCAAAAAAGTTCCTTCACATAATTGAAATATATAAGTTTATAATGAATTAGACTCCACAACACCTATCTATAGTTATTAAGAAATATTTATAACTTTCAGGTCTCGAGAGTTAATTATTATTCTTGTAAATGGCTGTTACTATTTATTAATCTTGTTAAATTTCAATTACAATTATAATAGTACAACGTTTCGGGTAATAAAAACTTGGTTAATTAACACCTCAAGCCCTGAAAAAATACGTATATTTCTTTATATAATTCTGTATTAACGATTTTCAATGGGAAAATAATAGGCACAAAATTAAATCATTATTTTACTTGTGTGAAAATTATCAGTTTCAAGAAATGGTCTTATTTTCGGTTAAATTGGAGGTACATATAGCGTCGGTATATTACCATTATTTCACAAATTCATTTCATAATTGCTCGAGAAAGAAAAATACCAATTATCTAATTGGTAACAAAACATGATGGACATTGCATTAAAAAATAAGTACTAGTGTAAATGAGTCTACATATTCAATAACAGCACCTTGTAGTGATGTGTGCGCCCTCCACAACTCAGGTGTCGACGGGCTATTCAGAACAGCCGAGGTATCTTAATATTTTCAGCGCCGATTTAGCGGCGAAGGAAAGGTGGGAGGAAAGGACAGGAGGGCCTTGTGCTGCGGTTTCTCTACCTCTCGAGAACAGGCCTGCACGTTGGAGCTGTCTGGAAAGCTGCACCGCGGAGCTGGCAATTAAGGCAGCCACTTAATTTGGTCCGCAAAAATCCTCGCTAACGACCCGCGTCTGCCGCCGCCGCCGCCGCCACCGCCCTCTCAGATAAACTGCCCCCGTGACGCTGCGGAAGTGGGGTGGGAAGGCGCGTTTGGGAGGGGGAGAAGTCTGGGAGAACTGCGAGGAAGATACGGCCGAGCCCATGTTGGTTGTGCGGAACTCCGTGCTAGAAGTTTTGCGTTTACAAGGTTTTGAGAGGAGGTGTTATCTGAAAGATGTTGATTAATTATGTAATTATACTGGGACGAAGTATTTTGGCTGCGTATATTATTACTTGGTTCATTTTTCATTGTAATACTCTGAGAATCATATGATAAATAGCATTGAATTTATTTTCATATTGTTCTTACAGCATTTGATATAAATAAAGAACGGTAAATATTTTATTATTATTTGTTAATATTTAAAACAAGAATCTGATTTTTGTTAACAATATTGGTATAAATCTGTGGATGAAGACGTGTATTTTCTATTGTGATCAGAAATGAAGTTTTACTAATTGGAAACTGTGATTGAGGCGTGATGCTCATTTCGTAACTAACGAAATTATTATGGAGTGAAGTGTAGCCGCAAATCTGAAATTCTCTTCATTATTGTACATGGGATTTGCAACCAAGTTTCAGCCTGTGCGTCGTAAATCCTCCGAAACGGCCTGAATCGAGTTACGACACGTCTTGACGACTTCAGAAGTGTCTCCGGGCGAAGAACGGCGTGAGAGCGTTCGGTGGAGGCGCGTCGCTGGGGGAAGTTGTGTGAGGCGCGCGGGTGGCGATGCTGAGATAGCGGATGTTGGGAACGCAGTCCGTGTGAGTTGGGCGAGACGTTCGAGTCTGCGTTGTCCTGTGCCTCAGGGATCTCCAAACTCTCCTTAGGGATCGGATGTAGCTGGGGATACTGTTTCATCCGGTGTGTATAGTTTCGTTTGGAGAAAAAGACGAAATGGAGTAAATTGTAAACAGGTTTATTGGAGTACGTGTATGTCTGCAGCGAGTGATTAAGAAGTATAGTTGATTTTTTTTGTGAGTCAAGGAGTTTAGTTTTTAAACGTGAAGACGAAAAAAAAAATTATTAAAAATATTATTAATGTCGTGATCGTTATAAAACGTCGACATACGATTCATTACGATTTTATATTAATTCTTAACAAGCTGTCTTATTTAACTAGTTATTATGTCACATTTGTCTTATTCAATTAGGTGTCTACATTAAAAAAAGTAAGTGAAATATTGACCTTTTGTGTTCGTTCGGCTGTAGTGTGACGCCTATGACGAATGGCGGGTAATAGTGATGTATAGCCATTTGTCGTTTGGATCAAATAAGAATGGATATGACAGGTGGACCAAACATGACGACTGAATGCTTTCCCACACATAATACGAATTGAACTGCCTTTCGGACAAGCTTTCTGTCAAATGAGCGATAAATATTTTTCTATGAACTCGCGCAAAACGTTGTTATTTCATGAACGAAGTCGACCTTTCTTTTGTTTGTATTGGGGAATGATAAATGACCGGATCGTTCTCAGAAATATATTTCCACACCCTATAGCTGTTAGTGAACTGCCTGCATAAGGGTAGATATAGTAGTTGTATGTTTGCTACCGTAGATTCTAGACTTATACTACATTTAGGTCTGGGATGCAGGACAAGGCATTCTGACATACACCTTAAGCGATTGAGTAAACCCAAAAGAGTAGGTGGATATTGAGCCAAAACTCTTTTTTTCAGTTTATTGCTACGTGCTCGGCATTGCGGTTTCAAGGTCGAAAAACACGGTTGCTACACTTTCGGGATAATCATCCTCATGGCTACGCCAATTCACTTTCATTTGATATTCAGTTCAGGAGATACTTAGATTACAATTTGATTGAAGGTGTTTTAAGATTGTAATATTTAGAGGGATTTGAGTAATTGAGTTTGAGGGGGTTTAAAATATATATTTTGGTTATCGTTAAATTATTCTGCAGGGATGTTTGTATGTTTAGCCTAGTTGGTATGTTTTGGAGGCAGGTGCGTCGGGTAGTGTTTCGTAGAAGGGTTTTTTTTTTTTTTTACGTACGTGGTCGTGGAGGAGTTCGATTTTCAACTTTGTGCAATTGTTGGTTACAATAGTTCATGAGGTTTTGGTAATTTTTCTTAGATATTTTTTAAAAAAATGTTAATCTGGGTAATTGTTAACGTGGATGCTCACACTCAAATTTACGCGTAGTCTTCCGCGGCTCGAGTCGATGACTTCTTCGCTGTCACAGCGAAGAAGTCACACTCAAATTTGGCTCTAGGGGCATGAGAAGTAGCCATTTTATTGGTTTAGACCCTTGCTCAGCGGCAGCTGCTCCGTAGGGGCTGCGGTGCCGAGCATACTAGCCATTCTCTGTAATAAAACAATTTTTATTTCAAAATATCGAATTGTTTAATTCACCGTTCGAAACGCTGGTAATTCGCTTACAATTGCAGAAGTGTACATTGACGCGCACCTACATCTGAAACGAGCAGGCTGTTTGCATTTGTACGAGAAATCGAAATGACATCACCCAGAGCACGCGAACTCGTGTTGTGCGCATGCGTCATAATGCTGGTAATTTAAGCTCTCGAAGGCCCAGATTCACAGTACCGAGCTGTGCCCTTGGCGGGGTCTCAGATCTGCCATCTATGGAGAGGTTTCAAATTATAAAATATGAAACTGTCAACAGATGATGTTGATAGTCACCGTATTAAGATGGCGGCCAAATCGAGTTTGAACGTAAAAACAATTTCAACGTTTATATTTTACTATTGACAAAATAAATTAACCCGGAATTGTGAATAAAGAAGTTAATTGCCAAACGAAATATAAACTATATTTACAAGAAACATTTTAGGTATAATTATTATTAATGGTTATGTGTAGTTATCATACGGTTGCGTTTTAAACTATAACAATAATTAAGATTTGTATTTGGCTTCAAGATGTGCTTTTAAACAGTTTCTCAAATTACTTTATCAATGACTCTAATAACAACAATATGACCTTGCGAGGAGGAAATGTTTTTCCCTGGGTGCTGAAAAAGTCAGCTAAGCCAGTGCTAACAGTACTCACTGCGTCAGCTGCCGCGGCCTTGGCGTGTGCAGTTTGGAGCGCCCTGCCCGGGATCCGAAGCCATCGCTATCTGGCGCAGCTCGGAACCTCGTTTACGACGCGGCGAGCGAGAGGGGGCGTCGGAGGGGGAGGGGGAGGGCAAGTGGCGCTTCATTAGGGGCGGAGTGGCGGCCGAATGGGTCGTTACGTCTCGCGACGGTGAGATGTCGCCTTCAAGTTCGTTTTATGGATATTTATAGTGTGGCATTTGAGAGCGACTTGTGTATACAGCGGGATTTGCCTCAACCATCTTGATGAAATGTTAGGACTTTAATTTGATGAAGTTAGGTTCTTTTTTTATTTTTTGTTTGATTTACAGGGCCGAAATTACGCCACTTTGCGATATAACTTGGAAAATTTGACGTGGAATATAATTTTATGTATTTATTATTCATGATGTTTTCGTATCGTGTTTATGTCTCGACAAAATGGATTTTGATATAATAATAATAATAATAATAATAATAATAATAATAATAATAATAATATTGGTAACAATAATAATGAGTTTGCAGCATACAATTGTTGCAAATAACTATTTCTATTTCTTTTATTATTTAATTTAATTCGAAACATCTGCTAAAATATTGTTTTTAACAAGTTTCGTAATTCTACTTTTAAAACATTAAAGTATTACAGTTATTTTAAAATTTGTGTTTTAAAAGTTATTTAACTTAAAAACATTATGTTTCGATGTGATTTAATTTTGGTATTTTATCTTTCATTTTTATGTTTGTGTCGAGTTACATTTCCGTGGATTTCAGCAAAAATAGATATTGTCCTTAGCCTTCGTGACTTTCCTTTCCAGTGGATACCAAACAGGAAATATTTTTCCATTAAATTTCATGAATGTTGAAATTCCATTTCATATTTAACCATATTTAACGTCGTTCTCTGCTGAATGTACATTCGGGAATTGTAACCCTATATGCGTTCCAGGAAGGGTTTTAAGCTTGCTGTCGCCTGCTTGCTATTGTATACCAATTTTCGTAATTTATGCATGTTAAACTGCGCGCCATAAATTACATTGCGCGTAAATCATGACTGCGTGGTACTTGGTATACATACCGTACGTACTTGTGTGACTTTGTACGTAGTAATAACAACGCTTACATAACATGGGGTTTGCACATTTCCCGTGAACGACAATTTCTTTCCGACGGTTTTCTTTCCTCGAACCTCTTGTGTCGTTTCGGAGGAAAATACGTTCACTCAGAAAGGTCGCAGCCACTTTTGTAGACTTCAACAGTATTTCGCTGAAATTTAACAATTGTTATAATAGGAATATTGTCAGAAGAAACACGAGGTATTTATAAAATCAAAGTTCTCGTTTCTTTTGAGCTATCAGTTCAGAATATTGCCATTCTAAAACGACCTACTGCGTATGTAGTACGAACTCATTTTGTGAGATTTGGCGCACAATCATATATCGGATGCTCTTCCAAATATATTGCTGTAAATTAGGGCAATTTTCGGTTTATTTTGAATCTTTTAGATTTCGTTTAAAATTATGTCTTCGGAATCTATAAACTATTTGATAGATCCTCTGATTGGCTGACTTCCAAAAGAGACCTAAGTATGAAGTCTGCGAGCTCAAAGTTAAGCGAATAGTGTAATGTACTTGAATTTTGTCATTTTGACATTTTAGTGTAATTTGTCCAAAATTATAAAATTTTACTCATGGTCCTTTGTATCTCAGCTCTTCATACAATATGTAAAAGAAATCTAAATTTGTTCAGAGAATGTCTATCTTTTTACAATTTTATTGTGAACCATCATCAACCGACCGACTTTATCCTGGAAAAATCCTAGTAATTTGAGTTTCAACAACCACTAAATTGGCTCTCTGATTTCGTGCCAGTGGATTCTATTGGACACGGACATCCCATCCTGTGCACCGGAGAGCGCGGAGGTTGGGGCGACTGGGAGTCACCTGATAACGCGGGCGTCCGGCAGGTGACGCTGGGCGACAGTATGCGCTGCGCAGCGCCGTCGCAGGAGGGGGCGGGGGCGGGGGCGGGGCGGCTAATAGGAGCACCCGGACGCGCCCCGTCAGCTACAGACCGCGTGACGCCCGTGATGGAGAGGCACATCGGCAGGCAGTGAGTAAACGACGCGTCGCCACGCGGCCGCAGCGGTCGCTCTCGGACGCCAAGGCAGAGGCCACCCACGCAACACAAAGCCCGGGGGCGGGAGCGAGGCGGGAGCTGGGCGGGGCGGGAGCGGAGCGGGGCGGAAGCGGGGGTGGGGGCGGGGTCGGGAACGGGGCGCCGGGAAAGGACAGCCCGTCTGCGACACGTGACGCACGCCTCACAGGCGGTCGCGTGCGCGTGTGTTTCGAGGGATAATAGAGTTTGCGAGGTGTCAGGGCTCAGGAAGCGGAAGGAGTTGGCACAGGATGGCAATTTGATTGGTTAATAGAGAGATGAATATCTTACTTAATACGGCACCAATGATGCCGTTCCCTCATTCTTACTTCGTTTGATTCGTTAATAATTTGATTTGCGTGCATTCTTGAATTCCTTTAGTAAGAAATAATGTGAATTGAGGGAGATCGTCTGCCTTTTTTTTCTTGAAATCTTAAGTTGTCTGTAAAATTCTATTGAACTGATTGTGCTTTATTTTTAAAGCAAAATAATTCAATTCAGGTCTTCACAAGTTTCATATTTTACGTTCTAATTACCTCTTATAAAGTCGTGAATAGAAGTTTAATTAAAATTATTATAATTTTTATTGGAGAAGCTGTTTCTGAAGCATTGAATATGATATATTTGTGCCACATAAATATACTCTCACTGCGAACATTCGAATAGGGGACTAGTTCCACCATGATTGAATGCTTCTAAACTATGGTTACGATTCCAATTAGAAAACTTGCGAACATACCTGAGGTAAGGGCTAAAGTGATAATGGTGATATGTCACGAATGATGGAGCCATGATCGAAGAAGATACTAGAATAGTCTACAAAACCCATCGACAACTCGTTGTCCACTCGGAGGGATTGAGATGTAAGTCTGTCGCCCAGAGAAGGAAAGCTACCCTGCTTGTCGCTCCGCCGAGTCGCCCCACTCGCGCGAAAGCAAAAGGGCGGCTTTCGGGGCGCGGGCGGCGCGAGAGCGTCCGGCCTAGCCACGCACGGACAGCCGCCCCGAAAAGGCCTCTCCGGTTGGCTGCGTGGTCGCCGGGCGGCGGCCCGCCCGCTCGCAGCCGTAGAAGGCTCGCGGCGGCCAACGCCTGAGGACTGACGGCGGCCGCGTAAAGGCCACCGGCGGAGGACGCAGGCCGCTGCCCCCCGCCGCCACCCTTTCCGTTTCCGGCGAGGGCTTGTGTGGTGTTGGGGACAACGCGGTCCGCAGAGGCTCCGATTCAGCTCTTAGATGTTGTTGCGGAAAACTTTTGCGAAGCCCGACACGCGCCGAATGCGCTTACGAGAGCCATCGCTCTTGTGCGTGCGTGCGTGCTCACACTCAAAGTGCGCCTGGAGCGACATCTCATTGCCATATTTTCCCAGAGAAAGCGTTGGTGGTGCTTTTGAATGCGGCGTAATCCAATGTCATATTCTGGAAACACAGCAGTATACTTTTTAAATGTTGGTACGTGTAAATATTAATAGCGTTGCTGATGATACATCAGATAATTCAACCTGTACTTGATTTTCGTCTGTTTTCATTTTAGTTAATACGCTTTTTGTAGATTTGATTGTCATTTACCACTGTATTTTAATTTTAAAAAAGGAATTAGGACTCACTCGCGTTAGGTAAATTGACAATAATTAAATAGAGAACAATTTTCTGGAGAATTCATGACCCAAGGCTTAATTACTTTAAGGATTGTGCGTGTGAAAATATCAAAACAGCAAACAATTGTAATTACTTACGCATGACGATGAAGAATTACCTAAAAGAATGCGACGAAGGAACGAGAGAGGTATCTCTCGGGTGTATTGAGTATCAACTTGCTATGGAATATTTGTTTAATTCGTTCAAGTGAAATTCAAAATTAAAATAATTGTCTCGTTGGATTAGTGACGATAGTTTTCTGCGTTACCACGGAGTAAACTGTGTTCCGTCTATCCCAAAGGGAACTCAGCAAACTTACGTGAAATAATAACTTGGAAATATATGAAGAAGAAATATACTGCATATCTCGAAAGCTTTCCTTTTTCCTTTTTGTAACTTTTTGCCAGGTAAATTCAAAATATTTTCTTCAGTATTTTTTAATGCCGTAGACCTTTTAAGCAATGATACGATGCCTAAGCCATGATATAATGCTACGATGCTTGTCAAAAGTTATGAAATCTAATCGTGGAAGTCTCTACCCTCAAATTTTGATCATGTAGGAGTGTGACTCTGAGAACCCTTAGTGTATGCGTCATTGTGTATTACCCTCCGCCGCTGACAGCCTCCGGAGGCATCAGCTGTGCCGACGCCGGGGGGACACGGCGCCCTCGTATGTCAGCGGATCAGCAGAGCGCGTCGGGGGAGGGTGGGAGGTGGCGACAGTGGGCCCCCCCACCACCACCACCACCACCGCGGTCGCAGTTGTTTCCGCCGGAAGTGCGCCCGATCTCGATGTGTCCCGCGCGTCCAGCCGCGTCGCTTTGATTTCCAGTCCTGTTGCCGAATCTTCCGCGCGTCCAATCACTACGGTGGAGCGCGCTTTGTTTTTTGCATATTCGCCCGCCGCGCGTGTGTATTGTCGACGAAACGTGCTCTGGGGCTGAGGAAAAACTCCGTCGCTAATTGGAAATGTTGAGGAATTTGAATTGAATTCGAGTCGATTCTAGATCGTACCTGACGCATTGCGGTAAAAGTGAATGCCACAGTTTGATTTTTTTATGTACAAATGATGACTGTTTCGTTGTTTCGAGTGTATTGTTTGGTATTTCGTATAATTTAATTGATATTGCGTTGGAAAGGTCGATAATACGGTTCGGCCTTCTTTTTATTTGTTTAAATCATCAATTCGTTTTAGGTTTATTCGCACTAATTTACATATAATTTCGTAAATACATTAGTGTACAAAATCTTCTGTGTTTTGTTGTTAAGTTCTTTTAATTAACAAATATAGACCCTGAAACTCATTTTAAAACTAGTGATTTTTACTACGGAATTTGTACAGTTGACATATTTCATTTCAAAATTGGACACTTGATCAACCACAGAAGATTTTCAAATCTTATGAGTTTAATTCATCAAAATATGTATAGTCTTGAATTATTATTTTAGATAAGAACATTTCATCATCATTCAGTGAAAACATTTTAAAAAACCTTGTTTTAAGAGTTAAAAGAACGTTGCATTTCTTGTGAATGCAATGCACTGCCAAAACGTGTTCCGTCGCACCCGTCTGTCCTCATCGAAAATCAATGGCGGCGATCTGAAAAGTCGGCAGCCGTTGCAATCATTCGGAGTGAGCGGTCCGCGGCGCGGTCCGTGGTGAGCCACGGCTGCCCGGTTAATAGGCGCTGGGCGGGGGCGGGGGCGGGGCGGTGCCCGTGCGGTGACCGCGGCTGCGCCTAATGGCTTCACCTGCGCGGCGCGCGGCTCGAAAATTTCCCGTGGGGCGTACTCACCCTCGCGCTAGCCGACTCCGCTGCTGGCCCTGACCGTCGCACAGGAATGGGGGTCGAAAGAGCCCCATTGAACCACGAATCGGAAGTGAGCGGATGAAACGAATCTTGAACTTTGCGGGATTTCACAACAGTGAACCTTGTTGTAGGATTTGTTTCATTCCATTAGGTGTTTTAAGAAAGAAAAAAAATCATGATTGTTAGCGCTTCCTTCACAAGGCGGACGCACTCAAGACATTAGGGAGTTTTAGCGCCACGCGTAAGGTAGCGCCGTTATGCACTAACAGTCACGTGACAGACCTTGAAGTCATAACGTCTTACTTTAGGCCTCAGGTACAACCTTATACATTCATAAATAGTGCACGCCTACAGAAGTCTCTACGGTCACCTTACAAGCGCCAAAATGGCCGCGTAATGACAAGAAACGTTGGGGATTGTTCCATCTCCGACAAACAGATTCTCGTATGTGAGGCAGTTACAACTATTCCTTACTAACTCGACAACGTTTGGCAAGAATTAACGGTAAATTTCAAAGAAGTGACTGGAAAGAAATTTGCGAAAAAGAAGTTGAAATCGTATTTTTGGGAGAGGTTATGTCTTACTCTCATAATGAACGCTGTTTGAAAATAGTTCCTACATTCTCAAGAAAAGTCGATTGAAAATTCCAGACTGCATACTCATTGCAGAGGCCCGCAAAATCTAAAACTCCAAACACAATGCACATTTATTATACTATTGTATCGTATCGTGGTTTAAAAGTGTCGCCGTTAACCTAGACTCTCAGATATATTATGCAACTTCTTTGGTCAACGCTTGAAACGTTTCTTTAAATAATGCGTAACGCAATGTCGCAATTGCTAAGACTCTTCTGAACGTTGTTCATTATGACCGTATAAAGTCGTTAGTCACGTGAGCAATAGAGTTTAAGGATGCCTCCTTTCGCCTGGCGCTAAAACTCCCTATTCCCTTTAGAACACACCGCAATAGCGATGAGCGGCTGACGCAGCAGCCGTCGAACTTTGTTAGGTCGGCTCGTTATAACTATAACTGCATCCCGAAGAAATAGCCCTGCACTGTGCGTTCCCGTCCGCTTCTGCAAGAGCAGCAAACCTTAACAACCCCTCCGTCATAGTACATGGTGTCGACCGGTACCTGGGGCAGGCAACTTAGAGCACGATTGCGCCACATGCAGAAAGCGTCAATGGCTTACGATCAGTTGCTGGTTACGTAGCCCAATAGTTCTTGTTCCGATCCATCAATTCGCAACTGGATGGACAGTCGGCCAAAGAAAATTGAGTTCGTACATTGCTCAATTCCTCGTGAACGAGCTCTTCCGTGAAGGATTTGTACTACGCGGTTCCCGTGTGCTGTTGTAGAATTGTAGTCAGAGTGAGAAAATGAATTTAGCAAGTAGGTATATGCACCTTATATTATCTAATTCGTGATTGGCATACTTTGCTAGAAACATAAGGCATTTTGCGAGTATAAGTACGGTACATGGCGATTGGCATACTTTGAAAAAATAATATACTTTGCTACGGATTATGGTGAATTTTCCGGTCTTTTTCTATCCGTGTACCTGAAGTCGTTTGGCCAGCGGGCGTGTATGACATTTCTTTTCCATTCCGCGCCACTACGTGCGTTCTGGCTCCCGCCGCGTGCCCAGAGCTGCAGGGCCGGGCGCGGGCGGACTTTTATTCGCGGTGGATGAAGGGGCTTTCACGTCCTCGCAGCTGCCTTTGAACGCAACCTCGGCCACCGGTCGCCCCGTGGCGGCGCGCACATCGCTGGCGGTCGTGCGATTGAAAAGATAACGCTCTGCCGTAATCTCCACGGTCGGCCGCCCATCCTTAGTCACTTGAATTGAGCCGCGATTCGAATTAACGACAGTTTTTTCTAGAAAGCTCTTCGCAGTGTGTGGGCTTGCAACTTACTGGATTTTAGTATTACTCAATGCAGAGTCAAAACAAGAAGTTTGAAAAAATGGCTTTATTTGGCAAAATAGCTTTCGTCCTATGGAATTCGTAATTTTTGTCGTGTGTATATTGAATTGACTGGAATCCATTACATCCGTAGGAGGAAATGGAGATACATGCCTCTCGGAGAGATGGGTGCGTTATTTTGGATTGTGGAAATTGCTTTTAATTGCTATTTTGTAAATGAATCCCCTGGGTGTAATTCAGCTTCACAGAGAGTTTAAAGGCACGAGAAGTACGACTATTATCAATTGCAATATGAATACAAATGAAAGTTAAATTAGCTTTGTTCTACACTAGTTAAGTGAATTAACAATTATATTGTAAATGTTATTTTTCCTTACTTTGCACGCTATCCTAATATATTGTATGGAAATAAATTCTTAATGTGCTCGATAATGAAACAAGCTCTGTAATGTTACAATTATGTCATGTGACGTTATCTTTACGACTATTTTATGAAACAACCGTATCCCATACAAATTTTTTATTATTATTATTACTATATGTACCAACGATTAATTTGATGTGTGGCACAAAGCGGGGCCGGTGTTTTTGTATTTATCCGTCGCCTGTCTAATAGCTAATTACTCTAGTATCTACGCTTTCATGTTGTCCTCTTTCCGTGATGACCATTTGTACATCAAAGTCAGCCGGCTGACGAACGCTGTGAGTAATCGCCGGTGAATGGGGTTCCTAATGAGATTCGTGATAAACTAGGAAATTAGCCCCCGTCCGTCGGACAGCACTCCGCGATATATAGAATATGCGAGCTCGTCCGCACAGCTCGGCTGTCGCGTCACGGAATAAACCCTCGCTGGGTGGGCAACTGTTCGGTGAAGTGATAATAAAGTTTTCAAATGTGTTCGTGTTCAATTCCATTTTCTCGTGGGAAAGGAAACATTCAAAGATCGAATTTCGTGATGGAATGTAGTTACTGTTGACTTCAATTTTTTTGTTTGGTGAAGCTTAAACCCATTTCCCGGAGTATGTTTTAGGTGAAGATGATGTAGATTGCGACAGTATGTCACTAATAAGTTTACTCTACCCTACATTTTTGTTCAATATAAAATAACGATAATAATGAGAATAATAATAATAATAATAATAATAATAATAATGCATATTAGTAGTCATAAATTGTATTATCATACTAGTTCTTTCATGATTGCCTGAATGTTACCGAAAGGGAGATACTTAAACGATTAAAAATAATTCTAATTTATATTTAATAATTTTCTTTTTATCATTCATGAATCGTACGTTATCCGGGGTATTTTACCCGTTATTTAGTTTGCGAAGAAGACCATCCTATGATTATTATTATTAGAGTAAATGTGAAAATCAAGTTCTTATTCCAAACGTCTTGCCGTCTTTTGTAATCTTGCAACTTCCAAAAAAGGATAATCAGATGGTACGTACATTTTTTGTGAGCAGTTTAAACCATTAAGGATATAGGGTGAATCGCGACTTTTTACCAACTACGTAAATAAAAGAAATAGCATGCAAAAATCGTAAATATTTTGAGCATTTCGCGATTGTTTCTGAATAATGATCCACACGTTGCATCGCATTCCTGGAGGCCGTGCTCATTCTTGCTACACGTCATCTGCAACATCACATGGCCCGAGAACCCAGATGCCAAGGCCCCTCTTGAGGCTGTGCTCGCTTTCACTGTACGTCTCCCTGCAAAGAGCGACTTGCCTTACTTATCTCGCGCGCATTCAGACTCGCCGCCCGCCGCCGGCGTGGTGCTGCGAAGCGATTTACAACGCCCGCGGCGGGGAGAGGGCGGGGCGGGGCGGGGTGGTAAGCGTCTGTGGCAGGTCGGAGCGTGCGCGGCATGGCGGGGCGCGGTGGGCCTGGCGGAGCATAGCGAAGCGGGGAGAGGCGTGGCGGGTTAGGCGGACCGGGCAGGGCAGGGCGGGGCGGGGCGGGGCGCGGCGGGGCGGTAGGCGTATGTGGCAGGCGCCGACCGTATGCTCTCCTTTGGGCGCGGGCGCGCAGAGATACGAACGTTAAACAGGCGCCTGCGGACGCCCTTTCTGCGCGCGCCGCCAGCCCGAGGCGGCGCCCGGGCGGTGCCCTGCAGCGCGCTCCCGCGCCGCCTCTGACAACCACGTTGCTTTCTCCGAGGCCAGTGGGCGGAAACTTGTTCTCTTGCGGTCAAAAAAGATACAAGATGAAAAAGAAAAGCAGTATTTTCAACTTTTTATTTTTTTTAAATAGGGCAGTCATTATGTATGCGGTTATGTATAAACATACGCTTAAGTTTATAGTCATAGGTTGAGTTTAAACTATTTTACTGTATGCAGCAGTGTCCAGAAGTCTTTGTATCTGTTTAAAGAAAACGCCCTGTGGGACATCGTGGTTCCCTCTTATCGTTACAACTGTTATTGTTAAACAGAAATATTTATCAGTCCAATATTCCCGAAATAGATCACAAAGGTAAAACAAATAATCACATATTGAAGTACCTTAATGATGTGGGATGAGTAAATATTATTGGCGTAGGAACTTGTGTTCCTAGAGTTAATCTTTTGCGTGAAAAAATAATTTCTTGCATGCGATACCTAACAATTTTATTATTTTACTTTTGTTGTGATATTATGCATCATCATCATCATCATCATGAAAGGCGTTCAGACAGAACAAAAAATCAATAAATAGTAACGTACAGCTGATTTTGTGGCGAATGCTGAAAATGAGAAAATTTTTAAAAAAATGTTAAATTCGTGTTCTGTTGGAGAAATACTAATTTTTTAAAGTAGAAACTGAAACATTTTGTTTTTCTAAAAATTGACTTTTTCTCTTATAATATTTGAAGAATATTAAGTAGTTGGGAGTAGGTGTTGCCGTGCTGTGCCCGTGCACGTGCGTGTTTGCGCGCACTGTACGCGTCTTCCCTTTCGCCGACGCGGCAGCGCCGAAGCGCCGCCCCACCGCCCCCGCGGCCGTGCACACTCGGTTAAACAGCGCCCCGCAGGGTTTCATTTACCTCCCCGCCCCCTTCGCATTCACTCTGCCCCGTCGCTGCGCTCTTTGCGTCTTTTGCGGCGTCCTGCGCGCGCCTTTTTACTCGTCGCTTTGCGGTACTGTCGCTCCTCGTTTGCAGCTATTTCTGTCTGTCCTATATCCTCTCGTATGCTGCATTATTTGTCCCTAGAATATTCAGTTTAAGTGCCATTCTCCGGATGTGTTTTTCATTACTGCGAAGTCAACTTCCCTTTGAGAGGTCACTTTGTGGCTCATGTCCATTCTCCCACTCTCCCTCACTCTCCTCTCGTACCTTCTGCTTCACTTGTAATCCGATTCTTGCATTTATTTTTTTCGCATTTTCTTCTTTCTGCCCTTCCTTCTTATCGCGGTGCGTTTCCATGCCTTTGAAGTTCGTTTAGTGCGAGCTTTCTTATTTACTATTGGCTCTCGACTTTGTGGAATGCGCATTTTTCGGCTTCCGTCCGACTTCGTTTCTCGGTCGGCTGCGCCGTCCAATCTCGTGCGCGTGCTGTGCGCCTGTGCTCGCTCTGCGGTTGCGGCGCCGGGGGCTGGGCCGGGGGCTGTGCGGCGCTGTGCTGGGTTCTGCCCCGCGGTCACATTATGAGGCGGCCTCCTCTGATGCACGCGGCCTCGCGCACCGTAATAATTCCCTTACCCTTAAACCAGGGAGGGTCCTCCCCAACCGCTTCTGCCCCGCTCCCGTCGCCGCCACCCCTGCTGCCCTCATGGGTCTCCGCCAGCACCATCGTCGCCACTGCCTCCGGCCCTAGTCGCGCCACACCCTCGACACAGCGTGGCTGTATTCTGGAAAATATGGAAAACCGGGAAAAGTCAGGGAATTACATTGCTCGGGAAAAGTCAGGAGATTTGTGGAAGAATCGTTTAGAAGTCAAGGAAGTTGTTGAAAGGCTGATAAAACTAGAAAATAGTTCTTTAAAACATCAATAAGAAATTACAACGAACATTATTTGTTGCTCAGTTTTGTTAGCGATACATTATTGTTAATTTGTACATTATCACAACAAAATCAGAGAGCTGACCTATTAGTACCAGAGTAGCTTTACTATTTTTTTTAAACAGTGTGAAATTACGTATCTTATCAGGGTAACAAATTAAAAATGCACAAAAGAAAAAAAACGAGAAAGGCAGCGAGATATGTTCCAGAAATGAGTGGCCACCCGCACTGCCGTCACAGCTCCATTCCCAACTCTCTATGCCACCGCCAGCCCCGTCGCCGCCACCGTCTCCGCTTTATGGTATCTTCTCACGTTGCCACTGCCGTGCGCTTCCCATAAGCGACAGGGCACTTCCCACACCGCCGCACCACCGCACTTCGTAGAAGGGAGAGAGTTCTGCGGGGGTAGGATTCGCGGACCCGTCTGCGACCAGAACCAAAGAGACGCAGCAGGTGAAACGCCGCGATTGGTGGCGCAGTGGGAAGACCACCATTTAAATCTGTGTGATGCAAGCGGTGGCGCTTACGCCCTTGATGCTGATGCTCGCGGGAAGCTCTCCATTTAAACCAACGCTTTGCTACGAGCCACGGCGTTTGGAAGCGGGCCGCTGTGGCGATGTGAGAAGAGCAGACCCGCCCACTCCTTCCCAGTTGCTCCCATCGCTGCCCAAGCCACCCTCCGTAGTCTGCGCCACCGCCTCCCCCGGCCCCGGCGCCAACGCCTCCTGAGCCTTTCCTTGGGTTGTTGGCCGCAGGGCATGTGGTGTTACGCGCCCCAAGGGCTCCTTCGACGCTCCCCTTTCTCCGTTTCAGTCCCCCTCACCGATCCCCCACTCTTCCCTTCCCCTTGCATTTCTCTCTCTTGTGGCGCTGCCGACCGCGTGCCACAGACACGGAGCCCTCATGGCCTAATGTGGTCCCTCCCGGGCGCTTTGGGCTTCTCCTGCGGCCGGGACCCTCTTTTACCTTGTTTGCCTGCCTCCTTCCGCCCTCCCTCACAAAATTCGACCCGCGGTCCTTACTCGTTCCTGTGCTAGTGGTTGGTTGTGTGAGCCGAGCATGAAGCCGACAGGTGCTTCATCAAAGGAGTCGATTTTTCGAATTTGCTGTTCGCACCATCTGACAACGTTGTTTGTATTGATTTGTCTTTCAGCGTGTCTGAACGGACCAACCACTCTCATTAAATTTTACTGTGGAATTTAGTTTCTCCTCTTCATTCTATTCTTCCATTGCCTTTTTCCACGGCCATTCATTCATTTAATGAATATGTCTGGACTGGCACGTGTGACATCCCTCGTCGCTCTTTCCGTTTTTACTCTCCGTGCAGTGTGTGCGGGTCTTTTGCTACTCTCTTATTTGTTGTTGCTGGTATTCCCGCGCACGCTTTTCGCGTTACAATTTCGAAAGTCTCTCTCTGTGTGCTATTTCTTTCCTGAATAGTTCTTGTTTCGTACGTTGTCCTTTAAATGCGAATTTGTCATGAGCGGCGGAAATTCTTTTCCGGAGAAAGTGAAAAACAATATTCTCTTGTCACCCCTCTTCTATAGTGACTGAGCTTGCGTTTTACATTTGCCCCTTGTAGCATTGTTTGTCTTTCTATATTGTAATAGGTAGATACATTCTTTTTTAACAATAAGTAGAAAATGTCGTGGAATTATTATAATAATTCCACGGAAGGAATTGCGTAGCTCTTAATGTTTCTGCTATATGATTTCCTTGATATTTTTGATCGAATTTTGTTGTGCTTACATACACTTACGTACTTGTATCGATACATTCAACAAATATAAGAATATATTACTTAACATTTAAAAACAATGAAATGCAGAAAAAAGTTCACCATTCTTTTTAGGAACCGCACATTGGTATCTACTTAATTTCATCAGTCAGTGAGCACAGCCATTTACGCACGTGCCCTTTGTGGTGACCAATTTTTATGTATTATGAATGTTTGTCTCCCGCAATTACTAAGATATGCGACTCTCTGTCCCTAGCAAGTGAAGATGTTAAGAGGTTGGAAAACATTCTTACCGCAACGTATCTGTGGAGTGTCCGTGTGCACTTGTATTTTACAAAATTCTTCTTTCATTTACATTTCTCATTTTATTATTTTATATTTTTCTTTAAAACGCAAATCTTACTTTTTCTTTCGAAGTTTCGGCTGTACCTATTTAACATTTTTCGTCTTACCATATTTTAACCTGTAACGACAGACGTGAATTTATGTTACGCAACTATAGACGTGGAGTCAAACTGACTCCGCCTGCTTCCTCGAAAATTCATGGATTACTAACTTACTTTTTAAAATTATTTTTCGTGTACATTGTGAAATTACTTTTATAATAATAAAAAAATTGTGTAACAAGATTTTGAGATAATAATTATTAATTACTTTCTTTTTAATTGTGTCTAAGTTCGAGCTTTTCAGGCTAAATATTTGACAAGGAACACACAACGCTTAAACACATTTATCAATATTTTATAAACACTGTTAATATTTTGTTAATCTACGATTGTTGTATATTGTTGATGAACATTGTCCACACTGTGAATTTTACAAAAGCAACAAATAGTATTTGTTTTCATTATCAGTTTCTTAGGACAACTAGAGCAGTATTTTCTTGTTGATAGTTTTCAATCTTATGTTTCTCTTCTCTACGTAGTGTTTTCTTAATTGAAATTCTGTTGTCTTGTCGAAGACGTGTGATGGACAATCTACTTTTTTAATTCCTTGGTAACTAGTTACTTAGCAAGATTTTTATAAAATCCAGCCTTGTTACTGATCCATTAAAGCTAAAATAATATAAAGACAATACCAAGGATAGTGCTCGAAAAATCAAAAAATATATATACAAAAAATATAACTCCCATAGCGTAAAAAATATTACGCACAAGCTTTTCTTCGGTAGTAACAACAATAAATATTTTTCTTGTGTTCACAGACGTGGAGTCAAACAGACTCCGAGACGTACAAAGCTAATTTTAACAGGAAATAAATCTGATACCTCAAGATGTATAAAGTCGACAAACCGCATACGCAATAATGAAGAGTTAGTGTGAAGGTACTGAAGCCGTGGTGGAAATAGTATAAGCGTGAAAATAATAAAATAAAAAAAATGTGTGAGAGCTGAGTCTGTTTGACTCCCGTCTGTGGTTACGGGTTAATTTTGTAATTTATATGTAAATGTACTTTGATCAGATATCAAATATAAATTGGCAAAAATCAACGACATCATTTTACCTTATTTGTGGGTTACGCACCGATTTGCATTTCCTACCCTTTGTTACACTTTGTCTTCTTTAACAATATGCACTGACGTTTAATTTCTCATTATTTCTTGAAGTCATAGAGTCGCAATGAACAGCCAGCACTCAACCACACTTTGAATTATCCTTCTGTCACTCTCCCGCAGTTATTCCACCCAGCTGTCCGCTCGCCACAGCACAAAGGCGGGTCAGACATCATGTGTTCCCCGACGTTGTCGTCCGGGCCCATCTCTCTGGCGGCGGGTCGCAGCGCTGCGCGAGACACTGCAGCAGGGCCCGGCGCGATAAATCCGCTGTCCACCGCCCATTCGCCCGTCTGCCCTCTCTCGTCCACCTCCCACGGCCCGCCAGGCACCACCCAACCCACTCACCCAGCCTCCCGCGAATCTAACCAACCGAATCTCCCGCGCCCGTCTACTCGACCATCCCTACACTCGTTTACTTGCACGTCCGCTCACTACCCTCGATTATGACCCTTCCGCTCACTTCTAACTCGCCCGCCCATCCACACGCGTGCCCAATCATTCGCTGACCCTCCAGCCCGCTCACTCACTTAACAGCTTCCTTCTACGCCCATCCGTAAAACGCCTACCAGCCTTCTAAGAATCAATTTTATGTTACCTCCTCTTCTAATACATCGCCTCACCCGCTTTCTCTCCAGTTCTGTATCTTCGCATGTTCCACCAGTCCCTCTTCACCCTCTCACTCCTCATTGTCCTCTTTCCACACAGGTCTACCTTTCACGTCACTGCACTCCTTCACTCCTGCCCAATCACTTACACGCGACCCTCATTTGCATTGCCTCTCCAATTCACCAACAATCCTGACACCCAGCCATGCTGAGGGCGATCTTTCTGGATTATTCACAAGTTGCAATCGTGCCATTCACCCTTCACGACATCCTTCTCTTCCATCCTGCCCTATCACCATAATGACATCCCACAATCCTCACGCCCGTCAACCACCGCCCAACCCATTCGTCCGTCGAGCCATTAAATCGTCCGCGCGGAGTCGCGCGCTATCTGCTCCGCGCCGGGCTCGGGTCTGCCGGGGACTCGAACTCCGGACGTTATCGCGCGCCTTTGTCCGTCCACGCAGCGCGCGCTCCCGCGCGTGAAATATTTAGCGGCGTGTTTATTCGCCTGCCCCGCCCCCCTCCGCTGCGTGGCGCGCGCCGGGCGTGCTTGTTCGAGCACGAGGGTTCGGGCGAATCGGGTCATTTGGCGTGTGTAGACCGGGCTAAAGTTCACAACGGGCACGGATCCTTTGAACAGGGTGGCCGCTTTGAGGAAAACCTCGCATGTTAATGGAATGTCATTGCTCAGGAAAAGTCAGGGAATTCGTAGGAGAAGAATCGTTAGAAATCGGGGGGCATTTCAGCTATAACTAGATATTATTCCTTCTAATATATATATATATATATATATATATATATATATATATATATATATATATATATATATATATATTTGTACTTTCTGATGGCGAAATCAGAGAGCTGACAAATGAGTATTAGGGTGGTTTTTATATTTTCTTTAAATTGTACGATTAAAAATCTTATCAGGAAGAGATTCAAAAACACTCGAAAACCGGAAATAGAGAAATGTCACATTAAAGGAGTGACCTCTCTATTGAAGTAATTGGCACCTCGTGCTTCTTTTTACTAGCTTTTTATGTGTTAAATTTACAAATTACTTGCTTACCGTGTGATACGGTGGATTGTTAATGAACTCCCAGTATACTCATCGTTCGATATGCTTTGCCTCGAGTGAGTGAAATCCTCGAATCAACGTAAATAATGAATGTGCAAGGGCCTTGTAGGACCAATTCAATTAAGAGATCGTTCATTAAAGCACACACGCGTGGCTCTGTCCTGGTCGGAGCCCACCGGCGCCGACCCCTGCGTCCGAGGGACGCGAGCCCTCCATTGCTGGGAGGTCATGGGGCCGCGCCGCCCGCCGCCCTCCCTCCACCCTCCCTCATCCCTCCCTCCGCCCTCCTTCCGCCCTCCCTCCGCCTTTCTTCCGCCCTACTTCCGCCCTACTTCCGCCCTCCCTCCGCCCTTCCTTCGCCCACCCTTCGCCCTACCTCCGCCCTCCCTCTGTCCTTCCTCCCTTCCTCCGCCCTCCCTCCGCTTTCCCTCCGCCCTCCCTCCGCTCTCCCTCTGCCCTCCCTCCGCCCTTCCTCCGTCCTCCCTCCGCCCTACTTCCGTCCTCCCTCCACCCTCCCTCCGCTGCCCGCCGCCTCCCGCACGCCGCCCTCCCTCCGCCACCCACCGTCCAACGCCTGCCGCCCGCCGTCCTCCACCCGCCGCCCCCTCCCGCCACCCGCCACGCGAAAGCAAACTTTGGTCTGCGCGGCTGCTCCGGCCGCGCTCCGCCGGGACTGCGCGGGGCCAGCCACTGGGCACTGCGACCTCCGCGCGCTGCCCTTGTCGCCTCGGTCCACCCGCCGCACAGGGCCCTCGAAGCCTCTTTGCGATGCCAATTACGTATATCATCCCACCCTCCCACTGGGCATATGGATCCCTTTCTTCTCATGCTTCCATCGTGCGTAACCCTTCCATTGGCCTAAACTTCCAGAGAATCATCTCCTCGGACGTACGCAATCCTTTCCACCCTCCCGCTTCCCATGCCTATGCTGTTGAAACGTGACCAAGCTTTGTAGCTTCCAAAATAAACAAAAATACCTGTCATTCACTTTACATTTATTGTTTCCAGAAAGACCGTCTTCAAAATGGCATTCCTCCCATCGCTATTTCAATACATTTTTGGCATGTATCACTCCCACCTCTCCACTCCTCACGCCTGCTTATTCCTCCTCCCTGCTCATTCCTCTCGCTGGTCTAGGCTTCTATTCTGTGCACTTATTCCTCCTAACCCACCGAATCATTGTCAGCTACCATCATCATTCGCCCCGTCGTACTCCGGTATGTCCATCGCCGACCAGAACATATAGCAATACCTCGTGAGTGTTTAGCATCTCATGTCCTTCACACGGCATCCCTACTGCTACATACAACATCTCCATATCATATGTCCACGTCCTCCTTTTGCTCCTCTTTATCGCCTCGTTTTAAAAAATTCTCGTCGACCCCTCTCGTATTGCTTTCAGCATCACTTCGCCATGACTGTTTATCACGCAGTCCCTTTATTACCGATCCTGCTCATGTGCCAGCCTTGTTTCCCACTGAATCACGCAAATCTCCCTGGGCGCCCCACCTTTGTTCTCTTTTATCCCCCTCCGCTTGAGGCAGACCATCATGCATTGTCCCCACTCCAACCAACTGTGCCTTGCCTCCCTCTCCGCCCACTCCCCACTCGCAGTGGCCTGCCTGCCCCTGTTCGCCCCGCCACCTCTCCGGCCTACCACGCCCTGCTTGCCCCCGCCCCGCCTCTGCACCGGCCTCCTATGCCCTGCTGGGTCTATTGGGTCCTGCTTGGCGCCGCCCCGCCTCCTCACCGGCCTAATGTGCCATCCCTGCACCCGCCCCGCCCTCTCGCAGGCCCATTGGGCCCTGCTTGGCGCCGCCCCGCCTCCTCACCGGCCTAATGTGCCCTGCCTGCCCCCATTGCGCCCCGCCCTCTCGCCGGCCTACGGTGCCCTGTCCGACCCTTCCCCGCTCCCTCGTCGGCCTACTGTGCCCCACCCTCTCTCCGGCCGCCGGCGCCGTGGCGCGCCTCTCGACCTCTGGGAGCGGGCGTGTGGGCGGCTCACGGCAGCCGGGCGGCGGCGTTGTGTTGCGCGGCGGTGCGACAGCGCAGTTGAAGCAGGCATTGTAAAGGGAATCTCGACTACTGTTTAATGCGCCGGGTACACGGTCCTTGCCGGGGACTTGTCGCTCTAGTTTAAACCCCAATTAGCTCGATGAGTTACGGGACGTTGGCGCCAGGAGCGCTGCGGCGCCGCCGTCGCTTTGCTCGCGTGAATGGGAGGGAGGGGCGAGCTGGTGGGCGTGGGCGTGGGGCGGAGGCGAAATACGCGGTGACTCGTCACGGCGTTGACCGCGTTGCTCGTTTGCGTCGCGGCGCCTCCCCCTCCGGGAAGGACAACTTCGTTTTCATCTTCGTCGACGCGGTCTATTGACGCGTCATTGTGTGCGCGGGGAAAATGAATTTCGCAACGGTGGCGCATTCAGCCGCTTCTGAGCGCTTTCCGGAAGAGGAACGAAGCGTTGGATTTTCGCTTACGTTTTGAAACGTGGAAACTGCAGGGAGAAGGCGGTGCCAATTGAAATATTTTGTGGCGCTTTGTGCACGCTGGCTCAGTGCTAGAACAAACACAGGGAAAATTATGAAATTTCTTAAAATGATCTGGTAAATTTTTACAGTGTACATTATTTGTTCTTGTTTTTGTGTGTCATGAATTTGGCTATATTGAATTCGAGTTGAGAATTACAAATTTATGCTGTAAATCAAGAAACGTGTGTTTCACATTTTCCTTTACTCTGAGGTATCACTTACCAATGAAATTGGAGAATCAAAACATCTGCAAAATATGACGAAAGGCAATCTTTCTGTCTGAGGGGGGGGGGGAATAGAATACCTTGTTTTTGTAAAACCGGAGATGAGTTAATTTTCTTTCCTTTCTGTCTGTCAAGAAAATAAATAACCCGAGGCAGCTGTGGTGGTCGGACGTCGCCGCGTTCCCGTGCTGTGCTGTTGAGTGACGTCGCACGCAATGGTCACATCGCCTTGAGGAATCGCGCGGGAATCATTTGCTGGAAAGCAGCGTTTTTACCTCCTCAAAACTCTGTTGTTGTTTTTTTTACGTAAAAATACAGTTAAAACTGCGTATGACGTGCTATGGGGAGCAGTGAATTCTGTGCACATTTTCAAAATTATGTGATCCCTGCACTAAGTCATATACATTAATTTTGAATTTAAAAAAAAGCTCTCATGTAATAAAATCTATTTTCAAGGATAAATAAGCATAAATTTTTGGCTTCTATCCATGATTTCCTTCGTCAAGGAATAATACTTCCTGCCGCAAGAACATAGAAACGATAATTTGAATAACTATATTTACCAATGAATTCTAGAAGACGTGTACAGATAATGAAGTTACATTTATGTTTACTCGAACTTTAAATGTTAGAGAAAATCAAAAGTGAACGAAATAACACCCGAGGATGTATCCGTTTTTGTTTTCAGCGGCATGGACTTATTATTTTTTATTAATTGCTTCTACTTGGTTTGGATATTCTCAAGACTGTTTTTGTTTTTTCTTAAAATTTTTCAGTTACTTAATCACACTGTGTACAGTACACTGTACACGTATATTGTACACTTCGAAATTACGAAATTATATACTTCTATTCAACAATAATAATCATCAGATTTTATGTGTAATTTTGTTTCGAAAAGCGCGTGTCAAAATCCATTAGGTTCCAAAAATATTTATTGTCAGTTATTAAACATCTCCAGGTCGAATGAACAGTTTTCTTTGAAGACGACATTACCTTTTGAGGACCTGTATTTGCAAGGATATGCTAAGTATCGTTTCATGTAGAGGCTGCCGTGCATTTTCCGTATTAGAGAAGACGCTTTCCTTGTCTGCGCTTGTCATTCCCCTTGCACTCACACGGCTCTCCGTCTCGCTCCTCGCGTAGGACGGCCAGCAGAGAGCGGCGATGGGGACGACCGCCGACTCTTGGAGATAAAGTGGGATCACGGCGGGCGAACGACTCTCTTAATCCACTTTCCTTATTTAAATGTATATATTATTCTGAGAAACTCGGCCTGCCCTTCTCCTTTACATGGAAGAGAGAATAGCTAAGTAGCCCCCGAAAGCTGCAGAAGTATATGTTGACTTTAAAAACCTCGCTAATGGCTTGTTATGAGCAAACTTTATTTCTTTAATACTCTCGTGTGTTTTAACGTTTTTGTCTGAATTCTTTTTTGGAGTGCTATATTAACTGGAGTTTCGGTTCTGGAAACTACTTTAGGGTTTCTGGACGTCAAATTGCTGCATGCCGACCCCTAATTTGTGAAATTCGCCGAAGGCTTAAACAGTCAGAGTAAATTAGCTGGCCTTTGGGTGCGGACATTGGTATTCTGAATGGGATCTGTTCAGTCAGGTCAATCTATTGAGTGCAATTTATATTCAGTTAGGGCTCTTCATCTCTTGGAAATTGAAATAAATTTTAAAAGTAAATGTTTATTTTGAAAAGAAATGAACTTTCTGCACTTTAAAAATAAATGCAGAACCCAATTTCTTTTAAATGCTAAACTCGTCAGTAATTTTCATTATGTAATAACCTATTCCAAGGTTTTAATGTCGATTTTTTTTATTTTCATACATTCATTCGTTAAAGTAATACATATTTTGAAATAATTTACTATTACATTCACTTTAGTTGCTCGCGGATAAAACTATATATTTCAATTTTTTTTTGCGTGGATATTGTAAATGCTAATTTGCTCATAGTAGAAAGTTATGCACATTCAGATTACAACATTTTTAGTTATTGAATAACAATATAAAAACATCGTTTTGCAAGCTCGTTACCAAAAATGTATTTCACAAATGTGTTTTGAGACCGCTGAATTAGTTTGCAGACTACCACACGAAGTTAAACGATTACCTGGGGATTTGGGAAGATTAATGAACGATTTAATGCCGCGATAGCTCGAAACGCACTGATCCGATGGCTCGGAAGAGCACACGAATCTGTTTTATCGAGAATCGATTGCAATAAAGTGTATAATCGAAGTTCCGTGTGTGTGTCTTAGTCGCGATTCTCAGAATTAATAAGCTAGTTGCATGGCGAGAAATTGTTTCAATGAGAAGTTTCATGTGCGTCACGGCGGTTCCGAGAATATTATTATTGGCCGCATTAAAGTAATCAATTGTTAATTGAATGTGAGCGAAATCGGGAGCGTTATAGTTTCCAGAAATTAGCTTTCATATTTTTTCTGATTAGTGTCCGGAATTATTGCGGATTAGTGGCATATTGTTGAGTGTTTCAACGTAACCATTATCCAACGGGATGTGAAGTAAGTAAATGACGAGGGACATTTTTCACCCAAATTCACTGTGATCTTATCGGATTTTTTACAACGATTTATAGAAATTAGAATGAATGCAAATAAATCGTGGAAATTATTATTTTGGACAATACTATAGAAGAATAATTATTGTAGTAGAGGGGATTTTGGAGGCATATATAGACAAATGTCAGTCTAGTTTATATTTACGTGTTTTGTGGACTGTGTCTTGCCGTAGGGCTGGGTTACATTGTTTGGAACAAAGGTAGAATTGAAATTAAAATCTTGCCAATGCAGCTATGAAAAATCGTAAAAAGTGGATATGATTTGAAGGGATTAGATTTACGAAAATATGGTATTATTCTCTTTTTTAAGAGGGGAAGGTAGACCAAATACACTGTACCCTATTAATACAAGATAACCACTGTATCTCAGACGTGGTCCGCGTAGCATTCAAAATCTTAGTATTAAAAGACGATTTAAATGATTTTAATTAATGCACGTCACAATTAATGTATTCTGCAATATTTAGAATTGCATGGGGTATTATGATTTACATGAAATAAATTTGAAAAAGTCACGTGTGATAAATTTCTGAAGGCAACATAAATATTACATGTTTGTAATGTATATAAAAAATTAGCATTTTTCCGTGCATACGTTCGATGTTGGCATTCACGTTTTCAACCGCTAAGTAAAGATATCTTGTAATTACACTTCCCATTTTAGCTCCTTTACAAATCTGGGAAGACGGAGGCTGGTTGGCACCACACAAAAGTTTATAACTTTTTGTTGCAACTCCGGTTTTGTTTCAACAAGTTTGAATGTATCACTGTAAAATACGTATATTAGGCTACCTTTGTGTTTCCTCTTGACTTTTTACAGTCTCTAAAATTCATCACGTCCAAACGGATCAACTAACCCTTCAAATGGGGTTGGTTGACAGAGGCTCTGTGGGTAGGACGACGCACTACTTTTGAGAGAATTTGGAATATTTACAGTGTGACGTTAGAAAAGTAATCTCATTGAAAAAGAATAGTGAATCTCACTGAAAAAATACTGTTTATTGTAAATATTTATTAAATTGGGCAAGCAAAGAATAAATATTTTGGAGTTAAAAGTTTCATTTATTACTGAACTTAGCGTATGAATGGTGTTGAATTTACAGAATTGTATTTTGATCGTCGAAAGCATATTCATTACTTTAGATCTGGAAACCATCTGCTAATTCTTTTAATACTGCAGTGTCTTGGTTGTGATATCCCAATTGGGTTTCTCAGTCTCTCTTCTTCTCATGGGAACGCAGCGGGACCTTGCCTCGCCCTGTTTCGAGCTCGGAAGTTCCCCGAGCCCTGGCACCCGGTCGGGGCGGAGGCCCGTTCTTCTGAATTTCATGAAGGCCCCGACATCTTAACTACGTCCCTCGCGGCCGGGGCTGCAAGGGCAACACGTCGGCACAGTGTCAGGGGTCAGAGGGGGCAGGGCGAGGAGGAGGAGGGGGGGCTAACGACGTTTTGAGCGCGGTGCCGCGTGCACCGCGGGTTGGGAGGGGTCGTGGGTCGGGCCCCGGGGTTCCGCTGGCCGCCGCCGCCGTCACTGCTGCGCGCGCGCGCCCGACCACCCGCGGAATTCGCTGCTACGGCTCGCAAAGCGCGGCCCGCCCCGGCGCGTGTGCGGCGGGGAGCCCTCACCCACACGACTGTCTGCTTGTGTGCGAGAGGAGACGACCAACACTCCAATGCAGACGTTCCCAACTTTTTCTTTCAACCACTCTTTTTAAGCGAATTGTTAGCTTTAACCCTGTTACGTGTTTTCTCTAATACAGTCGACTCCGGTTATAGTGAACTCGGATATAATGAACCCTCGGTTATAGCGAACTAAAGTCACTGGTCCCGTTTTACCGGCATTACAAATACGCATAAGGAGATTCGGTTATAGTGAACCTGATCCTCGGCTATAGTGAACGTAGGAAGCAAGTCCTGGAAAATATTTGAATCTCTTATGTTATTAGGCCATTAAAAGGGCCTTCGGGGAGTTGAACGTGTTCCAACAATGCTAGAGGCATTGAAAAGTGTCAAGACTGCATTACGATACTTGGAGACAGAGGACAATACAGAATCTAGTATCGAGAGAGCACACATTCTGAAGAACGATAAAAAGAAACTACTAATGAAAAATGTACGAAGCAAAAAATAGAAAGTAATAACCTTTTAAGTGCAATTAAAGATATTTAATTCTCAGTTCGTGCTATTAATAAATTTAGCTGTATCTCTATATTAATAAAATCAATAATTTTGGAGAAATTTCATTTACTTTTGTCAGCATCGGATATAGTGAACTTCTGATATAATGAACGAAATATGTTAGTTCCCAAAAGTTTACTAGAACCGGAGTCGACTGTATGCAGCATCGGTATCATTAATCAAAGAATTGGATGTAAATGCCTTAAGGATACCAATGTTGTACACCAACATTCTCATAAAGTTCTTTTAAGAACTGGGCACAACATTTGTTCAGGGCGTGTTGTAGACATTATTTCCTTGCGCATTAGAATATTGTATCAATTCCTTAGTTTTTTAAACATCATAACTTCTAACGATGATGGATACGAAAGAGGGGGAGCGAATTTGTAATGCGTTATTATGTGTTTTGTTGCATAATGTCAGAAAACAATTATCAAGTTCACTAATATTTTTTTGCAATCAATGCAATCTGATTGAACTGATCAGTCACCGATTCATCTTCGGCTGTTGACCCCCCAATCGACCCTTTGTTCGTCATTGACCCCCTACAAAATTTCATCGCCCCAGGGTTTCGATGTCGACTCCATTGGGAACCCCTACTGTAATGTCGTCAGAGATAACTAATATTTCGAAAGGCTTTGAGAGATAGTTATATCAAAGGGTCAGGTATAGTTTTCTTGGTTTTCTAAGTCCTTAATCAGAGTTTATGCTCAAGTTTTAAAGATTTTCTTAATTTTAAATTTATATTTGTTAATTTTTTCACTTACTGTTTCTTTATATAGGTAAGTGAATAGAATGTTAAACGTCTTATACCTTGGGGCATTTTATCCTTTAGTATCGCGATTGAGTGTTTCGACGTGTACGCTAGCCTACTATACTGCCCGAAGCCCATACCATCATAGTCATTCATCGCCATAGCTTTCTTTATCTTGGAAAAGTTTTGATCGTCTCCTCGCGATCCGTCGGGACAGTCGTGTGGGAGGCGAGTCGAGGGCCCGCCGTGCCGCCGGCCGCCGAGCGCGGGTCGCGGCGTCCGCGCCGGGTCGTGAACGAGGCCGCCCGCCGGGGCCGTGGCTTGCAGGCCCCCTGCCAGTCGGCGGCGGGGGCATGGGGTGAGGCTTTCGCCGCTATGCGCCATGGACACCCCTGCCTCGCCCGTCGCTGCCGCTGCAGCTGCTGCGCCGCGCGCGTCGCGCCGGCCCTCGCTGGACACCCCTGACTGAAGCAACATGGCCGTGTCTCCGGAGCTCAACTGCTTGCTCCGCCTGATCATAGGTACGTGCAGTTTCTCTTCCGCTCGGGGCCGCACGCTAGATGCTCATTTGCGCCGGGACCTTTGGAGGACCGTGGGGCCTTTTTGTGCCGGGCAGCCGAATCCCCTGGCCGTTTCTTTTGAAGGCGCGTGCACTGAAACGAAGTGTTTGCGTTCTTCTTAGAGCCCTTCTCGGTCTTCCCGTTGACGCAAATGGGCATCGAGCACACGGCAAAGTCTTTCAACTGAACACGGTAAGTTTGAACGCGCTGCGCGAAGAGTTTCGTTCAATGGTTTAGTCTACTAAGGTAAATGTGTATTTCCTACTTTCCTTAATGCTAGGTGGTCGTATACTTTTTGTAGTGCGTAATCAGTTAGAGGTACTATTTGCTAAAATGTATTTTATCACGTGTGAAGTTTTAATTTCGAAGAATTCACAACTGGTTTGTTATTGTACCCTGTAGAGTGTTATTGGAGCCAGGACTGATTAGCTTAATAAAAAGATAATTAACATCGTGTCTCAAGTGTGACCATTTAAAAAAGTATGTGTTGTGTATGTGACCTCTTATTTAAATATTATACTTTTATTCATGACATTTTTTTGTAGAAGCACACATACCATTAAACTAACGGATGATGCGCGAATAAAAAATACATTTTTTGACTCCTTGTTTATTTCGAAACGCTCGTAGGATTTGTTTGTGACAATTGCCACTTCTGCAGTGTCGAATCTACATCTCCGCAATGCCCACCCATGTGCTTCCAAATCTGCGGTACTTTTCGCGCCCACGGAGGGGAATTCTGAGCAGATTCCAGTCCACTCGATTTTGGCGGTCCCTTCCATCCGCACCCGGTGCGTGGTGCGTAATTTTCTTTGTCGCGGCAATTTCCTGGCGGCTCCGCCTGGAGCGCTGCGTGACGCGGCGCGTTGTCGATGAGCCGCCGTGCGAAAAAAGCAAACATTTGAATTTTCACAGCGTTCCTTTGTCTGCGTGCTCTGCGTAGGAGGCCGTGAGATGGAGAGGTAGCGACCGCATAGGATGATATGAGGACGCTTGCGGTAAGGATTGGAAGTGGAACATCGTTATCTTGATTGGAGATTTTAGCACCGAACGAGGCAAGGAGAGAGGGGGAGGATGGGGCAAATCAGGTAATGAATTTGGAAGTGAAAGAATGTTCAGTAAATATTTCGTCTGAGATAATTATGATTAGTGAGGAATAGCTAACCGATTTCTAGAAACCAGTAAGATGAACCGATGATTAAAATAGAAGAGGAAGGTAATTATTAAATGATAGGGATGAGAATGTGAGAGTTGTTGTAGGAAATTCTCGGGAAATGGTTAGAGGCATAAGAGCAGGTAAGCGTGTATAGTACTTTCTAGTATGCAATCAGGTAAAGGACAAATAATTCAAATCGAACTGCAAGGGAGGTAAATGGTAAGACCCGAAACGTGGATTGTCGAAGAACATTTCGCGGGAACCCCAAAGAGGCAAAATTAGACCAGCAGGAGGTGCGATGATCAAGAGAGATTACGTGAGATGAAGGAAAGAGATGAGAAGGGAAGGAAGGGAGAGAGAAGCGTGCCGGTCCGGGGGCTGCGGACAAATGTTTAAATTGTGGCCGTGAGCGGCGGCGAGGGCTTGGGCGAGTGCGAGGGCGGCCTTGCGAGCGGCGGCCAATCAGTGGCTGATGAACCCGCGCGACGCGGCGACGGGCACGAGGACTGCCGGTCCTTTTCCGCGCCGCGCTTCAAATTGCTTCGGCGATGGCGCCGCAATTTTCTTCTCAAATAACGTTTCTCCGCCGCGGAGCTTCGCCCGCCAGCGTCACCTTGCGTTTGCCACGCCCACCCCGCGTCCTCGTGCAGTTTAGCGCTGACCCGCTTCCGCCTGGAGTCCTCGTGGAGGTTTGCCTGCCCCGCTTTCGCGCTTTGCTCGATTTTTGCCCGCTTTCCCGCTTCCGTCCCTAACGCGTTTGTTCTAGCCACGCTCCGCCACTACTTTGTTCTTGTATGTATTCCCACTCTCGTCCTGTCCCTCGCTCAGTCCATCATCCTGATATTCATCACATCCTGAACATTCCAGACTAATGCTCCCTTCCCTTGCTCTCAACCGCGTTGGTGTCCGCCATTGTGATTTCTCTTTCATTCACCTACGTGTTTACGTCGCTTTTTATAGGATGACCTTTTTCTGGAAAACCTGGAATAATCAGGGAATTTCTTGACTGAAAAAGTCAGTGAATAAACTTTAAAAGTCAGGGAAAATTTTGGGGTGGTGTCATAACTAAATATCCCTTAAAACATGTGTGATTTTATCACGGTGAAGTTAGAGTGCTGACAAGTAGGAATCAGGTTTGCCCTAATATAAAAAAAATAAATACTCTACAATGCTTATCAGTGAAATATTTTTAAAAATGCTCTGGAAAACCGCAAAAAGTCTGGAAATTTGCTGCAGAAAAAGTGACCACCGTATCGCTGCACCAACTTTCCTCTCCCATTTATGTTTTTCACCTGCAAATCTTAGTCCTCTTTTTTCCTTGTGACTCACTTTAATCACTTTCCGATTTTATTTTTACTATTTTTGGCAAATCTCGTTCCATTATATTTGACCTCGTAATTCCACTTCTGCTCTGGTCGTCTATGTTATTACGTCGTTTACACCTTCGCCCACTTCTTTCTATTATTCATATTTTTTTATAAAGACTCTTCACATTTCCCTCATTCTCATTTGATATTCTTTCATTTGTCGACTTCACGCCTGTTTTATTTCGCCTTGTGTCTTCACGGTTTCCCTGTGCCATTACGTAATTCTCGCCGTCGTCGTGCACTTCTTTTCCATCCCCGCCCTTAGTTGCTCCACGTCTTTGTCGGCGTGTTCCGCAGCTCCTGCTCGCGGTGCCCGCCGATCCACTTCGCCGAGCGCCAAATACCTTCTCGTCACGCACCCCCTCCCTCGCTCACGCTCCGCTCCTCTGCGCGACGGGACAGTCAGCTCTGGTGGCGACTTCCCGTTTCCACAGGACGTGCTTGTATTCCTGCGATTCGCGGCTTCATACCGACTAATATGCCGGTTCCAATTTGTAGAGAAACTTCATAAATAATATGCCATCTCAGTAACAAGTTACGTAAATTGAGTAGTGTGAAAATGCATACCTGGTGTACGAATATTCATGGATCGTATTTGTAATGAAAAATATCAAAATATTTTTGGGAGAATATTTTTGTGTGAAATTTCTAACTTGTTGGCAAGTATTCGCGAGGTTTTTTTATGCGTTTCCAAAGTTTCACCGTACTTTGTATGGTTCGTGGCGTAATGAGATTTTCGCCGAAAATTTATTTCTTTTAAAATACAAATAAAACGCTGCGTTCATTTTTAGAACCTTTAAACATGGAAAACGCAAAAATTCCTCCACGCTGTTGAATGTAAATTTAACTATAACAGTATTTTTTTTCTCGACGCGCATGGTTCATGCTGAGTACAGATCTCGTAAGTAGATTACAAGTAGATGGCTCTGTGAGGAATGAGCTTCAGTGCTTATTCTCTCGCTCTGTTCCGATCTCTTCGCTTTTCCAGTTTTGTTTAATTTGCATACATGGGTTTTCACTGTAGCCTCTTTCAGCAAGGACTAAATCTCTTTATAAATTCCAGACAAATAAAGGGAAAATCATGTAGGCAAATTTAAAATTCCAAAAAAATCTCAGCTGCACCTCAGCACGTCCCAATTTTTCAACCCTTATTGCACATACAGCGAGAAAATTCTTCGTACTGAAATCTGGGAATATTCGCATGAAGTTTTTTAGGGAAGGCCCGCAGAACTCGGAGTTTCTTTATGAACGATTTGCATAAACCCAGTTTTTGCCCCCGCGCGCTGTCGCCCGCCCCTGCTCCACCCCCGCCGCGACCCCGGCACCGCCCCCGCGCCGCCCTTGCGCTGCCGCCGCCGCGCAGGAAGCGACTCCTTTGTCTCGAGCGGAAGCTGGTAATGAAACACGTGGCGGTGATATGTGGCGGGCCTGATCTCATTGCGAATGCATTGCCTATTATTTTCGCGGCGTCTGGCTGATTTAGTGCGCCCCGCGTCGACCACAAGAGGTGTGGGTTGGCGGCGGCGGAGGAGGACCTGGAGAGTGAGTGGAGGAGGTAGGGGCGGACCGCTGCGACCTCGGAGGTGCACCGTTGCCACCCCGGGCACGTCCCGCAGGGCCGCCAACCTGATTGGTGCTGCGGCCGGAGGGGGGCTCCGCTGATGAGCGGCCGTGTTGATCCGCCTCCCCTTTCCCCATGGCTGCGTGGCAGGTGCCGTGGCGGGTCCGAAACCCCTGCAGGTTTGCGGTGGGGCGCCGCGACCGCTGTGTGCCTCGAATCTCGCCCCGCGCGCTCGTCCGCGCTCCCCCGGGAAGGCACGAGACCGCGCGGCGGTATTGACTTAGGGAAATTGGCGACCCGGCCCGGGGAATCGCAGGGTTAAGTTGTCGGCCCTGATTCGCTCGAGGTGATAGACGACACGCCGTCTTTGTTTGTAGCTTCGGCGTGGCTTTGTGCGAGAAGCCGAGCACGTAAAGTTATTAACGAAGTTTTTCGTTCGGATTATACCTGTCGTTCGGAAAAAAGCAATTTGTATCTGGATGTCTTCCTTTCGGTGGTTCATTACGTCAGAAACGAACGCTCTAGCGAAGATGCTGGAGAGATCGACGTTGCTTCAGCACAGAGGTTCGTCGACTTGCTCGATAAAGTTCCTTCTATTCAATGCATTTTCCGTGCGAATCCAGTCTCGAATCTTCTCCTTCCGCGTGAGAGTCGTTCTCCTTTTTCCTCCTCGGGAAGAGCTGTCGTTCAATTTGACCGAGTTTCAGCAAGTTTTGAATATCAAAGCGCGCGAACTCGGAAAGGGTGGTAGAAGTGCAGGGGCGAATACTCAGACCTGCACCGCACGGCTGTTGCACGGGTTGCCTGCCTCATGGCTGTCACGGCGCGCTGACTGTCGTCTCCTCGTAGTAGGACGACACGATAATTTGAGCGCTCGTCGGGTTCGTGACGGGAATTTTCGCGGTAATGGCCGGGCCCTTCGTTGTTGTACGACCTTCGGAAATTTGTTTGCAGGGGGTTGTATATCCTCGTAACATTAGCTTAGTGCGAAGGACTTTAATAAGCCCTGGCTCTTCTCATTTCCCTGGTAAATTTATGCTAAGTTATGGTAATTAGATTCGAAAGAATGTTCATTATAGGTTTAGTTCGTAGAGCAATTTGCATGATTGGAGCATGGGTTGTCATACGATATGTAATACTCGAATGCAACACGAGGTGATTTTTTTTTTAAATAAATTAATTTTGTGTTTCAGGTAAGTGAACTCTTTCTGCTGCCGCTCAGCCGTGAAACCTGTGGTGAGTTTTTGCTATTTTTGTTATTTTTTGTTAGAAACAGTTTGAGTTAAAACAAGAGAAAATCATACCTTTTAACCATTATTCGTGCGGATATGGCCGAACATGTCTCATTGTTTTCCCTGTATTTTTCAGACTGTTCTAAAAAGACAATTAGTTCTGCTTTTTTCAGTTTGGTCAGCATAGTATTCCCATCGAAATAACTCAAACAAAGCCAGTTTTTCGTATTGAACGGATAATTAAAATATTCATTCTATCATTTCAGTTTGGGAGGGTAATTATTTTTTTTTTTTAATTTTTCCAGGTGTCATTTTGACGTACACTTTTCTTAGGGTAGAATGGTTTTTATTCATTGTGAGATTCTCCACTATAAAATTTTCGAGTTGTCACATTAAAACAATACTAGTGATTTGAATACTCATTTATTCGGGCGCTTTTCTTAAAATGTAACTTACGTTCCCTCGGAAACCGAACACAATTGGCGTAAAGAAGAAGAGATATTTCCATCCCATTTTGTGACGTCGTGTGCTCTAAAGAAATACCCGCATTTAATTTCTCGCCGCTTCGCGTATCAGCGGTCGTTCTCGCCTCGCTTCGCCGCCGTCTCGGCCGGAGCGATGGCTTCCAGAATTACACCGTCATTCGGGCATTGTGACAAGTTTTTGGAAGACCGACTTAATTCCCTCAGAGGCGACATAAATTTTAATAAGCCGGCCCGGGTCCCTCGCCTCCCGCCCCTGGCCCTCGCCCCCTCCCCCCCACCCCCCACCCCCACGCGACGCCGGCACAACGCCCTCTCGCGAGGCGCGCGGCGGTAGCGGCCAGGAAATTGATACGGCCGGTAATGGAGGGGTCTGCCTTAACGACCCCGCTCGCGAGCGCAGCCTGTCTGTTCGCCCCAAGTTCTGCTTCGTCCGCACAATCTTCCAACTTCGATCTCTCCCCTCCCTCCCCGACTCCCCGCCCCTCGCTCGCGCTCTCCCGCGGAGACTCTTCGCTCTCTCCCCCCCTCCCCGCCTCTTCCGACCCCCAGAGAGCTTCCGTAGTAGTTTTCGCCCGCCCGTGCCGCCAGTGTCCCTTTTTCGTCGTCGCTGTCTCTCCCGGTGCGCCGCCGATTCCTTTTGAAAATCTCTCTCGTTCCTCTCGGCGCCCTCTGCGAGTCTTTTGTTCGTCGCGTTAAGGTGCACTCGTCTCTCTTCGCTTCCTCCCCGCCCAGGTGCGGCCTGGCCTCCGCGGGCCCGTGTTTAACATCATAAGCTCATGAAAAACGCGTCCGCGGGAGCGGGCTTTCGGGGCGGGCGGCGGCGCTCGCCGTGCGGGAGGCTTTCAATGGGGGCGCGCTCCCGGGGCTCGGGCCGAAGGGATTAATTTTTCGCGGGCACAACGAAAACTGAGTGTCTTCCTTTGCGAAAAGTAAAGGTCACTGAGACATTGGAATAGGGAGCGCGAAATATCGAGATGACTGAGTGTTGGCCATTATAGAGGCCTTTGATGATTATGGCGGGGAATATTTCTAATGAACATTTAGTTTGACAATTTAATATTACAAAATCCGAGGTTATTAATATTCTAAGGATTCATCACATCTTGATTATAGGGTAGGCAGAATTGATAATGAAATTCTATTACTTATGTACTTACGGTCTTGAATAACGTTTTACGCTTTTCATTTTTTTTACAATTTACGCTGTACATTGTACGCTTTTCATTTTTTTTACAATTTAAATATATCTAACGAAATGTATAATAAGTTAAATAACTAAGTGACATTTTAGAATACTAAAGAGGGAATACCGACATTGTTATGTCTTACTTAAACTTTTTCTGTGCTACCATGTAATATTTTTTCTGACAATTTGAATCTTATTTCTTTTTTGGTTGTTGCGTTAACCCGGATATTTGTATTAACTACAGTAACAATTAAAATAAACTTATTAAAAACTGTTATTACAGGAAGTTTATTCTAAGTGAAAGCGTTAAGGGCAAATACTATTCATATTCATTATAGTTCGTTTATTCGAAAAGTATTCTCAATTATTTCTAAATTTCTACCGAAACATTAGAGCTGCAATCTCTTTGAATGCTTGACCCACATTAACCCACTTCAACAAAAAAAATATTGTAAAATAATATATGAAACACTGTTTTGACTTCGCACTTATTGTGTAACTAAATATGAAATCAATACTGGTTAACGTAACTACAGTAGACTGCGGCAACGTTGGCCTGAAGGCAAAGAAGTTTTTTGTAGTTTGAGCCACTTCCTCCTCCGATTTCTCTGCGAGGAGCCACTGGACGGGCACGACGGCGGGGTGACGAGCGGCGCGCGGGGCGGCGGCGGCGATATGGAGCTGACGCTGCGGGCGGGTGGGCGGGCGGGCATTCTGCTGAGCAGCCGCGTTCGCCTCCGCCTCCGCCTCCGCCTCCGCCTCCGCCTCCGCCTCCGCCGCCGCCGCCGCCGCCGCCGCCGCCGCCGCCGCCGCTTGCGCCTCCGCCGCCGCCGACCGCCGCTGGAGCGCGCCTGATGAAGCGCGCCTGCGTCTGCCCCTCCCCGCCCCGCCCCGCCCCGCCCCGCCCTGCCCCGCCCCGCCCCGCCCTGCCCCACCACTCCACTCCGCAGCTCCCGCTTTCAAAGCGAAAGTGGGAGAGCGGAGGTTAAAAACGGGATGCAACTCGATCCCTCGTTAGCGTTTCATTGCCCTCCAACCTTTTTAGCGGACGCTAATCGCAGGCCTGTTTACGAAATAAATAAACGCCGAGCAACTCGGACGAAATCGCTCAAAAATTGCCATTCTGATCCGGACTGATATAAATTCGTTTCAAACGATATTGCGAATAATTTCGTTATTGTTTTTTGCATTTCTTGATGAAACACACATTGAGCCACTACCATATTAAATAAAAACAGTGCCATAGCATGATTCCGGAACAGAAGTTATAGGAAATAATTCTGAAATGCAGGTAATCCATTGTTGCGGTGGTTCGTAATTTTTAATAAGGTTTTTTTTAAAAGAATTTTATGACGTTGGCGTATCGGATTTTTTATTATTATAGCACTTTGTATGTGCACCTGGTGCTCGTGTGTGGCGTTTCTGAGTGTCGTGTCCAGGTTCGGAGCGCAGAGGGCCCGGGATATGGCCGGGCGAAAGGTAATTCGAAGCTCGGCACAACACTGGGCCTCTTGACTGCGCCGCGTGCTTTCTTTCTTTTACGGCGCCGAACGGCGATGGCGATGCGAAAGGCCCTCGACGGGCTCTTGTTCCAGCGCTTTAATGGGTCGTTGTCGCTCTTCTCCAAGGGCTTAGCGCTCCCAATATGTTCGCCATTAAGATAACGAGCCATCCTTGAAATGCGATGCCAGGAAAGATAGGCGATAATGTGTGTCCATATTTCACTTCGTGCTCGGGTCATTCAATTGAGTTTCAAATATATTCCTCTATCAATTCATTGCGAGCGGGACAATTCAATCTGCAGCGCGTTTGTTGCTAATGAAGCCCCGAGCCATCTTTCATGCGCCAGTGTGCTCAACGCGTTGGAAACAATAACTCAGCTGATTCTCTATGGAGGAGGAAATTTCGGACGTTGAGATTGGAGCCATTTTAAAAACTAATCTCGGTTCATAATGGAGTTACTTTAAGCGGTGCCAAACCGAAGTTCCGGTGCTCGCAGAAGGTCTATTCTAATTGAGCCATCATGGCGCAGAATACGATGCGTTGTAATTTGGAAATTTTTTTGATGAAAAGAGCTCTTTCAAAAGCAATTGATTGCGGAGTTATGAAAAAGTTTCCGAACGACGCCTGTCAGATACTTTATAGCCGCCATTGTTTCATCAAGGTCGTTATTAAACGCAACGGAAAATATTGTTGAGATAAAGTTTTTGATGGCTAATAGTGGAGGCTAGTACTGTTTGCTCGTGATTTATCCTCTCGACATAGAGAAGGACAAATGTTCTGTGACGCAGTTATAAAAATTGGCTATAACAAACATCACTTTTATAAAGCAAATAACAAACTTTTTTATTCACAGCTGCGATATTTTCGGCGTATTTACAACTGCGGAAACGACCTAGAATATGTTTTTTATGGTAATATTAAGTTCTGTGTGTTTACTATTTTGTGAAGTTTTATTATCTTTTTAAAAATTGTCTTGGGTGAAATAGGTAAAATATTACAATACATTTAATTGTTTCATTTCATTATTATGAAGCATATGAACGTTTATATACTCTTTAAACGATTCGCAGAATTGGTAAATTCTTTACTTATGAACATTTTAGGCACGATTGGACCTATTATTTCTATATTCATACAAAACTATAGTGAACATTACTAAGAGAATATAAACAAATAAGGAAAATGATTTTAAAAATGTATACAACTCAAGTTAAGTACATTAATCAAATGTTATCAAAACGTCGCGATTATTGTTTTAGGATCTCATTTTAATGGTTCTATTATTGTTAATTGAAGTTGCGTTTTTATTCCCAAGGTTTGAGTTTTGTTTGGTGTTTCTATATCAGAAACTATTTTAACTGTAGAAATGTGTTGCTACTAGGAATAATAGTTTTCCCCATTCATCCGCAGCTTTTCTCTAAATAGTGTAACGAACAGTTCTTCATAAAGACACACGTAGGTACGACTACTGTGATCTGTCGCTTGCAAGCTCCTTACGTGGCGTGTCTGGGTGCCTCTTTCAGCTGAGCCCCTATTCTCTGGAGTTTCCTCATCTTCACCACTCTTCTCTCCCTTTGCTGCATCCCCATCCTTTAGCCCCTTATGCACTCCTCTCTACGCCAGCCCCCCGCCCGCTTCAGCAACACCCTACATAACCCCCGGCCCCCGCCCCCACCCACTTGGTCGTCACTTCACTCCCTCCCAGCCACGCCACGCCTCGCCTCGCACCTATTCACTCCTGCCTCGTATCCGCTTCAGCACCCCACCCACTTCGATGCTGCACCGCACCCTCCCCGTCATCCCACGCCCCTCGTCGCACTATCTTCACTTCGCTGACGCTCCGAACTCTCCTTGCTAGAACTCGTCTGACAACCTATCCCGTAGGCCCCGCTTCGGCACCACCCTCTTCTCGCCCCGCACCCCTTCCCCACTACGCCACGTCCCTCGATGCACTCACTTCTCTGACGCTCCGAACCCTCCTCGCCAGGCCCCGTCTCGCACCCTATTCGCCTCGTCCCTCCCCTCCCCCTCCTCTGCACCCATTTCGTCGCCGCCCCACGTTCCCGTTCCGCTCCCGCCACGCCACGCCCACCATCTCCTCCCCGCCCCCCGCCGCTCGCTCGCTGGCGCGGGCGCCGGCTCCTCCCGGAGTAAATAAGCTGTCGCTTGTGCCGGGCGCCCCCTGCCTGTCGCCGCGCCATCTGGCTTCGGGCGGATTTATACGCGGGAAATTGGCGCGATCGCGCGCGCTCCTCGGGGCCCTCGTCCCCCCTCGGCCCCCTCCGCGACGCATCCGCGCCCCACGCGTCCAAGTTGGACGAGTCGGGTCGGAGCTCGTAACTGCAGTTATGACCCTTCGATCGTTCGGTAATGGTCTCGGACGCGACTTGACTCCGTCCCCTTTCCAGGCCGACTCCCCTCCGCTCCCCTCCCCTCCCCTCCCCTCCGGTTAGCGCCGACTGGAGAGTTGCTCTGGACCCGTTTACAGCCCGCCATGAAAATATCGGTTTAGTAATATTTTGAGCATTTATATATGTTCGTCAGGTTTTCTGCTGACGTAAAGTTGCTTAGCAAGTTTTGTTTATTTCATTAATCTACATGAATGTTCCACATGCTTATCAATTTTTCACAAAATAATTCTCATAATATAAAACCACCATCAAATACATACCGTAACGAAACCATTGAAACCGTTTCGATATTGAGATCGAAATAAAAAACCGATATCTTATTCTCTTATTACATGTATTGATGGAACCGAATGGTACGAATTTTCGTTTTTAAAACGCTTTTGAAATATTCCTTATTTCCTTCAACTTTTTGCAATATGTTCACGTTTCCAGAACATCAGGTCAGAGTTTACCAAAGCCTGGGATTTTCTTACTATTTCTTTACTTTAAATTATATTTTCTTCCTGGACGTGAAAAGGTATCATTAAAAGCTTAATATATCGAAGTTCTATAGAATTATCTTTAATTTCGAAATATTTTTATAAAACCGTACGAAAACCGTTTGATACCATTTCTAATTCAAAATCGATCCGATATTTTACTAACCAAAACCGAAAATTCACGTTGTGAACACTGAACGGTTGATGGGGTCGATAAAATATTAGTGCAATTACTAGCAATGACCGTTACGGAATATAAAAAATTTTTAAAAAAGTTCTACAATGTTTATTCCTCTTTAGATCACAGCGTGGTACATTCTCGTAAACTTACGCCACGCAATACTTCTGTGCATCAATGTATCTTTTCCTTTGTTTATTCCTCTTTCGTGATTCGGATTATGACACATTCTTGCCATACGCTTCCGCGCACAATTGCGGGAAAGTTTGTTGGGAATAAGCCGGAGTTACAGTTATATCCCGTCTCTCGGCGCCGCGCAAGAAGCGAAGATTCCTCCGCTCCCAAGTGTTTTGCGGAACAACTGCAGTTCGCGGAAGCGCAAGTTCCATCGCCAACTCTGCGTGTTTGTCACACGCGATCGTTTTTCCCGCGTCCAACTTCACTAGTCGGATTGTGCGCAGGTTAGTACGCGGGAAGCGCGAGTGTTTTGTCGCGCGGCGAAAGTGAGAAGCTTGTCTGCTCCCCTCATCTCCAGGTGGCAGCGCGCGCCGCAACAGCATCAACTGTAAACACGCGCTCGCCGTATCTCGGCCCCGCCCCCGCTGCGGGGGAGTAAATCTCTTGTGGCGCCTTCAAGCGGCTGCACCCAGAAAACAAGGACGCTTGCTGCAAACTGCTACTTAACGTACCCGGGCAAATGCTAGCTTCGGTTACGGTGTCCTGCCTTGAGATATAATGTCCTGTGAATGGATTATACACGAATTTTGATGTGGAGATGCTGAGTGTGAAATTTTCCAGGCTGGTTTTTACTTCCTGAAACTGGTTTATTTTAGCTTGGATGTGGTGTATTCTCGGCTGACCATATTTTGAATGCACAGAAGAATATATATATATATATATATATATATATATATATATATATATATATATATATATATATATATATGAGAATTTCGGTAATGGAAATATCATTTCAAAAGAATTTAGTGGGATAATAATTTCCATCTTCGATAATAGAACGAGAGCTTGTTTGCAGGATTGCTGTCACATGAATTGAAGAAAAATAATTCAGTCTATCCTCACATTATATCTCTATACACATTCGTTTATGCACCAAATTTCCGAAGATAAGACAGGTTAGAATCGAGCAACTATCGATAATAAAACATACATAAAAGCTAATACTCACTTGTAAAGTGGTAATTCCACTGATCTGGTTAAATAAATTTATCATTGCATAAATAATTATATCAATCATTTGTTGAAATTCGAGCATAAATTCATTCTTCAATTCAAATTCATTCAAATTTCATTCATGAAAAGTGTCCATTCATGCTTTTCAACAATATACGGACTGAACTTAATAAGATCCTTTTTTTTTAATTATAAAGAGGATATTTCTATGGTTGGTTTATATCAGTTCAACCATTTCTTACTCTCGAGTAGATACTATTAAAACCAACGTGCGCGTCAGTATTATCGCGTGGTTTGCGCCTGGTTTCTCGAATCCATTACTTTCCGCGCAACATGTGCGTTGTTCATCCCGCGAAGCGAGGCGTAATACGCCATGAAAGGCGTCTTCGTTGGCGAGCGCGCTTGCGTATTCCGAGCGCGGCGCGCGCTTCATCTTAAGCTTCACGCAGCGCCTCGGGCCCTCCAGCGCTACGGGGTCCTAGCGAGCGCCCGCGCCGTTGGCTTTCGTCCTCGCCATCGCGGTCGCCCGTGCAGCCACTCTTCTCCGCGACCGCGGTCTGGCACGCTTCATTGTACATTACGTGTGTTCGTTTTCAGTGTATCCATGCGGATACAGAAATTCGGAAAGGTTATGGGAATTAATGTTCAGCCGAGGTCATTTTGACGTAGAAAATTAAACCTTGTAGATTTCAAATATCTATATATTTACAGGTTTATTTAGTTACAATCGATTGATGAAGTTTTATATGTGGTTGGACTCTACTTCTGGAGGCCATGCCTTTTCTTATGGAGTATTTTATATTATTTCTTTGTGCTTTCCCGCGGATACATCAGAGTGTCAAAATATTTATTAACATTTCACTCATTTGAGTTTATGTAAACATACGACTTTCCTTTTTTTATCGCTTCTTTAAGGGTGTTCATATTCTTTTGTAGGCTTGTTTTTTGTTTTTTTCATTGGGTGTGTTTCACTGAGCTTAATGTCGACTATGCCAATTGTTGAAACTGGGGGCATTTGTTTTTTTTTTTTTTTTAGAATAACTGCTGTTGTAAGTTTTTCAACATTGTTTTCATCTTGTTTGCTCGTCGATTTTTTTCTCGCTTCGCCTGCAATATCGAATTAACGTTTTGGGTTTTCTTTGAAATAAATCACTATTAAGTTTGTGCTGCGGTACGTTTCGAGTTATCGCTTCCCTCTGTGTGGTTTGATTTCTAACTGCGCGTATCGCGTTCGGGTTCCCTGGCTATTCCTCATGGGCGACTAACCTTGCTCTCCGCGAGTGCCTCGGCTTCTTCTTGGCCACCCCTTCCCCGCGCGCGATTCCTCTGTCGACGCGACTGCGCGCGCAGTCCCGTTGCCAGGGTCAGTTTTTGCCGCGCCGCGCCGTATCTCGGCTCCCATGATTTAAGCTCCATTAGCGCCCGCGCCGCCGCCCCTGCTCCCACCGCCGCTTCCCCTGCGCTGCCGCCCTCTGCGCCTTCACCCTCGCCGTCTCCGCTGCTCTCGCCGCCGCCTTCGCCAACACCGCCAGCGCTGCTCTCAGTTTCACCGTCCCCCCTCCTGAACGCCAGTGGTGCTCTCGCCACCACTATTATCACCGCTCTCGTCATCGTCACCTCCATTTTCGTCTCCACATCTGGTCCCCTCGCCATAACCGCCGCAGCCGCCGCTCTCGCCACCACCACCGCTCTCGTTTTGTCGTCCCGCGTCATTACCTCTTCGTGACCACAACTGGTGTCCTCGCCGATGACGCTCTTGCCATCACAACTACCACCCCTCGCCGCTGCCGCCCCCCTGGCCACATCATCAACGCTCTCGTTACCACAACCCTTGTCACCTTCACTGGTGCATTCGCCGCCGCCGCTCTCCACACCGTCACCATCACCGCCCTCGTCGCAGCCGCCCCCTCCGTTGCTCTTGCTGCCGCCGAGGCGTTGGACCGCAACGCTGCGACGGCCTCTCCCCCCTGCGGAGAGGGTTGCGAGCGAGGCAGGCGGGAGGCGGGGAGGAGGCCTGAGGTTGGCCTCGCGACGCCGAGGTCTCATCTGCCTTGCACAGTCTCGTCGCCAAGCCGCCCAGCGCGCCCCTTCACCCTGCTGGGTGTGGCCTGACCGCGCCGCCAGAGTGGGCTTTGACATGCAGAGGGCGCTGCTGTAATTCTTATGCGCACATTTCCCGCCCGCGGCTTGGCCCTTCGTTTTACTTCGTCTTCTTAACCACACTTCCCGCTCTACCCACTCCACTCCCCACCCTCCACTCTTCCTTCTCCTCGCCCCACCTCCTTCTCCTCGTCTCGTGCCATCATCGTTCTTCCTTCGTCTTAAGAGACTTCTGCTCGTTTATTATGTTTCTTAAGGGGAGTTGATTATTTTCGTTGTTTTCTCTGCATTCCACTTTCTGTCGCTATCGGTCTCCTTTCTCTTTTTCTATGTAAAACTATAATATTTCTTACTCTGTGGAAGTGCTCTTCATTTTTATCCTCTCGCGTTCGCTAGACGTCCTTTAGTAATTTTTATTCTTTAGAGACATTCCCAATTTTCATCCTTGTACGTGCTTGTATTTTTGTATTCTTAATTTGTGAAAAACAATTTCTTTTTACCACTTTTCATTTCGGTCTTCCATCTTTTTTTATACTCCATCACATTATGTCCGTTGAAGGGCTTTTCGCTTCCTTCCCTGCCCCTCGCATTCCGTCCTCGCCGCGTGTGTAGGACGGGGTTCCGACCACTTCGACCCAACTCTCACCCCCATGGCACCCCGCCCCGCCCACCCTGCCCGTCCCAGCCCCAGCCCCTGCCTCTGGCCTCCCTCGTCCGGCGCCCGGCGTCGCGTCTGCGGCCGCCCCGTTTGAATATATCTCCGCTCCGCCGCCATGAATATTCCACCGCGTGTAATTGTTAAATATTCTGTGGGCGTTGTATGTAAAGTGTTCATCCCGTGGTAATTCTAATGAAAGTGTCGTGCGTTTATTTTATTTCGCGGATATGTATGCGTTTCTAAAAGCCCCGCTATCATTCCTCGTCTCTTGTGTTTTATGCGATTAAGGAGCGGCGAGGACGAACTTTGCGTTTCTCAGAGTTGCCGTAATTTTCTCTGTTATGTGCTTGCCCGGCCGCCTTTTCCCGCGCGTGTTGAGTCGAGCGGCGTCTCCTGGACGTGAAAGAACTTGTTTGCATCTGGGAACAGTGAATTTGCGAACGTATTTACACAAGTTGGTAATTCGTTTCTACTTGGTGTGAACTAAACGAGAATTGAAACGAAAAGCAAGTTATTATGTTCATCTCTTCTATAATGTGATCATAGGGTGTGTAGCTTGTGTTAAATCTTCCGAGAATCCTCCCCCTCGCTTTAATCTCAAATATAATAAAATTGCTTTCGAATAAAATTAATTTAATTATTTCAAGAGTATAATTATTTTTAAAACTACGTTTTAAACTCGAGTTTTAAACCGGGAGCAGTAGCTTAGTGCATCAACTAATGTCACTGCAGCGCCTCTGACCGGGAGGGCCTAGGTTCCCACTCCCCACGGCGGCAGGATTTTCGACACTAGCTCTTCAGCTAGGTCAAATTCAGTTGCTGTCTGGATGAAAATTCTAGAGGCCGGCTGCTCTGATTGGTATTTTTCCGTGGTTTCTCCGATCAACACCAGGCGAATGCCGGAGCAGTACCCTACCAAACGGGTCACGGACCACGCGCGATCTGTCCTTCCTCTTCCTCATCCTATCCTCTCCCCTTACACACACACTTACACTAGCATGCACTACACTACCACATATTCCGGAAGACCGGTCGGGAGCTTAGAGCTTGTCCCGACTGGGTTGGTGCCCCGCTGGTGGGAGAGTCCTGGTTAGGGGGAATCCCCAGTAGCCGACGGTAGGTCGGCGCCGGATCTCGCCATGCAGCGGGGGAATGCCATCTCCCGAGAAAACAACATGCACTACACTAATGGGACTAATGACCAAAGCAGTTGACGCGCCCGGAAACACGAAAAAATCAATCAATCAATCAATCAATCGAATTTTAAAAACCACGAAATTACGATGTGGTGGGTTTTCTTTCCAAGCAACTCGTCCATTTGACACCCTTTTATGCTCCAAAGGCCATCAAAAATTCGTCTTGCACGCGAACGCATCTATCGCGTCGGTTGCAAAGCGAAGCATCTGCGGCTGCGTATCGAGAAAAAATAAAAGCGAAACGGAGCGAGTGCAGCGCCGCGCCCTGGGAGCAATATCTCAGCGCGGGCGACGCCGCCCCGCGCCTCGCCTCGCCAAGTGGCTGTTTCGCATCTAACATCGCGTCGTCTGCTGCGTAAGACGTCCCCGCCGCCCGCCACGCCCCGGTCCGCGACGCGCTGCTCAGCCAATCGCCACACCGCGTCTCCCTGCCGCCCGCGCCACGCGGGGCCCCGCCCCCCACTCGCCGCCACGTCTCGCGCTAGGCTAGGCTTTCTCCCTCTCGTGTCACGCCCTCTTCGCTCCGCGTTTGACATAACCACGCGCTGCGCCCTCCCTTCATGCGTCGCACGTTTTCGGCCCCGCTACACGCTATCTCCGGCCCGCACCGCTCCTTCCCTGCCTTATGCCATTTTCCGAAAGGCCCAACCAGGCTCCTTGCCTCTTCCTATGCCATGCTCTTCCAGTATGCTCCATGCCTTCCCTGGCCCGCATCAATCCCTCCCCATCCTGTCCTACCCGTTCTGGCTCATGCCCCGTTTCCCGCGACTCGCATCCCTCCCCGAAACTTGTCACTTTGTAGCTACGGCCCCACCGCACTCCCCCCAGTCTTCGCCACGCTTTCCTCACCTCACCATTCCCTGAAGCACGCTGATGGACTTCATGCCTCTTTCAATACCACGGTCCCTCTGCATACGCCAAGCTTCGCAACACTACATTCCCGTTCCCTCCTTTTTCTTCGGCCCATGCCCCGTTTTCCCCGTTTCGCATCCCTCCCCGAACCTTCCACTTTGCTTCTCAACAAATCCCCGCTTCCGTGCCACGCTCGTTCCCCTTACTTACGCCATGCTTTCTGGGCCTCACGCTACTCCCCGAAACTCCCAACTGCGCTTCATGCCTCCTTCTATACCACGTTTTCCCCACTTACGCCGTGTCCCGCAACACCCTCTCCCCATTCCATGTGGCCCATGCCACATTTTCCCCGTCTCGCATTTCCCTCCGAAACCTCCCACTTTGCTTCTCACCACGCTCGCTTCCCCTGCCTACGCCACGCTTTTCCAGGCTCACGCCACGCCACGCTCCGCTTCGCGACACGCGCCCTCCCCGCGTCCTCGCGTTTGCTGCTTCACTCTGCCCGGAGTCGCCACGCTCCAGAAACTTCGCTCCCTTGACCGATGGAGCGTGGAACGAGCGCGGCCAAATGAATTAGAGATCTCGAGTGCTAGACCGCCTCTCCTCTGCCTCCTGCTGCTGCTGCTGCTGCTGCTGGGAAAGGCGCACGGCGTACAGTGAGACAAAACAAGGTTTTTGCTAGTCAAATATGAGAATTTCGGTAATGGAAATATCATTTGAAAATGAGTTCAGAGGGATAATAATTTTCATCTTAGATAATAGAAGCATCTTCGATAATAGCTTGTTTGCGGGATTGATGTCACATGTATCGAAGAAAAATAATTCAGTCGATACTCACATTATATCTCTATACACACTCGTTTATGCACCAGATTTCCGAAGATAAGACAGGCGGAGTGTGGAGAATAGTTTTTTGTTCTACATTGGGTGTTGAGAACTGTAATTATTCGCACATTAGCGGATCATTTATTCTCGTACTTCTTTAAACTTATTTTAAATTATTTCGACATCTTATCTTTTTCTTGTTTAATTTCCATTTTTATCGGACGACCGAAAAATGATTTTTTTTCTTTCTTCCTTAAATTTCAGACTTCCAATACGTCTCTCCCCTCTCTATTAGCAATCAAAGTTTGTTATCTTCTAGTGTGATTTTGGTTATTTCTTTCTGACTGGACCATAATTAAAGAGGACCTTTGTAAAAATTTATTTCTTTTGTCTGATAAAATCATCACTTTACATGGATTAATATTGCACTTCGGTCCCAGAAAAGTCGTGCTGCGGTCCAGTGCGGTGCATCGCGAAACGGGCGCGGGGGCGGCGAAGCGAGAAGGCGCGTCGAGATGCGATGTGAGGGGGTGGGGCAGGAGGGGAGGTCTGCTGGGAGTGATGCGTTACCCGGCGTGGCACATGCGGCGCCGCAGGGCCTTGGAGCAGGCGTGTTGGGCGCCGCCCGCGCGGGAAGCGACAGGCCGTGCCGCCAATCGGGCCCTGCGGAACGCCTGCGCGGGCGAAGCCGCACCCCGACACGCTCGTTGGTTGATTGATGTTTCCGGTTACGTCGACTGCTATAGTCGTGAGTCTCATTGGTGAAGTGAATGTTTTGTAATCAAGGAAGTGGCTATGATTCCTCCCCCACGGGATGATGAGATCCGGTGCTGACTTGCACGTCGGCTTGCGTGGGATGTTCCCAGCGAGGCACCTCCTCACCAGGATCAGTACACGTTCTATGCTTCCGACCGATCCCTTAAAATAGTAAGTGGTGTAAGTGTGTAAAAGAGGAGATTGGGATAAGGAAGAGGAAAGAAAAATGGCGAGTGGTCCATGGCCCGTTTATTAGGGTACTCTTCCATCATTCGCCTGCTATTGATAAAAAAATGGAAACTGGGCAGAGCAGCCGGCCGTTAGAATTCTGCTCCAGAGGCTGAAGTGAACCAGCTGTCTAGCTTGTGTCGAAAATCCGCCATCGTCGAGACTCGAACTCTAAAATCTGCCGATCATAGTCTCTGCAGAGGAAGCGACCCTGAGCTAAATTCAGCCTGTCGCCGACATTAAATAGCATGTTCATAACATGTCATTTAGATGATGCATTGAATACGCTAATATCTTGTTCTCAAAAAGGTAAATTATGCTAACATCAAAACTCAATCATGTATATGAATAACCGGAAGAGGTTTTCCTTGTCCACTTTCACCCTCTCTTATTAAATAGCTTTTTCTGAACTACGGTAGCAATGAGATATAAAACTATGGCGATTCTAATCAACAAACCATTATAATATTAAAAGTCAGTGTTGCTTTCTAATACGTCATAATAATGAACTGTAAATTAACCCTCGGCTTATAGTATCTTGTCTTAAACAGGGGAAAACGTCGAGCTGTATTTCATGTCTTCACAATCGTCGCGCAAGGGAAATTTCTTTTAGGAAATCATCTCACCTGCGAAGTGCTTTTAGGGCTTTGCATGCGCGTTACACAGCCGACGAGCGAGATTCCGCGGAATCTGCGCAGAGGGCGTTGGGGGCGCCACGCACGAGCAGCGCCGCGCAGCGGCAGTCCGGCGCGTAATAATTCGGCTTCTTTCCTGCGCAGCGGGGCGCGAGCGCGGCGGCGTTAGCTCGCTTCGGTCGCGCGCGTTTTTTTCTCTCTCTCTCTCTGGCGCCGATGCTTACTGGGTCGTGCAGGACCGCCTGCTGCCTCTCTGGCACGTCCCGGCCCTTCCAGCCGCTCTGAAACGCTTCTCCTCGCGCCGCTTTGCCACGATTTGCGTTGCTTATCTCCACTTTTCTTCTGCGCGCCCCGATGCTCGATGCCCAGTTTCTTTCTGTCGCTTTGCTTCGGCTGGTCCGCGTCCTAATTCGTGCTTGCGCGTTCGTAATTTTCCGCCTTCCGTTTTCCAAGGCGTGCTTTTCTTTGATTCGTAACTTGCCACCACTCTTCCATCTACTCCCCGCTGTGTCCCTCGAGACATTTTTACGAATCGTGTCCGTCTCAGGTGATACCTTACTCCAACTCCATTTATTCTAGCGGCCGGCTGCTCTGATCGGTAGTTTTCCGTGGTTTCTCCGATCAACACCAGGCGAATGCCGGAGCAGTACCCTACCAAACGGGCCACGGACCGCGCGCGATCTGTCGTTCCTCTTCCTTGTCCTATCCTCTCCCCTTACACACACACACACAGACTTACACTAACATGCACTAATCTACCACATATTCCGGGAGACCGGTCGGGAGCTTAGAGCTTGTCTCGGCTGGGGCGGTGCCCCGTTGGTGGGACAGTCCTGGTTAGGGGGAAACCCCACTAGCCGACGGTAGGTCGGCGCCGGATCTCGCCATCCAGCGGTGGAAGATCACCGTCAACTCCCGAGAAAAAAAAACATGCACTACACTAACGGGACTAATGACCGAAGCAGTTGACGCGCCCGAAAACACGAAAAAACCAAACCAAACCAATCCAACTCCATTTCTTAGTTTTTCGTTCTCATCTCACTGACTGAAAATGTTATTTAGAGTTTTTTGGTATTTTTGTCTCTTATTTTGATTTGGGTCCATCGTTCAATGAAAATAATACGGTCGTTTTTTTCTCTGCTGTCGATGCTCTCTGGGACGTGCAGGACCGCCTGCTGCCTCTCCGGCACGTCCCCACCCCTCAGCCGGTCTGAGACGCCTCTCCTCGCGTCGCTTTGCCTCGATTTCCTCTTTTCTTGTGCACGCGCCGTTCCTTCTCGTCCCGCCCCGATGCTGTACGCCAGCTTCTTTCTAAAGCAATGCTTTCCCACTGGTCCACGCCCCCATTCGTGCTTGCACGTTCGTAATATTTCGTCTTCCGTTGTGAATGCCCTGTCTTTCTTTGATCCTTTACTTGTCACCGTTCTCCCGCTGTTCCAGTAGACACTTTTACGCCTCGACTTCGTCTCAGCTAACGATACCCTCTTCCAACTTCATTTCGTAGTTTTTCGTTATCATCTTAATGACTGGCAATGCCACTTCGTTATTTTTTCGTTTCCTTTTTCTTGTATTTTGATATGGTACCCGGTTCACTGAAAATTTTTCTCTCGCTGTCATTCTTTGAAAAACATTAATTTATGCTCTATATTCCCATACATTCAGCAATCAGTCCCTGTATTTTTATTGTTCTGTTTATATATTTTCGATTTAAGCTCTTCAAATAGTACCTACAATTTGTGTTTTTTAAAGTAAGTATTCATAAAAATGGGATTTTTTAAGGTACAGTAAATTGAGTCGAGTACAGAGGAGGAATGTGTGTGTGTTAATACTACTAAGACAATAACTAAAGTTGTATTTGTAAAAATCTGCAATGGCTTCTTGAGGGGGCGCCAGAGGCCGCCTGAGCGTTTTGCTACCGTCGAGTGCGCTGCTCGCCTTCGCGTGTTCCTCACCGTGCGCCGTGGTGCGTCCTCCGGCCAAGTTAATGCAGAGTGTTCCACGAAGTCAGCAGAGGGAGAAAAGCAGAAATGTAACTTTAGCTTAACTCATCTCGTCTGTGTTTTGCAGTTTTAGCTAGTATTATGCCGACGTGAATGTGAATATGCCGCTTTTAGTTTGGTAGTTTCCTGAAATGTTTCAAGAGAAATTTTATTTATTTACTTATTTGTACGATGTAGTATTAATATTTGTTTTTAGAAAATTTCCCCTTCCAGTTAACTCCGTTTTCTGGCAATATGAACTAATTTTTGATGAAACTCTTGGTACATTTAATTTAATCTCTATTTCGAAATGCAAGTGGGAAATCCAAAGAATTAATTATTCAGAAAGTTTGGTATTTTTCTGTAACTGGTTTTCTTTATTAGAGGATGCTTTACGAATAAAAAGTTGCAGTTAACAATAAGTGAGAAACATCAATAATGTGCTAAATTAATTAATAATGTAGTACCTCGTATGAAATTTTTTGTATGTTCTAATATCTTTAATAAGTTTTTCTTCTTCTTTTTCTTATTCTTACCACTTTGGTAACGTTCTCTAATTAATTTTTTTTCGTTTCACATGCTGGCACGTATTACACATACAAGTGCCACATGCGAGTCTCTCGAATACATAGTTACGTAGTACGTATATACGTAAATATTAATAGTTCAACCACATTACAATTTAACTAATTAACTTGCACTCTACGAAATTTCAGTGACGATGTATCGTGACCCTGAAGGCAGGATTACATGCACATTAAATATTTAGGAGACTCCCAACCACAGCGAGCCTCATCCACTCCCATACCCTCCACGCCCTCTCACCCCATCCGCCCCACGCTCGTTAGCAGCCATTTCGTTAAGGCGGCTTGCGGCGAGATCTCTCCTGGCTCCATATCGCGCCCCCTCCATTACTGCGCTCACCGCCTTCCACCCCAACCTCCACTATCACCACCCCTGCGCGCGCTGCCACTGCCCGTCACCGCGATTGCAGGGTATTTCTCGCGATGAAGTTTGCTAAGCGTCCTCCCTGCATGTCTCTTGCATTGGCGGATTAGCCCGGCGCGGTCGATTTAAATACTCGTGCGAAATTGGAATTAAAATTGGTTTTGCTTTTGCGTAAAAGTGTAGCTGTCGTTTTCTTCGGTCTTCTCAGCGTAATAGAAAATACGCTGTTGCAAAGAAACGTGGTGTGATATTTGGTATCTCGTTTCATTAAACGATATATTGAGCTGCATTCAAATTATAAAAGATGAGATGTATCACATGTCACTTTCACATTGACATATCCCCATGATTGCCACCAAAACTGTACAGTTCGACGTTGCTCGACTTTGTTTTCTCGGCTTCGTATCACTATCATGAATATTCTAGTTTGGAAATACATTGATAGTAACCTGCAACTAGCGGTAACTCTCTACCTGAACTACATCTTGTACCCATTCCAAACGGCTCCTTCCTCACCGTTTTGTCACCTTCACCACCGTTTCTGCCTTCTTCGCCACCGCCCCGCACTGACCACAATCACCGCTATCCCTGCACACCACACCCATTCGTCACATCCTCTCACCACCCGACATACTTCGGCCCCGCCCACACTCGTACACACCCCGTATCGCCAACTGTCGCACCTCTTTCCCGACCGACCCCACACCCACACACCATCCCCCGTGTGTGTACACCATCGCACGAGCCTCACCACCATTATTCGCCGTCTCCCGCTGCTCGCCCCTGCCTCTCGCGGCCGCCCGCTGCCTCCAGACCAGCCCCCGTCACCCTCTCCTCCGGCCCCGCCCCCGACGACCCCTCCCCCGCCCCTCCCCCGCCGCCGGCCCTGTCGTCGCCCCTGCCACCGCCGCTTCTGCCGCCGCCGGCCCCGCTGCCGCCGCCCGCGCCGCCGCACCCGCCGCCGCTCCCGCCGCCGCCCCTGCCACCGCCCCTGCCGTTGCCACTGCCGCCGCCCCCGCCGACGCCGCTGCTCCCGCCGCCGCCCCTGCCCCCACCCCTGTCGTTGCCACTGCCGCCGCCGCCGCCAGCTGGCCCCGAGGCGGACCGCACTAATGCGATTAGCGCGCGCGGCGACTTGCGCAAAGCTGATTACCCCGCGGCGCTGCGCCTGCGCTGCCCGTGCGCCCGTGCGCTCCCACCTGCCCCTCCCCCACCCTCCCCGCCCACGCGTGCCCCGGAAGTGCGCCACGGCCGCCTGCCTCCTAGGAAATGAGATTTTTAATAAGCGATCTCCTCCTTACGCTTGTCGCTCATGGAGCCGCCTCGGGATTAATATCCCACGTTCACGTAGATTTTTCAGCCTCACATCGTACGTGGACAATTTTCTTGGAAATTTTACTCGGAGATATTGGTTTGACGATTGAGTTTTGAGGAGTATGATTGAGTATTGAGGACGAGTGAATATTGCGGACGATATCTTTTCTCTTCGTAATGTAAACCAAATATCTTGTGAAGTCGCGATTGTGTGAGAGTTTTATTGTATCAATGTAATCGACGATGATAAGAAATCTAACAATTGACTTATTACGTTCACTTTTTTTCGCTTAGAAAGTAATTGAGGTTTGCGGTTGGTGAAACTCATATGTTTTAATACTGTCCTCTCAACTAAATATTGAACTGATATAATTTTGTTATTCGTATATTCTCTGTGATAAAAATTAAAATGATATATGTTGCAATAACTGTAAAATTTCTTCAATTCGAATCACAAAATATTCTTTGACTTATTATCGAAGGTGATAGTTCAGCTTTGTTTGGTGTTTTGTTATACGGGTGTAAGTGTGTAGAGTGCGTATGTATATAATTCATACGTTCGTTTTATATTCTGTTTAATTCCACAAATTATTTTTCGAATATATAACTTCCTGAATATTGCGTAGATCAATAAACGGTTGATTTTGACCTTATTCTGTATGTAGGACAGTATCCTGTGAAGGACAGCAAAGCGTATTGCCTCATACAGAGCCCATAACACTCTGTTACGTTGACAGACATGGAGCTCCGAACGCACAATTGACGCTGTTTGCTCTGACATTCGATTGGTATGATTCATCGCCGCCCCCCGTTAGTGAATCTGTAGTTGTCGCGACCTGCAGTGCGTGGGCTGCCGCGTGCAGTTGGCGCGCATTCAAGCGCAACGGCGTGTATGGTTGGCGACGAATGATTCATGGCGGTCGCGCGCTTTTGTTCTGCGGGGCAGCTTGCGTTCCGAGCCATGTGCACGCCCGGTGCCGCTCGCAACAGTCTCTTCCCGTGCACGCCGTCGCGACGCATCTCCGTGCGTGGGATTCCGCCTGGCGCCGATGTCGTCGCCGCCCGCACGTGCAAGGCGCCCCCCCCCCCCGGCGGGCGCGCGGCGAAGCCTTTTCGTCGTAATAACGATATTGTCGAGCCGTGCAAACAAAGGCCCGCAGTGGCGTTTCGCGTCGCTATTCTTCAGCTCCTCTGAGCGCCCCGCGGCTGTTTGCCTCTCGCCCGCCGCCGCGCTGGGAACACACACACACACACGTAGACGCTCGAGACGACGGCGCATGCGCGCGCGGGCGGCGGTGGCGCCCTCGAGGCGCGGCGGGGCTTCCACGAAACTGCCTGCGTGCGGCGCGGCAGAGCCCCTGAACCTAGATGCGGCGGGCAACCCGCCGCACACAAGGGACATTGTTGGTTGCGGCGATGGCGTTGGTCCTGCCCGTGTGACGAGGTAATGAGGAAAAAACAGGCCGATTTCGCTTTTGGAACGGACCGTGGCAATTAGAGCGCGGGCTGTCCGATAGAGGGTGCGGCGGGCGTGCGGGGAGGAGGGGCGCGAGGGGCGTGCGGACCTGGCTGTTTAGCCGAATCAATACGCCGCCCCCACCGCCCCTCCCCGTTCGCCGTCGCCCACGGAGGGCGGGCGGGCGGTCCGGCCGGGCGGGCGGCGGACGCTGGCGAGTCGCTCCTCGCAGTCGCCACGTCGGCCGCGAGAGCGCACTGATAGCACGCTTGGGCGAGTCCGCTAATTAATTAATATCTGTGGTCGAGTTCCTTCATCAGCGTTCCTTCGCGAGCGGCGCCGCGCCCTGGCGCCATCGGATCGTCGGCCGCGTCTAATTGCGTTGCTCCCGGAGAATTGCGGCTTCCGAGTCGCGCTCTCTGCGACGGTGGCGCGCACCTCCCTTCCTCGTTTGTGGCGAACAACCACTCGAAGAGACGAGGGTCTCCGCACTTGAAACATTGGCTCGTGCTCGGGTGAAATGGTGGAGGAGAGATTTTCAGATTCTTCAGGTGAAAGCTAATTAAATGCGATTTCCTTTATTAAATTCACTTTGGAGATTTTACGGATTGGCCGGGTAACTTGAGCTTTTGAAAGCTTGTAAGTGCTCGCTTGATCTCTTCACTTTCATTTCTTAGAATCTCTTCGTAATAGCAGCCACTTCACACCACTTTTCTTGGAAACTGGTCTTCGAAGGGGTTCAACTACTTAGAATCGTCTGAGTAGGACATTATTTATTCGTGCACGTTATTTGCCAATTCAAGTTTAGAGATCATGGCGCAATTTAAAATATCATGTTCACAAAATATTCTACTACGTCTAATATTTATGTGTTTTTAATTTCAATTCCCTCTCGGATTCCTATACTTTTCTTATAAGAGTTTCTCTCTCCCTTCATCCAAAGTGCCAGAAATTTCTTGTGTTCTGACGTTTATGTGAAATTAAACTGCTGTGGTTACATGCGCAGTGCATTACGGCCTTATTATTGTACTTAGCCATATTACATCATTTGATGGAATAAAAATACATAGTTCATTAATTAATTCCTGTTTCTAGGAGAAAATAGTGCCAGGAGTTGAAAAAAACATACATTATTTTTTCAAGTAATTTTGACTTTCTGCTAATACAGAAAAAATAGAAAGGAAATGTATCCATCTTTCTTGAGTCTACGTAATTCGACTGACAATGCCATGGGTATATGATATATAACCATAACCCGTTGCATAACCTGGGTTATTGTTAAATTATGAAATTTTGAGTTGTTTACTGAAATAAATTGTAAATGGTTTGAAATAAAGTGGTTTCCGTGTAATGCGTGGACTTTCCAATTCCATGAAATTCAATAAACGTTTTTCCAAAACAAAAGCAAAAACTCGAAATTGGAATTTCACAAACCTCGAGGGCGCTTTCGGATGCCTCGCACGTCTCCCGCGGACAAGAGGAGCCGCTGTGCGCCCTGCGCACGCCTGCGGAGGACTTGTTTAAAGCAACGAGCGGCAACTTGAAGATTCTCCCGCGTTTCGCTGCCTTCTCCTGTTGACTCCAGCCTCCTTCGTCCTCCCCGTCTCGTCCAGCCTCCCCGCCTCACTTCGGGCCTATCCGTCCCGCCATGCTTCGACCAGACCTTCCCTGCCCAAATCGGTCCCGCCCTGGTGAGAGCCTTTCTTCGCCGCCCTTCCCCGCTCCGCTCCGTCCTGCTTCGAGCACCGCCAACTCCTCCCCGTTCCGCCCAGCCTCCGCCTCACTCCAGGCCTATCATTCCCGACCAGGCCTTCCCTCTTGGCCGTCCCGCCCTGGTGAAGTATATTCGCCGCCTTCCCGCTCCGCTCCGCCCTGCTTCGAGCACCGCCCACCGTTCGCCCAGCCTCCCTTCACTCCAGGCCTGTCGTCCGCCACACTTCGACCAGGCCTTCCCTGCCCAGCTCCGTCCCGCCCTGGTGAGGGAGCACCTCTCTTCGCCGCCCTTCCCCGCCTCCGCCCTGCTTCGAGCACCGCCTCCTCCCTTCCGCCCAGCCTCCCGCCTCACTCCGCCTATCCTCCCGCCACGCTTCGAGCACCGCCAGCTTCCACCGCCAGTTCCTACGCCCGACCGCTGGAAGTCGATCCGGCTTCCTCTCGTCGAGGCGGAGGCCAGCTGAGCGCGCTCTCCCGTCAGCCGCGCAGCCCTGCCAGGGACCGCGGTTCGCGTCCGCAGGCTGGGCACGTCGTCGGTCCGTCCTGCCCCGCCCCGCCTCGCTCGCCCCGCCCCTCCTTGCCCTCTCTCCGTCCCGCTCCACCCAGCCCAACCGCATCGCGATTTGCGCCGCCCTCCGTCACCGCCCTCTCCTGTTGTCTCACCTCTTTCTACCTGATGCGGTACAGAAGCAGTTTCTGCTCCACCTCCCTCCCGGATCGTTGTAGCAACACCACCTCCCGCCTCGTTCTTCTCCGTTTGCATTCACCCAAGTTTCACCATTCTCATCAAGCTGTAGTTCAAATTTCTTCCTGGCCTGTGTGCTTCTCTATCCTCTTTTTTCCTCCCCGAAATATCTACTTCTTCGCCGCTCGCCTGCTTTTCTACATGATAAGTCGTCTTTTTGCTTTCCAACTACCGTTGCGCTACCTCCCGCTGACCCTCCAATGACCGCTCAGCTTCCTCCCGCCTGTTGCCCTCCACTTCGCTCTCCGACATTTTCGCCTCAGCTGACGTTCGAAATTTCCCTTTTCGTCATCTATCCGTCGTCCATCTCCCTTTTTGCCCTGTCGCTATCCGTTCCGACCTGCTACCCTCCACATCGTCCCCACCACAATACGCCTCTGCCTGGCTTGCCCGCTGCTTCCTTGACCGGCCCGGCGTGCAAACACTGCCGAAGCGGTGGCGGGTGGTGGGGGAAGACGGTGGAGGCGGCTTACAACCGGCGGCGCGGGTCCGGGAATGCTAATCACGTCGCGGGTCGCGGCCTGCAAACACCTGCAGCTCCGCATTCGCCCTCGCCCCCTCCCCTCCCCCCCTGCCTCCTCCGCGGTTCAAATCACGTGACCGGGGCGGCGTTGCCGCGCCCACCGCGCTGCGACACACCCTCCCCCTCCGCCCGCGCAAACACGCAATCCCGTGCGCGCCCACAATCAGTCCTTGCGCCCCCCCTGGCGTTTCCCGACGCTGCTGCGGGACCACGCCATACCCACGGCCTTTCGTTCGCCTTTTCCTGCGTCTCGGAAACGCACGGGTGTGCGCATCAGATAGCTCCGAAGTGTTGAATATCGCTCAGAGCTATTTGCTCTTCGTGCTCGTTTTATTTTGCCTCTTCATGGTTTCTTAATATTTTTGCAATCTTTCCATTTTTTCCCGCTTTCATTAGGGTTTAGCACGTTTTTGATGATTTCTGAAGATAGTGGGGAAAATTTACCTTCCGCTTGCTCTTCTTGTTTCGGTGTGTTCCTATTGATTAATATTTTCAATTTATTATATCTTGTTGCTCTTTAAATCGTGCTCATTTGCACGTTTCTTCATAGTTTCTTACTTCAATTTTTATCTTTTGCTTTTCTTGCTTCTTTCTAGAGGTTTCTTGTAATTTTCTTTTAGTTTCTTTCAGTTATTTTTGTGCGTTCCCTCTTTCCACGTTTTTGTTACGTCATCTTAATATATTCACATTATTTCTATTTACATGTTCGTAAAATTCTGTTCTTTTCTTCTTATTTATCATCTCCATTTCGAACCCGCATGCCACTCTCTACCTTTAACCATTTTAATTCAGAATGAATGAATGCCTTATTTTACGTGGCGAGACTCAGGCCATGAGACCTGCTCTTCCGTCTGACCACGTAAATTTCGTTACGCTCCTTTCACCTACTAGGGAAGAACGAAGGTATTACATGGGCGACGAATGAGGCAATTTGAATTTAGCTCAGAGGCTTCATGAAGAGGTGTGTTTGTCATCTTGCACCTTTACGTAGGTGGCATTTTCGGCCCTTGCCTCAATCCGTCGCCATTTTATACCGTCTCTCGTCTTTGTTGTCCACCAGACCACGCGGCGTGAGGCCAACGCTTTCCCTCCTCCCGCCGCCCCCTTCCACTCTCCTCCCACGCCGCAATTGCGGGTTGGAATGTGGGATTCTCACGCTACCATTCTACGCTTTTGATCACCGCTGCGGGCGGCAGAATGTGGACGAAAATAATGGCTATTACGCCGAACCCTCATTTGCTGTGTGTGTGTGGGAGGATTATCATTTGATGGCGTGAATTCTAGGAAGACGCGAAAAGGCCCAGTTCGTGAGAAATGCCATGCGGTGTGATGAAAGTGTGCGTAGGACTAAATATAGCTGGTCTCGTTTTGCGGAACGTGTGGGACAGCGAATTTAGTTTTGAGGTATTTTCTAATTATAAAATTATAATAGAGATTGAATTCTGGTTGGTAAATGTTTTGGGTTGCACATTATACAGACCGTTTTGTACAAGTATCACTGCGGGTGTAATTATCGGTTGGATATCGGCAATATTAGCGGTTAAACCGTATTATGGCACCTTGCCAATTATGAAATATGTGGTTGATTTCTTTTGTTAGCGAATAGTCCAAAACGTTCAACATCGCAGTTACGAATTTGTTCTTTTTCAAAATATCACAATGTTATAATAATATTTTTAAGGCTATTTTCAAAAAATTCAATCGGAAATGAATAGGAAATAACATTTGAATTAAAAGTTCATTGAACAAAAAATGTTATTATGTCCTTGCATTTGTGTGAACTCACTTAAAATGCAATAAATGTTATTTAAAACTCGCCTCTTCTTTCCCGTAATTAAAAAAATGTGACTTATTCCTCTACATTTAAGCAGAGGTTTAATTTCTTTCGAGAGATATTTATGGAAACAATAACGTTTAATAACGCAATACTGTGCATGCGCTCCAGTTGCCTTCAGCGTAGGAAATGCGTCAAATGTCTTAAGTTTGTAGAAGACAGCTCCTCTCCAAATGAGAGGAATTTATTAAATGGAGAAATGTTAGTAAAGCAAATACTAGTTGCTCCTAAGCAATAAAGGATCGCACGTCATTCTTGAGCGCATTGTCACAACTCGCTCACCATCCCACTGGCATTCGCCCTCCAGCCCGTGCGCCATCCTGTGCGGTGTGTGCCTGTACGCGAGCGCCGGACGCACACGCGGCCGCCCCCTCCCCCCCGGCTGAGAGCGCGCACGCGGATCACCGGAAACAGCTCGGCGCCGGTGTTAACATCGCGCCCGCTTCCGGAGGCTTCCGGCAAGCGTGCGCAACCCCGCCCCCCTCCGACCCACCCTTTACTTCCCCACCTGCTGCCGCTACTCCGCCCAGCTACTCCGTCCCTCGCCTCTGCGTTCCATACCGCAACGCTGCTCCGCTCAACGCCTCTCCGCCCCTCCCCGTGGAACTTCACCCCCGCCTCTCCGCCTCACTCCGCCTCACTCCGCCTCACTCCGCTTCACTCCGCCTCATTCCGCCTCACTCCGCCTCACTCTGCCTCACTCTGCCTCACTCTGCCTCACTCCGCCTCACCGCGCCTCACTTCACCTCACTTCGCCACACTCCGCCACACTCCGCCTCACTCGGGCTCACTCCGCCTCACTCCGCCTCACTCTGCCTCACTCCACCTCACTCCACCTCACTCCGCCTCACTCCGCTTCACTCCGCCTCACTCCGCCTCATTCCGTCTCACTCGGGCTCACCCCGCGCCATTCCGCCCCACTTCAAACCACTCCGCCTTACCCCCTGCCTTTCCGCCCAACCCCACGCCCTTCTGCCCCACCCCATGCCTCTCCGCCCCACCCTTACCACGCGGTCTTCGTCACCCATCCCGCCTTGCCCGCCCCGCGCCGCGCTCTGGCGGCCGGCTCCCGGAGACAAATGACGCGCATTACGCCTCCGGATCACCGCCGGCCGCGCGCGTGGGCGGCGGCGCGGGCGGGGGCGGGGCCGTGACACAGCGAGAGCCGGGTGAATCCGCGGCGGACGCCCGGACGCGCCCTGGGAATGGCCGGGGGCGGGGCGATTGTCGCGGTGCGTCGGGGGTGGCGGTGGGGGAGGCGGCCGGGAGCAGGAAGAGTTGTGGCGGTCGCCTTTGAGCCGAGGAGAGTGCGAGGGCGGGAGAGAAATGTGTGGCGATTGAGATTCCGGGAGGAGGGGTTGTGACCTGGCGCAGATAGGGGGGATGGAGGGTGTGAATGCGAAAAGAGCGGGCGGGTGGGTTTCAAATCATTTTCGCAAGCGATGATGATGCGTTACGAAGTCTCTGTATGGCGTTATATTATTAAGTAAATCTAATACTAATGGAACACAATGTGAGTTGAATGAAATCGAGACGGAATGTTGAAGGTTGAGCTAGATCAAATATGCAATTGTGGGATTCTGGCGTATTTTTTTAAAACTCCCATGTTTTATCTTTCTGGTTTTTGTAATGGCTAATTCTTCCGTGCAGTGAGTATTCCTGTATATTTATATTTCAGTTTAATATTGCATCTCGTTAATCACCAAAAATAAACTCGAAAACAGTATCGAAACGATTATATTTCGGTTAAAAAATTCATTCAAATTATTTATTCTAATTGTAGTATTTTGTGATGCAATGGAACATGTTTTTACATTTTATAGCTCCATAGATATGTTTATATTGCAACTTTTTCTGTATTTACCAAAAATTGAATATGCATACAAATTAAATTTGAAGGTCTAACTCCCCTTGCAATTCATTGTTTATTTGCCGAACATTCATTGTGTAGGAAATGTAACTTCATTTCAATGGGATACACGAAATAATATGTATAAATAATGAACAATAAACTATAATTGAAATGACTGGATATGTTCATTTGAGAAAGAATAACAAAGAGAAATAAAGACCGAGAATTGAAAGAGTAATTTGCGTGGATAAGAAATTAGACAAAAAATTAATATTACTTTTTTAACGTTGTCGATTGTTGGAATAAAGTTGCTTTTCCATGTCAAAAGTTTGGAATGAATTGCATTATCATGAAGTCTGGGAGAGAGACTCCTAGATTTGCTGAAGCGACGGGCATTTTGTATTGAAATGGAATCTGCACACAAAGCTACGGAAAATGAATTAATTATACTCGAACATATGTATGGTGTATGCCCATTCTACCCCGCCCTTGGCTCATTCCACTTGCCGAGCTGCACGTTGTCCCTCGAAACCGAGCCTCTCCCCGCTCCACCCTCCTTCTGCTGCCTCCTCCCCCCTCCCCGCTATGTTTCAGTGATCATTTTAGCTTGCTGCAATCTTAGCACTCGAAAGCAAATGCTTTGTTGCATATTCCCGTTCAACTGTCAGTAACTATTTGACCTTTAACTATTCTACGATCCTAATTGCGCTTTTGGAAGGAATCAAAACGCATTTAGTTGGTCATTATATGGGCTTCAGAAGGGAAAAATCTCTTTGGGAGAATTACTCACTGTTTTCAAGATATTTGTGGAAAATGAAAAGAATGCACAGATAAATTTTGCTGCAAGGCGTAATGAAGAAACAGTGACAACTTACATGAAACATTAGAAATGAAAATTTCTCTTGTTTTTAAAGTCATATGTTCGGAATTTCAGGAATATCGGAATAAAACTGTAGATTTGTTTGAAAAAGTATAAGAAACCTTTTTCATATAAGTGAAAATAATGATTTGAAAAAGTGGATACTACATTAGTTATGCACGTCAAAACAATTCCTTTCCTTGAAAACTGCATCGAAATAGGTTCTGTCGTTGTTTTCACCGGACCAAGAGAAAAAAAGAATCGTAATGGAGAATGGTAAAAACATACAATGAATTTTATATCCTCTAAGTAACACGAGATATTATAAAAAGGCAGTTGTTGTGATAGTCACTGTAATAGATTACATACCAATTTCTATGGACGATTAGCAATCCCTTAAAGAATCCCTTGCAAGGGAAGACTTTCAGCAGTCGGTTGAATCGAGAAACGTCGAACCAGCAAAAATGTAATAGAATGTTCAGGAAGGTCTCATCCTGTACATTGCGGAGTGAGAAACGTTTCTTCGAGGCTTAGCCTCAAAATTTTAGTTTTTAAGACTCTAAAACGCTTAGATTCGGAGTCATTTAACGATATAGTGTCAAAAATACGATTCTGTGTTGCGAGTTTCATTTGGGATGAATATTTAGATGCATGTTTTTATTGATCTTTTTTTCTTCATATTTTTTAAGTCAAAGTGCAATCCGTCACGTCTCCGAGAAATTGTCTTTCTTTAGAGACCTCGTTTATAAAGATTTGTTGCGTGTGAGAGCCGCAACATGTATGTATACTACTGAAATAATATAGGAGACGATTCGGAATTAGTTGAGGGGAGAATGGAAATTATATTCAGGGGAAAATCGAGACGATTCGCAATTTTCATCAATAACATTAACATTCTGGAATGATCAATACTGAGAGTTCTTTTTGTCGTTTTCAAATTTTCATTTCTACATAAATCTTAAAATCTTTGTAAGATAGAAACTGTACGATTAATGTAGGAATTAATTATTTGCACGTGAGGTCGTGTTTGTCTCCACAGTGCCCTTAGGGCTAAGGGCAGGAGCGCTGTGACGGAGCAGGAGAGAGGCGCCAGCCGCGTCCGCCGTTTGGAGCCGGCGCGCCGGCCTCTCGCGTAATAAATACACGCGATACTGCTCCGCGGCCTTTTTATCCGGAGGCGCGGATTTAAAGCCGCCATGCGTCACTCCCCTCCTCCTCCTCCTCCCCTTTTGTGACTCCGCCCCCCCACCTCTGCTCGTGCGGCGATCTTCTGCGCCAGCCGCCCTCCACGGATTAAGCGCCGTCCTTGATTCAGATGCCCCGCCCTGCCCCGCCCGGCCCCACCCGGCGCGGGTTCGAATAAAGGGCCAAGCTGGCGCTTAGTGAGCCCCTGTAGCGGTCTGCCTGCCGGATGTTAAAGACCGCGCATTATTTACTTATTTCGGTGGGTATCGTGTTTCCCTCGGAGTAAGCTCGTTTTCTGTAACACCAACGAATTGGGGTCACTCTTGAATAGATTTAGAACGAGTTTTCACTGCGGGAACTTTCTGATATGTCTCTGTGTGTTTTTAAAGTAATGAAGTTTCTATTATATTTTACACGTGAAGGTGATGTGCTGCCTTTTCGACATTTTAGCCTGGTGATCCGCGTCAGAAGTGATTGCTGTCATTAATCATGCCGAGATGTCTCTTACGGTTAGCAAAACACGGCGAGGAGACATCTTTGTGTTTTGACTTGTGACATGACTCGCTAATCTAAATTATCTTCGCCTTCATTATGAAATGGAATATATTACCGTGCCGTATTTTTATTGCCGTACATTTTTTGTGTGAAGCGCATCCGTCGAAAGATACCTACGATGTGCACCATTGAAATTTAAAGTAGTATTCTTTTTTGTCATGTCTTTTTTCTCATTTGTGTGAAGGAAAATGTGATTATTACATAAAACACATTATAACAGCGCAACTTTCCTTAATATACTTTTATTTTAATACTATGTATTGCGTTATTAATTGCAGTGAAAGGTATCTCGAATTGAGACGAGTCCTTCAAATTTGCTGTTTTCTTCACATATTTTCACAAAAGTTTCCTGAATTTATTACTCTAAATCTGTTATGCTTGAATTTTAAAAAAATCTGGATGGGAGATTCGTGGGACTGAGGTACTTTCGGAATTCTAAGAAATTTTTGATTTTTCACGTTTACAGTTTACCGTTTTTAAGTAATTAGCAGTAAGAGAATATGCCCTGAAAAATTGCTTTCATATCCGACGAATTGCTCCGGAAATCAATATTTCTTGTCCGAGGCTTTAAAGAGATTTCTGCAGTTTTAGAATGTTGCGGAAAAGCCTATATTAAAGCGCTTTTCCGGAGCGTCTGACGCGAAATGTCGACCGGGCGCATCTCACGACCACAAGTCGTAAGGTTTCTTGCTTGGCTTTGCCTTACTGAAATTTCCTCTACCTCATACATTCACTCGATACGAATCGTGATCTGTATTGTAATTCTCAGAACTTAATTCTCGCAACCTCTTACTCACACTGGTATAAATAATCTTATATCCTTTTCCGGGAATTTCTCGTTGCAATTATATTCACAGTCAAACGTTCCGTGTTTTGAAACCTTGTGTTACCGCCTTCAAAGTTTGTGACGATTCCGAACAATGTGGCAACAATTCAGAGGAAAGAAACTTTTGAAAAAGTAAACAGAATTCACTCTTTTTTATTATTTACGAAGTTGTTATTTGTGGTTTTTGGGACAGAAAGTGTTTTTTTTTGTCTTATCATTATTTACTACATTCGGACTCACATGAATGTAATCACCCTTAGCACAAATTTCGTGGCTACGTTTCTCTTTTTTTCCTCTCCTCCCGCGCCCACACAAATACAAACACACACACACACACACACACGAAGTCGTATTGCGTCTCTTGGCCTGACGTCATTAGTCCTTGCGCCCTTGTCCGTCTCGAGCTAACGCTGCCGCCCCCTTCTCCGGAGCGTCTCGGTAAATCTACGAGCCTCCCGGGCACGGGTCGCCGCTGACAGTTAGAGGCGACGCGGGGGCGGGGGCGGGGGCGGGGGCCGGGAGACGGAGCGACGCCGCCCGCGTGCATGGGCAGGGCGAGCTCGCCCCGGGCGATGCGGGAGCGGTGACACTCGCATGCGCCGCGTGTCCCTCCGCGTCAACCTGCAACCGCTCGAGTCAGGTCGCGGACGGCTGTTCTCGGCAGGAGCTACCCCGCAGCTTATGAAGTGGCTGCTTTCTTGGATTAGTGGATATTTTTTAGCCCAAAATATCGTGCGAAGAATCTGAAATCGTGAAATGCTTCTTGAATATATTAAGTCGTTACTGCCATCGATATCATTATATTATTATTATTATTATTATTATTATTATTATTATTATTATTATTATTATTATTATTATTATTATTATTATTATTGCAATTCGTTTCTGCATGAGATATCAGAATATCTTATCTTGATTTATTTCGTGCTATCAAAGAAAAGTATGAACATACTTTTTTACTATTAGTAATGTGTAGTTCTTGTTTTTTAAACTTTCTTCGTTTCCGTATTGGAGCATTAAGGAAGTTCTTTCTCATTGAAATCACTATGAAACCGGATAGTGGGGATTGTGCTATTTTGAAAGTAATATTTGCAGATATAGATATTTTACTAGCTTGTGTCTATATGTTTTGAATACCTTTGTAGTATTCTAACGTTTCCAAACGCTTTACGATATGTTTTCATCGCTGAATAGATCGTTTAATACCGTATTAAACCGCCGTATAATATCGTATTAGTGCTACAATCGTGTGACGTGTCTTTAGGGCGCACTCAATACAATAGTCACGCTCTCAATAAAAATAAAGCACGTTTGGGGGCTTAATATTCCTGGAAACGGCTGTTGTGAGCGGGCGATTTATAAGAGATTGTATTCAAGAAGAACGTTTTCCAGGTAATGGCCTTTTTCTGGATTTTTCAATACTAATTTGCTGAATTTCTCTAAAGTACTGGTTCCTCTCTAATCTTCTTATTCATTCTTTTTAACTTCGCATTTGTTCTGCCATCGCAAATTGATATTAGTTGGAACTCGGCTTTCAACGGAAAGATTCATTCCTTTTTATCTTATTCTGACTGCTCTTTTTATGAGCATTTAATTCCTTTTGTCGGAATTGAAGAAACATTTGTTGTTATATGTCAATTTGAACAATGACGTATTCTCTAAAAATGGCAGATTAGGAATATCTTCTATATACTGCTCTGAGGTATATTACTTGGGCTCCAGCTGTTTTGGAGAAACACATTTGAGAGAGAGAGAGAGAGAGAGAGAGAGAGAGAGAGAGAGAGAGAGAGACGTGAAGTTCTATGTTAAATCTACCTTAAGATTGCATGATCTACAAGGGTCTATGCAATACTTGCATTTATTCTGTGTATTGTTTAAGTTGAAACTAGAGAAGGAATAATACACAACAATAACTACACATTACCGTTTACTGCTTCGTAATAATATTATGTTAAGAATTTAGTGTGATGTCAGTTTCTACAGTTTCTTATTGTAATTATCATTAATAATTTTTCTGATACCACTTCAGCTCATTAAAATTCACTAGAGAACAGGGACCTTCGATTATCGTGGGTCGGTTACGATGTTTAAAATCCAAAGCGCCCATATCGAGAAACACCTTTGTGTATTCCTGAGAAGAATCTTATCTACACGATAATTGAGCCATGAACAGAAAGTGACGGTGGGCGCTGATTAAAAAGGTATTTCGTAGCTTGTCTTAGTTTCGGTCCCGTTCGGGTCTTCAGGGAGACACGAGGTGCGACGTGCGAGATTGTGTTTCGTCAGAATCCGCGGTGGCGCCGCCGCCTTTTTGCAGCAGCTCGTCTCATCTGTATTCTTGGGGCGGGGCGCCGCGGGAAGAGGTGCGCGGGTCCACTTGTGGTGTCGCGCGCGGCCGCCCGCGCCGCATGTGCAGTGACAGCTGCTGCGGGGGCGGGGCGGGAACGGCGGGCGAGCAAGGTGTCGAGTGCGCTCCGTTGGCCGACGCCCCCGCTTCCGCCCCCCCTCCCCCCCCCTCCGGACGCGGGACGTGCGCCGCCTGCGGATGTCCCCCGAGGGCGATCGAAGCGCTGCTCCCACTTCATCCCCCCTCCGTGTCCCCCCGGTCCCCCCCTCCACCAGCCGTTTCAGACGGCGGCGTCTCCCACAGGGCCATTGCCTCTCGTGCCTGCCGCCCTCGCACCGTCACTTGTTTGTGGACGCGCGTCGTTTCCGCTACCCTATACGTCTTCGGTGCGTTTGCCACCTTCGCCGGCGTCGATTCCGCCGATTCGGCTGTTCTTGCTGGTCATTCGCCCCGGATGAGCTTCCGCCGACTTTCTCACTTTACCCACTGCGTCGTCGCCACCGCTGTAGATTTAGTTGGCCGCGATCTGTCCGTTTCTATGCCTGCCAATAAAGGTCCTCCACCTCCAACTTATTCCATTGACTCCGCTCTATCTTGGATTTTGATTCCTTCATTGCTGTCAGTTGTTTTAGCTCTTCTGTCATCGTACATTTCATCTGTCTTATTATCAATACTATCACACCGCTCTTCCTAACTCGATTTTTTGTTCGTGAGTCCTACCTTGCCTCTCTACATACGGCTCACTGTGTAATACAGCTAACTTCGCCTTTGTGGATGCTTTCGCCCCTCATTTTGATTTTAATTTTGTTGCGTAAAGTGGCGTTCTTATACTCGCGTCCTCTTCCGCTTCTATAACAGCAGTGGTCATTTGTACTCCGTCCCAAACATCCCCCAGAGTTTTTTGTTTTGGCAACCCCAACTACGTGGTCGCCCGTGCCATCGCCATCGCCAGCGCTGTCCTCTCTGCCGCAGCCGCCGCTCCTCCGCGCCGTCGCTCACGGACGCCCTCGGACGCCGCCGCCGCCCCCGCCCCCGCCCCGACCCCGGCGCCGACCCGCCGCCCGCGCGTGATGGATAAGCGCTGGCTTTCTGCGGACACGCGGGCTGCGGCGCGGACTAGCAGCCGGGCTTGGGGCCCGTCGCCTCCACTCGAGCTCGGACCGCCGCTGGCCCAGATTCCGCATGCGCCGTGGCTGCTGCTGCTGCTTGCGTGCTTGGGTGGATTGGGCCGGCGCTGCTAATCGTTGCTGACGTATTCCGGCCCTTCCTTCGTCATTACTGTTTGCCCGTCATTCCCTACGTATTTAATATTCCCTATGCTTTTTGTTCGTTTTGCCCTCTTCAGATTTGTGGAATTCATGTGGAAATGCTAATTTGATAACATAAGAAGTTATACGGTACGGTTAAGGTTTGGAAAATCGATGATGACTTATTCAGGTTGTGCTTCGTCATTTCCGCTCATTTTTTTTTATTTTTCGCTGCGAGTTTTTGATCTTGATGAAAACTTCTTCATAACATTCTTTGATTCTTACAAATTGACCTCTGTTTTCTCAGTTTATTTGTATGCTATTCGTGCTTATATGCCAATCTTATTTCAAAATTTACGTGAATTATGTGCTGTTATGGCGGGATTTGCTACTTTCGTCTTCTATGTTGATGTACTCTAATTTTTCATTATTGCCACCATTTCTTCTCTATTTGTTCCTAAAACGTTTGAGATTTTCTTGACATTACCTTTTTCGAATGTTTTATTTTTCTTGCGAATTCGGTCTCTCTGTTTTGATTATTATAAATTATGTTTTATTGCCAAATTGATAGAATTAATACTGGACTTAATAATTTGTATGTCTTTTTATCCGAAAAGTGAAGATTTTTCATATCAGTACCTATTTTCTCAATAACTTCGTTTTTGCACAGTACAAAGTTTTCTTTTATTTCTTTAGCTTCTTTATCTTTCACGATGCTTCTGATTGTCTCTAATATGCCACTATTTTTTTATCGTTACATTGCATAAGTATTGCTTCAAGATACATTTGCAGTTTCTTTCAAGTTTGAATAAAAAAGACGTGATTTGGTATAAAAAATTTCAGTCATAGTGCAATTTAGTATTTGTGAAGTATTGCATGCGTAAATGCGCAGTGGACACTGGTGATAAATCTCTATACGTCAGTATTTTCACAGAGAATTAACTTTTATTATGTGTATACGAAACACAATATTTATGCGTTGAATTCACTGGCATTTTGCTTTTATACATTATTTAATTTGCCCCCGAATTAAAAATTCTCCCTTCAAAATAAAGCCGGCAATTACTTAGAAAAAAAATTCACTTGAATTGCAAAACGCACGAAACATAGGTTCGTGGCGTCGTTGACGCGTTTTTAATTCATGAGTTCTTTTAACTTACGCATTTTGTATATTTTTATTTACCGCTCTGACCCTTTCTGTTCGCGGTGCTCGAGCGTGTTGATTCTTCAATATTGCAGTTGGAAACATGTTGTTTTAAGAGAATGAAGTAAAATGTTTCTGGAATGTGTAAACATGAAAACACTACCTAGAATTTAAAAAATCATGTTGAATTTATTATTACACTACAGTTTTACTCTGGGTAATTCATTCTGGACAACTCACACGATTGATGTTTTTCTTACAACTACGAAGTTTCTATTATTTTCAAAAGTACTACTATTAACTATCTGGTGCATTTCCGTGCTCTATAAAGCTAACCAACTCCGGTGACTCAGTGTTCTCATAACGTGAAGTTCTTTCGCGGCGATACCTTTGAGCTGGAGACTCTCGCAAGAGGTTGAAGCTCCAACATTTCGTGATGACTAAAGAGGACAATAGTTTTTTTTTGTTTGTTTTTTGTTATATTTGCAATTTCATATCGTGTATATCCAATAACACTTACTGCAATGCATCAGCGTCATTATGATGTAAAATTAACATTTTTTTAGGGGAGAAGGGAAAGATCCATGTCTAATTGAAATGTATTTACCAGTCATGTTTTAGGGAAAAGGCTTTTTTCCACATACACTACACTCGATTTCTTTGGAGTATGGTATTCAGTATTTAATTTACAGTTAGAATATTCTACTGATAGAAATTGAAAATCTAATTACGATACATCACGGAAAATTTATATCGTAGGATAATCATCAACAGATAGAAAACATTTCTCAATTTGGAATGATTCCAAAATATTTAGGTTCATAAAACTTATTTCACATTTTAGGCATTCAAACATTGAGGACATTGAAATCATTCATTTATACTAGAAATTGGTTGCAGATCATGTAAGACCATTTTTAGTAACATCGTTACAGTCCATCAGAACTGAAATATACATGTTCTGGCCAAACGAATATCAGGTTCCGCACTCAGGGGCGTTTCCTTCATGATACATCTAAGTAAGAGTTGCAGGAGGAAGAACAACAAATCTCTTGTGGACTTGCTCGCCCACGTATTGCGAGCCGGGCGTTGCTCCTTCGCGACGCTCGATCGTCCGCGAAATCATTTAGCGTCCGTCACTCTTCTCCCGCCGCGCCCGCCCCTCGCCGTGCCTATCGCTCACCGATTGGGCGCTCGCTCTAACGACCCGTGAAGCTGTCGCCCTGCGCATGCAAGGGGCAGACAAAAGCGCCCGCTGCACCCTTCGTACGGGACAGGCAGACCAGTGAGAGAGAGGGAGCGGGTTTTTGCAAACTTCGTTAGTTGGAAATATATATATATTTACACCAAGAGGGCGGGGGCAAGCGGAAGAGATTACCCGCCTAAATCCGCGGCGAGGCGAGGGCGAGCACCGCTCCAACAAGGAGAGTAAACAAACTCCGGGGGATTTGGGCGCGCGTCAGCGAAACAAGGGCCGTTGTGTTTGCTTGGCGCCTTCTTCATGCCGCTGCGAGGCGGCCGTTGTGATTTATGCTCGCGGTGTTTTTCCCGATCTGTCAGCGACTGCGGTCTTCGCGGGTGGAGTGTGCGTGGCCCCGCCCTCGCGACGTTATCAGGCCTGCGTAACGAAGGCGCTGCAGGCGGCGTTGTGACTCGGCGGCCATGCATCGTGCGCTATCGGCCGCGGGTGACGTCGCGAGGGGGCGGGGCACCGGAAGAGGTTCGCTGCGGGGGAGGATGGAGCGGAGGAGCTCATTTGCGGTTCGCTCATGTCGGCGGAAGGAACGGTTGGGGAGAGGCGCTCCTCGGTAGGAGGTTGCCCGTGAGGAAGCTGCTGTGGATGCGGCATGGAGGCTGAATGGCCGGACCGGGAGCGGTAGCTCAGTGCATCAACTGATGCACTGAGCACTGCAGCGCCTCTGATCGGGAGGTCCTAGGTTCGAGTCCTGACGGCGGCAGGATTTTCGACACTAGCTTTCCAGTTACGTCGAATTCAGTCTGTCTAGAGGAGAATTCTAGTGACCGGCTGCTCTGATCGGTAGTTTTTCGTGGTTTCTTCGATCAACACCAGGCGAATGCCGGACAAACGGGCGACGGACCGCGCGCGATCTTTCCTTCCTCTTCTTTGTCCTATCCTCTCCCCTTACGCACACACACACACACACACACACACACACACACACACGTATACTAACATGCACTACACTACCACATATTCCGGGAGACCGGTCGGGAGCTTAGAGCTTGTCCTGGCTGGGCAGTACCCCAGTCCTGGTTAGAGGGAAACCCCACTAGCCGACGGTAGGTTGGCGCCGGATCTCGCCATTCAGCGGAGGAAGATCACCGCCATCTCCCGAGAAAAACATGCAGTACACTAACGGGACTAATGACCAAAGCAGTTGACGCGCCCGGAAACACGAAAAAATCAATTAATCAATCTGAATGGCCGGGCATGTATACTGCGGTTTTTACAGAGCTGCATGTGAAGTAAAACAGCTGTAACATTGTCATCCAATTGGAAGGTTGAATGCCACTGTAGTGACGTGTAAGGTCCCGATTGGACGGCACCGTAAAAGCTGATCAAATGTCAAACGCAGCAATGTAAAAATCGTAGTATATGCGAAGTTTTGCAGAAGAGGAAATTTTGAAACTCATGTTACAACTGTGTGCTTTACGATTTTCTTGAGCTTCGTTGCGATTTCCCCCCTCTGAAGTTATAACGGTGGAAATATTTCAGAAATTCAAGTTTTTTTGTGTTAGAATGTAGGAGAATATTATTTTTTATGTACTGAAATGCTACAGAATCAATGAAAATAAGATGATTCACATTAAGTTTGGATAACTTTAAATCTTGATGAATTATTATTAATTTAATTTTTCTCCAATGTAATATAATATATCAAAACTAGTTCAAAGTGTATCTTTTGCTCTTCGAAGTAGTACTTTATTATAATTAGCATTGTTGTAAGTCAGATTCTCCTGAAAGAATAAATTTATAAAAATATAGAGCTTTTTCCATTCTCATGAAGTAAGTTTAGCTAGTAAGACGCATTTGACACAGAAACTCGTATTAAGGGACTCAGTCTTGGAATAATCTCGGTGCATGCGTAAGTTCATTTTGTGATCAATATGTGAGAAGTTGTACGCGTTCGAAGATCGCCCTGCGTTGCTGTATTTCTCCATTTCTGTCATTCACCGTTAGCGAATGCGGTATGCGAAGTCTGCGGAATCCACGTGGGAGGGCGAGCGATGCCCCAGACACCTGGCATGTCGGGGAGGAGGAATTATCGACGGCTCTCTGCAACCGCCCCAGAAGCGGCCCGCTCTCCGACGCGCGAGCTCTCGCGGGAATTGCGGCGGGCGCCGGGCAGTGCGTGATCGGCCGCAGGCCCAGTCCCCGCCCCTTCACGGCCCAGGCGCGAGGCGGGGCGGGGAGCCGCCGCCTCCGTTGCGCGAGAGCCGCTGAGCCCCCGCCTCCACCTCCCCGTCCCACGCCGCTTCCCAGTAAAAAGCGCGGGACGTGCGGAGGTTCGGTAATCGTCCGCCAGGGCGGGTGACGGGCGGGCCGGCGTGGCCGGCGGGCTGTGAACCCGCGATAACTCTCCTCTCGCGGGAGCCAGCGAATCGCCCGCCCGGGGCGGAGTGGGGGGGCGGGGCTCCTAACGGCGAACAGGGGGGCGGGGCTGCACGTTGCAACGTCGGGAATGCGCGCGCCTGTGTAATTGCCGCGAGGCCCCGCGGCAGTGACGTGGGAAGGGGGGCGTGCCGCTGACGCTTCGGCCGATTGCCCACCCCCGCCCCCCTGACGTTGGCCCTTCCTTCCGGTGCCTGTTTACCTGCGAACTGTTTATATTGAGCGGTAAATGCCGGTTAGCGCTTTAATAGCCGACGCAATCGCTGCCCCCCTCTCGCTGTAAAGCGCTTTATTTGGCGAGTTACGGCTGCGGGCGGGCGGGCGCCGATGGCAGGGGCGTGTGCACACGCAGCGCGGGCGGGGCGAAGTCCTCTCGTCACCTGCGCCCGCGGCGCCCCCTCCATTGTCCGCCCAGCGCTGGATCGCTCGGCGCTCTTTCTTACGCCCCGCTGCGATTGCTGCACTTCTGGACGCCTCTTGGGTTGCAATGACGTCGCTGATAGGTTTGTTTCAATAAGACTGCGATGCGTTGGCCGCCGCGAGTGTTGAAGTTTCTGCTTCATTAGTGTCGTATTTCTTGATGCTGACAGGTTTTTGAAAAGAGCTAAGTAATCTTTAATAAGATTCCCGAACACAATGCCGTGAAAATATTGCAAAATTGATTTAAGTTCAATACATAAGTCTGACGTGACTTGCGCGCATCTGTTTTGAAACTGGAGCAATAGCTTGTCTCAAAAGTGTCCTGCACTCATAATTACTAATTCTTTTTAAGATGAATCTTGAACGGAACGCATATATCACGTTTTCGCATCCTGATATTATTGAACATTGCGAATGTTTCTCCTAAATATTAAAGTTACTTGTTTGTGCAGTGAAATCTCAAACCTTCACAGCACTAATCCATTCGTAGATTAAAATCTTCCTTCATACTACCAAATTCTCATCACCTCTTTTGTTCTGTTAAGTGTGTCTCCTTGAAAGCTGGTCCATGCAGTTTTAAACATTCACTCGCATAAAAATATGTTTACTACATTTTTGCAATGAATATAAGATTCTACATGTTGTTATTATTATCATCATCTGCAAAACAATTATTAGGATACCTATTATCTGTCATAATACTGTCTCAGAATGTTAGTCTATAGTCACAGTAAAATGTGATCCATTTGTGAACTTCAGTTATTTCAATTTTTTTTGTAACTGATTATCCCACTCATACGCTTTCTACTTTTGCTAGGAGTGAGTCCTTGTTTTATATTAACTGTTCATTATGAATATAAACATGAAGGCACTACCATCCAATAACACGATGGATAGATGTTGATGAAGACACGATATTAATGACTTCGATGCATCGGTGGAACGAGAGCCAGGAGAAACAGGAGAACCCGCAAGAAAACAAGCCACGAACGCGCTTTCTCCATCGCAAATTCCATGCGCATCGACCGAGATTTCAACCCCGGTATCCAGAGGTACGAGTGAGGTACGCCTCCGGAACACCACTGCACCGCGGGTCGCTCCGTCTCTTTCTCTGCCACTGCACTCGTATCGCGTTCTTGCTCCGCGTCGCCGCTGCGAGCGCTGGCGGCGGCGCCGTTTCGCCCACGTGCCGCCAGCGCCGCCGCCGCCGCCGCCGCCGCCGCCGCCGCCGGCGGCTATCTCATTATGTGTCGCTCCCCATCCGCTCGAGAGCGCTACTCCTAACTTCTCCCAACTTGGCCGCAGCGCCGCGCGGCGCCGCACTCTTTCGCTGCAAGGGTCCGATTATTTATGGTAAAAATTTGGCGACGAAAGCGAAGTTGTTGGGCGGGGGCGGCCGGGCGGTTTCGAAGCAGTGCTACGCGGCCGCGGCGGAGCAGTTGGTGACGGTGACGGTGATTGCTGACTGGTGAAGTTGCGCACACGGTCGTAATGGTAGAGTGGCAATGGCATTGTATTGACAATAATGGTAAATGAAGTTTTGGATTTTCATTTTCGTAGTTCCTTTATTTGTAAATAAATTAACAAATAAATAGCTCTGTTGTTTCGATTTTCCAATCAAACCAAAACTTTTAGTTTGGACATAAAGTAGATCTCGGTATTTCATTTGAACATTGTAATAAATCGTTTTAAAATTAACAAAAACTCCATACGTCACAATGCACAATATGATAACATCATATTCAATACAGTATTCAGGAAATATTTTATTTTTCATTTACTAATCTCTATGTACGTTAATGCTTGATTTTGTCATTAACGGCCTCTTGCCCAAAATTGAATGGCAATGAGTTAAAAAATATTAATAAAATTCCATATTAATCTATTTCGAGAAACGACCAACAGAGACTTTTTCAAAATAAATATATAATATAATATATCAAAATAAATATTTCAAATATTTCAAAATAAATATATATTAATCTATTTCGAGAAAATATTCAAAAATAGATATATTAATTACCATTTTCGGCGATAGCGTTTGACGTAACCCACGACGCGCCGCCTGCGGCGGCGGTTGCTGCTCTGGACGGCGGGGCATGTGCCAGACTCGCCGAGCGAGCTTCGCCGGCGCATACAGCGTGTCCAAACTCCGTTGTTAGTATAAATCCAGCGTTGTGGATGAGGCCGAGTTGGAAGTTGGCGCAGCGGTGAGTCGTTGCTGCGAGTGCCTGGGACAGCGGTGGATGCGGGGCAGCAGTAATGTTTGGCCGTCCTCGTGTCGGCGAGGAAAAAACGAGTATTGGATGTCGCGCGTCGAGAATGGGGCACGAGCTGCATTATGTTGTCAAAGTGTTGTGCGCACGTCTCGTGAACGACCGATGAGAACATGTGTCTCTTTTTAATGCCGTGTGATCGGGATTCGACGATCGAGAGCGTGTTTCATACAGAAACTTAAATCTCGTTTTTCTCGTGTTGGATAAAATAGTGGAGAACAATGTAGGACAGGACACTCTATTCTGTTCTCTACGCGGGCGGCTTTGGTCCTTTTACTAAAAGGTGGTGTATATTTTTTTATGAAACGAGACAGTGTTTTATTTTTGTTTCATTCCAGGGAATAAGCGTGTATTGAACTCGCGTGTCCCGTATTTGCGTTCCTTCCTGTGATGGCGTGCTCCACTGAGTGCATGTAAAGTGGCGCGCTTTACTATCTCGACGTTCCGTTTTCTTCTGGCGTTCCCCAAGGACGCGCCGTCGTGTCCCGGAGTGATCTTCGGCCGTTCTTCTGCGCGCGCCGTGAACGGTAGCTCCAGGGCGCCCCGGGGCGCTGAAATATTGACGTGTGCCCCCGCCCGCCCCCGGCCTCTTTTGTGCAAGTCGCTACTGAATGACGATAGTAAGAGACCCATTTCTCTCGCTTGGCACTTTAAACCTTCTCATCCCCACCCGCCCGGCTCGCCTCCTGCTTCAAATAAAATGAAACAATGAAGACGACGCCAATTGTTCCATTTTCCTTCGCGTCGGTCCGTATCCCATCACTTTTATTTTGTCTCCCGAAGAAAAGGAACAAAGATGTCGGATATTGCCTATAGTTCGCCTTTTGTATAATAGACTGTTTTCGCGATGGTTCGTTTCGCGATTTCCTCGCTTGAGGGCAGCACCGCTTGGAGCGGGAGCTCGGAGTGCGCCGCATGCCCGCTAGAGGGGTCTGGCGGCGTATTGATTGTTGAAGCTAACAGGTCGGGCGCGCATGCGTGTTTATGCTTATTGTGAAACTCGAACGTTAAAAAAAAGACTGTTTAGATTTTTGTTTCGGTTTTCGGGCGGAAGTTCTTTGTTTACGAGACATTTCGTTTCGTGCGGCTGTTGATGAAAAGTTTCCAGTTTCAATTGCAGCCGACGTACATGGTTGCGTCGGAGTGTTCGTGGAGGGTTTTAACCACCGCGCAGGCGGAGAGCGCAGCTGAAATTGACAGAGCCCCGGTGGGCGGGGCGGGGCGGCGCGGGGCGGGCCAGTGCGTATTCAGTGCGGCATGACGCAGCACGTTTCGCCCATTCAGGGAGCTGTCGCCGCGCGCACGTCCCGCATCATTTCCGCCGCTGGCCGTGCGCGGCGCCACAGTCGCGTGCGCGACCATTTGGAAACTAATGTGATGCGCCTCTGTATAAATCACGGTGCGGAGTAAATGCCCGAGAAAATATTTTTTTATAAAATAATACGGTGTACGCTGCATGTATTTCGCAGTACATACGTGTACGTTTTTTTCATAAAATATGGCCACAAGTGCTCCTTATTTCGAAATGACTAACCCCAGCATCTTTTTCCCGTTTTTCTCATAAATTTTGGATGGACCTTGAATGAATAAATCCCTTCCTCGGAATCCTTCGAGCTGAGCCGGCGCGCCCGGTTTCAAAACGGTTGATTTATGGCGATTCGAGAGCATTAAATATCTTCTGTAGAGATTGGTCCGTGGGTGTACGGAGGATATTTCTCTTGGAATGAGGCTTTCGAAGTCGCGGAATCTTCCTGTTTGAATGTTTAGCCGTGTCTACGTGAAAGGCGGGATGCATAAATGTATATAAAGCGCGCTTGCCCCTTCTTTGTGAGGGATTCTCCGTCTTGGACCGCGCAGCCCGGTGCAGATACGGCTCGGCGGGGAGGGGGGAGCTTCTCTTTGTGCCGATAAAAGTGCACATAATTACCGAGACGCGGACTTATCAGCTATTACCATAATGGCCATGCATAAGAAAGAATCAGTCCCCACGTAGGAGTAGCAGCGGTGGCGCTTCTTTGGGCACGGCGTGGCGCAGTAAAGCGTCTTATAAAGAGGGCGTTGTTATGCAAACGACGCACACTCCATCTTGTGCGTCGCTGTTGATGAGCAGGGTTACCAACCGTCGCGCCGGGAATCCCCTTCCGCCGCCGCCTGCGCTAATAGAGCGGCCGGGCCTTTATTTATGGGCGGCGCGCGAGCCCCAGTTGCGCCAACCAACTGCGGTTCACATCGTCGGCGTCCTCTCAGCCGACCGCGTCGCCGTTGAATATTTCACGTCCGCCTCGGATTGTCTCGATTTTCACGGAATGCGTTTCCGGAGATTGGTACGTCGGTAAAGGATGATTCCCATCCCCGGCGATTGGATGGGAAGGCCACCTCCCGGCGCCGCGGGAAGGGTGGCGTCTTCGGGGCAGGTTTCGCTTAATCATCCCCGCGAAACAATTTGGAAAGGAGAGGTTGTTTGTTACGGTGGCTGCCGCCCCGTTGCCACGCCGCGGCGGCGGCAGTGTGGATATTTCCCAGCGGGGCGGACGCGGGCGATATATCCTCGGGGGCGTTAGGTTCTCGGGCAACGTTCGTCCACCCTCCCCCCGCCCCCGCCCCGGCCTCAGCCTCCGCCCCCGCGCCCGCCTGGCGTCCTCGGCGCCTCGCGTATTTATGGAGCCATCAGGCCGGCGTTGTGTCTGCGATGTGTTTTTGTCTCGACGAGTTTGCGAGATCCTCCTCTCGGCTTTTACGATATTTCGCAACATATGAGATGTTTTGCGAGGCCGCCGAGGACGGCTGGCGGCGGCGGGGGCGGGGGCGGCGGCAGAAGCGGCGTCTGTGTCGCATGGTCGGCAGGCGTCTTAATACAGTTAAAAGTTCGCACACAATGGCGGACGTTTGCGCCCCGCGCGTCGGATGGGCACGTCCGCGCGCGCAAATATTTCGACGCTTGACGCCCCCGCCGTCGCCGCCTTCCCGCCCGAGGACGCGACGTGTTCCGGATGTCCTTTGTTATTGTTTATCTGCGCGATATTGGACCTTGGAGGCGCTTTAATATCCCTAGAAGTTGGAATGCTCGCGCCGCGTTGCCCGCCCTTGCATGTTCCAGTGGGGGAGAGGGGGCGTTGTTCTTTTCTTCCTCGGGATCCGCCGGCCGTTTCTGCCTCCGGGGCTGTGTTGATATTTCGGATAAATCGACGGTTGCCACTCGTGCTTCAAAGCCGTCTTTCGTACGAAAACGATTCGACATCAGCTGTTTTTTTTTTTTCGATTGGTAGTTTTCAAATACTGGTGTTTGTGTTTCTCGTACAAACACTAGAGATTCCTGTTACATTTTATTGTTCTTGACGGTGCACTATCGTTTCTTAAAACATATTTTTGTTTTGTTTGTGGAGGGGATATTGAGTACATTGTCCTACAGATATGTTTGTAATTTTATCTGTTAATTTCGCCTCGCTATGATTAAATTTATTATTGTTTTGTAAAGATAAATTAAGATTATTATTTTGATATGGAATTGGCTTAAGATGTATTAAGATTGAATGAAAATTGTTTCGTGAATGTTAAATTGAAACGTAGTAAAGCAGTTACTGTGCAATTAAATGCAGTGTATCCCCATGTCGTAAATGTCAAGAGCATTCCTTGCAGCTCGGTAGAGAAGGAATTCACGCTGCTTTCCGCAAAGGAAGCTTTGCCTCGTTACGAGAATTAATTCAGAATTTATTTCAGTTTCATTGCATCGCTCTCGTCTAGTTTGCGTATAAAAGAGATCAAAGCCCAATATAACAAAAGCACCTTCGTTTTGTGAGTGGCTTCTTCAGCAAAGCACATCGCCACCCGCTCCTTCTCCTCGTCCTGCTTCGCTCGAGGCGCCCCTTGCCTTTCTCAGCGCCCTCGTCACCGCCGCTGCTGCGTTGTTTTATTGAATCTCGCGAGACCTGTGGCGGCAGCGTTTGCAACTACCGCCGCTGCCGCTCCTCGCGCTCTCAAGCGGCGCGCGCTGCAATCACGTGGCTCACTCTCCCGCGTTATCCGCCATCTTGATCACAGACTGCGTAACAAATGAACCACCATCCGCCGGAGACGCGCGATCGTTTTTTTGGTTCGTACTCACAAACACACTCACACACATGCGCGCGCGCGCGCACACACACACACACACGAGGTCGCTTGAAGGCTCGAGTACTACGTGTGCTTGGCATATGAGCGATGTGGGAAGGGGTGGATGGAGTTTCTTCTTTCTTGGAACAATATCTCCTTTCTTTGCCTCCCGGCCGCTTGTTTACAGAGTTTCCTTCCCCGAGTTGCCAATTTTTCCCCTTTCTTCTTTGTATTCCCGTCCTGCTCGGGGCGGAGCGCCAAAGGGAACGCGTCTTCGGCGGACGCCGGCGCGGCCCGGCGCGCTCTGGCTAAGTTGGAGCAAGCGGCTTTGGGCCGCTCATAATAGGGCCCGGCGCGCGCGCTGGGTATTGAAGGCGCATTCCGTTCCCAGGCGCAGGATTAGGGGCTGCATCAAGGGCGGGGACGCTCCGCGTGTGAAGGTTTCTTGCTTCACGAGTGGCCGGAGACACAGAGGCACGCGTGGGGAATAAGTAAAGCTAGGCACCTTAAAGCAAGTACCGGCAGCATATAAGCGATTCTGACAGTTCTCTTGCCACGTGCTGTGATACGTAATGTGCCCTGCTCCGTGCAATCAGCTTGCGAAGATTTGTTTACTTTCTCAAAGCCAGGGTTCAGCGTTGCCGTTCATCTTTCTCAAACGTAGTTGGGGAGGCGACAGGGTTCGGCTTTGGCGAAAGTTATGAACATCAAGATGTGTCATAGTCTGTCACTATTCTGCGATTTTTATTAAGTTGCGTGTCAATAAATCAGCTGTTTCGGTGTCATCCAAACGGAAAGTTGAAAGCCAACATAGAGATGTCACTGTAGTGACGTTTACGCTGGCGGGACTGTACTATGAATGTATGATGCGGAAGGGTATGCTATTGCACTCACTTATTTCTTGAAAGCATAGAAGTCTTTTAGTGTACACTGGACCATTCTCTGCTACTGTCTGTGAAATATTGTAGAATATAGACATTAAGTAACAGTGGAGGTATACATTATATCTGAGGATTAACTAATCCGTTCACTAATTTCTATAGCTAGTTTTGAGACTTGAGCACCTTCCAGATTTAATGTCAAGTTGTCGCACTTTCAGGCAAGAAAATCTACATCCCATAGTTGAAATGATATTCAATAGATGGTATACAATAAAAGGAGTTGATTTGAACAAATGTAAAAGTATTAAATAGTTAAGATACATAAGGATGTAGGAAGTTTTGAAAATAAAAAATTGCATTTGTATTGAATTAGTAATTGTAAGAGTATCCTTCAAAGATTTAGAAAGTTTTGAATAAATACACTATTTGATGTTCATTTGCAAAGGGTTGAAGTAGGTTTTGATAACTGCATGATAGAGTTCATAAAGATTGCATTTACACCATTATCACATAAATAATAGATGTAGAGTGTTGTGCAAGTGACCGTTGAATATATCTTATCAGCATTCACTATTTTCACAATAATTACTTACCGAAGTATACGAATTACTGTTACCATATCCTAGAAAATAGCATTATATGTTGCGATGTAAACCCTGTGCCTTTATTGTTCGATCGTCGTGTACCCATTTTCCTTTGTGGTCCAGATTGTCTCCTTTAAACCCGGAACCCGATGAGAAATTGGATATTGTTTTTCGCGCGCCCCGCAGTGGAGATTAGAGACCCGCCACGGCGCCGGTGTCCGTGGGCCGGAGGGGATTTGTGTTCGTCTTGAGAGCGGACCGCGCGTGATAAAGTGCACGGGTTTTACCCGCACCTGCCCAACGTCGCTTTAATTCTTTTAATGGCGTCTACGCGGCGCCACCATCGGCGAGGAAAAACGGTTGCGAGCGGGGTGGTTGGCGGGCGGGGTCGGGCGGTGGTCGAGTCTATCGAAATCACTTAGCTGTGGGGGAGGGGATTGGGAGGGTGAGGGGGTGCGGGCGGGCTGCTGGTAGCTTCGCGTTCGTCATGCAGGGGAGATTTAGCGGTCTTGCGGATTTAGTGTACCCCGCCCCCCTGCTCTTCGCCCCGCCCTTTCCCTTTGTCCCCGCCCCTGCGACGCCTGCGGGTGACGGATGGGCGCGGGCGACTCCCCTCCTCTCTCGACCCTCCGCCCCCTCCCCTTTCCCTTCCCGCCACCCCTCCCTTACGCCCCCTTCTCGCATTGCCCGCAGTCTTCCTCCACTCCTCACGACCCCTTCGTGTCAATGACCGCGTATTGAACTGGCAAGTTGCTCTGCCAAAATGGATTTCATATTCGATTCTACTCCTCATTACAATAGGTTAATTTAAACACAATAATAAAAGGTTCGTTGGGAGTTACTAAGCAGCGATTTGTTTTTGCGAAAAGATTTTCTAAATCCCTGTTATGCATATTCCATTTATATTCATATCAGCTCCCAAGAAGTTTGGGTGTGACGTTACATATTTAATAACGAACTTATCTTTTTAAATTAAAGAACAATGAAGTCAGGAAATTAAAATATACAGAAAACTATTTCGCTCATTTAAAATGTCAATTGCAAGCTCCTCAGCTAATGAACATGAACTGTTGACATTTTCCATTATGGAAACTGTTTAAAACCGTGGAGTTACTAAAATGTTTTTGGGTGTGAATGAAATAAACAAAACGAGATGGAAGCAAATTGACACCACGCGGGTTTGTGGGTCATGGCATTTTCAATTCGAGTTGATCCTATTAATTGGAACGTAATGGATATTACATGGCTGTGAGGAATAGAACGAAGATTGCAAAACGCATTTGTGGTGCGAAATTTGCTTTCATGAACTTTTTTTTTCTTTCTTTTTTTTTTTTTTTTTTTTTTAGTCATGTGAGTAAATGCCAGTAAACACAAATTGTGAAAATATACGTTCGTATTCTTAACCTGAAAATAAATTTACATTTTTGCAAATACGTATGTTGGTGACTACCTACTTAACAATTATTTAAGGGTGCAGTACACGCCCCACACTCCATTCGAGTTGCGTCATCTTTAAACCAACTGCTGTGATATTTCAAAATATTTACCATTCATTAACTTAATTTATTCTTAATTGGGATTATTAAATGTTTCTTTAATACATAATCTAGTTTTGGAAAAAAGGTTTTATCCATTTTTCATGCTGTTCGGCAGTAAATTTTCCTTTTGATCTTATTAACTTGTTAGAGAAGAAGTCCGTAATATTAAGAATATTACATAAATTGTGAAGTTGAATCTTCATGTATGGACTAATTACGCATCATCTTGGAGTGTCTGTTTTATATGTCAAAGGAATCGCTTTCAAGCTCGTCGTTTTCGTAAGAGTAATGCAATTTAGGAGCCAAGCTTTGTACAACGTGCCACACAGTTCCTTCGCATCCATTAAATGTACTTAGGATTCACGCGTGTTGTTTCTTCTCTCTTCTTCCCAACATGTTTCGCGTTCTTCCGCGTCAATTGGTCATTAGCGATCTCATTTTGGGAGCGTCGCAGATTTACTGTCCTGGTCGCTTCCCTTCCGGACCCACACCCTGTCCCCCTTCCCTCTTCATCCCCCCCGCCCCCTGCCCTGCGGGTGACGGATGGCCGCTGGTGACCGCAGCTGCCCCACCCTTGTGGCCCTCAGTTACTGGGTTTCGCCCCCGTCACCCCCAGCGGGGCGGGTGGCCCGTTGCGACACCCTGGAGAGTCGTTGAGGAGCCGCGGACGGCGAAGTGGGAAGGGTCAGTTGCCAGGATTCTTTCTTGTGTTGAGCTTAGTTGTTTGGGAGTTTATTGGCGTTGTTTTGGGTCATTGTTGCGTAATGATAAGTGTTGTTCTGAATAATATTTATATTACTAACATCTTTTTATTAGTGTGTAATTTGTTTGCGGCGCTGTAGTGCGTAGAATTTGCTGTGCTACTCTCTTCTTAGTTTCAAGGGTATTTAATATATATTCTGTCATTATTCACATTGTTTGTTTTCTACCATTATTAAATATTATCCAATTAGGGAATAAATAATAATAATAATAATAATAATAATAATAATAATAACTGAGCGAAAACGTCAATTTCTAATTTGTAAATAAAAATTACTCCTTTTTGTGTTCAGATGTTTCGATTTTTATACAATGCGATATGAATGTTTATGTATATGTTTGAAGATTATAATGTGTGTTAAGAGTGCATCAGAGCTTTAGCACCTATTTACTTGTATTTCGCGGTTTAGACTGTTCTTTCTCTGTTCTTGTAGAAGGAAAGTACAAAAGAATTTTTATGGTATAAATAGCAAGAAAGGCTTCTCTAGCTTTTTTCTATCTTATCTACTTCGTTACAACCTAGGCGTACTTCCATGCACTGTGAAGAAATGTTCCATTATGATCCATAAAGTTTTCATTATGGTTTAGATTCGTATTATTTTTTGTAGCTTTTTTCCTTTCTTTTGCGTTAAAAGCACTGGGACATGAAGCGTGGATGGTATTTTATTATGCTTTCGTTGCCACCAGCACTTCCGCGGTTGTTCAAAACGCCCAATGCACTTTGTGCGTACTCATTTATTCATTTTCTCTGTCGTATTTTCGGCGTTTCGAACCTCCATAACGCCATTGATGGAAGTTGGGTGTTAAATATGCAGTGTTATTATTCAATGTTTACTTTGTGTACGTAGTGTTTATTTGCATGCATTCCATTAAATCTCCATTTGAGAATATGCGTCATGGATTAAATTTATCTCCCTTGTATAATTATTCCTCAGTTTGTGATCGGTAATTTTTTTACCAATTATACCTTCCCACACATGTGGGTAGGCATCACAGTGAAATGGGTGTTTTATTTAAAATTCAAACGTTTTGAGACAATTATGGCGGAGCTTTGCAGTTTTGAGTGTGTGTGTGTATATTGTAAGTTGTGAACAGTATTACGTAGTAGTGATTTGCAGGGCACATTCACTATTATCTTTTGTTATACAAAAATAGCTTTATGTTTATATTCATTAACGCTCCACATTTAATTTGTGGTAAACAAACATTTCTATCGAAATTCATGTATTACCTTCAAATGTGTGGGTAGGTGTAATGCATGATAGGTGCTTGTGGCATATTGTTTACGAGAGATACTATTTCAATTCATTGGTTTATTGAATGGGAATATCGAAACAATATGTTACATTTGAAACATATGTCAACATACCAAATCTGAATATTGATCGTAATATTGAAAGTCGGCGTGATTTATTGACTTAAATAAAAATTAACGAAACTGATCTCAGTGTCGAAGAGTTATAGATTACTATTGTTCCATGATTCCACGGCTCACTATAAAATAATAATCATTTTGGAAACGAGAGTAATATTAAAATTAATCCAAACTCCTATTAACTGCTATCTACATCAGTGTGGCACCTTTCGTCGAAGGAATATTCAAGTTTAATTCATACAAGTAGCGTATTATGAAACGATTTAATTGTGAGTGTGAAAGGATATTAAGATACAAGGAGGAAACGATGGTGTATCTTAAACTTGATTACAAGTGTAAGACTCATTGCATTGAGTTCATAAATTTTTTTTTCTACGACGAATGATAACTATTGTGTTAAACTTTTGTATTGATTGGTTAAGGAACGGTTCATATGTAACATTCAGACAACACTTCCTAGCGTACAGCCTCTTAGGTGTGTCCCATGTAACATTGGTTAAACATACTCGACTTTAAATAAGTAGTTCGGATTTAAGTTAGAATTCAGTTAGTTGAAAATAGTCGTCGAAGTTCAGTATTTATCCTTATTTCTCTTCGGCGTAATAATTGAAATGAAATTCAGCATTCTTATTTTCTTTCGAATTTTGGAAATGGAGAGGGCATGAGCAGTTTACCTTCACTATTACACGGGTTGTCTTCGCTCACTGTACACACAGCTCAACTAAAAATTTAATAGAACGGTGACCAAGGGTTGATTACTTTTCAACTGTAAACTTGCCTCTGGGCAAACTCCTGTACTATAATGGTGCTGTATCAATCAGCATTAACGTCCTGCAATAAGCTGCAGCATTATAATTATTCATAGAGAGTAGAAAAAAATTATACAATTTTTCAAAGTGGAAACGTTAAAATGTTGAGTAATATTCGTGGCGTAACATCTTATTAAAAATGAAAATCAAAAGTCGGCCACGCTTGTTGATTCACCAGTCTCGTGATGTAATGAGAATTTTTATGACTATTTTGTAAATAACAAATAACCGTAGCATTTACAAATTTAAAATGAAAAACTTGCGTACGTTCACTCGATATATGAAGCATTGTGGAATTGTGCACTCGCTGCGTTTGCCAAACGCAGCAAGGAGGCAGCAGCCACCGGCAGCCCATGAACGCTGGATCGTTTTGGCGGACACACTTCGGACTCTTCCCACACAACCCGCGTGAGCAGTAGCATTTGTAATGTTTGCGCAGTTCCGTCGTAAAGTTTAATTTCGAAAAAAAACAACAAGACTTCTTAATTACGCGGCCAGCGGCGGCGAGAGGGCGGACCCCAGGGAGAGCCAATTACTTAACAAAGGTCAACTTTAATCAGAGCCGCATTGAAAGCTTCTGGCAACGCCGAGCGCGGTCCGGCGCGAAATGCGGAGGCAAGCGGTGGCAACCTCAAAAGACGGCGCGACCGCCAACCCGCGCCCCTGGCGGTCGAACTCCGAAGCGCTGGTTCCGCCCGCGCCACAGGCAGCGCCGCTTCGCAGCGGATTTCCTGGAAACCGTGCGCAGGAGTTGGGTGTTCCACTCGGTTCGTTTTTAGTTAGGAGCTGAATAGTTGTGAAATGGAATCATTTGAATATGGAATAATTGCTTCGTAGCGGACTGAGACTTGTAGAAAGTCTTGATGGAAACGTGAGAGGTGTGCTTAATCTGGTTGCATTACCAAAAGCTTTTCGAAATTGTAAAAGTATCACAATCTATTCGTATTCGTACTGATTCTAATTATGTGATGGGGAGGAAGAGGGAAATATGTCACTTGGCGTCTACTTTAGCGGAGAAGGATGCGAAGTTTTTAACTTATTTTGCAAGAGCAGCGATTGATTAAATGCATATTACAAACTTCTAATTTACAAATAACGTGTGACATACTTAACTCAACGTTTTAAGGAAATGTAAAACCAATATTTATACGTCAATGTCCATACTCAATGTCCTCGCTTTGATGATTATTTTCTCGACTTCCTTTAACTGCTCATTATAGACTTGAACAACTTATTTCCGAAGTAATAGATCTGTTTCGTTTGTTGTGTGGTTTAACGTATCGGTATATTCTGAAGACGGTTCTCCATGTTTCTGCTAAATATTGTCACAAAATCTTCTTCTTTTAACGGTATCCGAAAACCGTTGAATCCTATATTCAATTATAAGGCTGAATGTGACTACTTCCCCTCTCTGAAAAATTGTTTTACGAAGATTTTAATGGTCATTTTGGAAGTTAGTTCAATTGTGAATTCAAAACCTGGCCTCCTTGTGTGGAAGCGCTGGCAGCCTCAGAAGAGAATGCGACCGTCCATGTTTATATACAGAGTAGTGACGTCTATTATTCTTATTCCATTCGCGAGATTTGTGGTTTCTCCATGTACATTTTATATTAAAATATGACGTCCTCATTTTTCGAGTTTCGCTTTTTACGGTTTTCCATGGACTGAGAAGTATTTACCATGTTCGTAAGAATTTGTGGAATTATATTGTATAATGAATAATTTTTAATAAGTGCTTTAAAATGAAAGAATCAGTCATCACAATGTATTTTAATTAATTAATAATAATAATAATAATAATAATAATAATAATAATAGTGAAATAAAATTATGTATCTGTCTATTTATTTTTGGGAAAACGTAATACGTAATTATATCGAGTAATGTTAAGCAATATAATTTTATTTCGATGTTAATCTTATTTCATTTTGTATTTAGTACTTTTATTATTAGAATAATACGTGATGTGTAATGGGGAAGAGTAGGTGTACTGAATCACTACATTCAGAAGATTGAAGAATGTGGAGGTTCCTCTGCGAGATGCGGTTGGAAGCGTGGGCAAGTACAGGTCGCTGCTTCTGTGCGTTCGAGTTTTGTGCTTAAGTCGAATTCTGTCACGTGTAGCCTCTTTGAAGCAGGTTTGGCTCCGCGGAGGTCGACTGACTGACAAGCGAGCGCTGACGCGTTTCCAGACGCAGCGCGGAGACAAGGTGCACGGTCGAAAATTACATTAAATTTAATGTAGATTTAATGTACGATTGTACATGAATTTTAATGTACCTTGTACGTTAAAGGGATTAACGTACGTTAAAGAGACTAATGTACCTGTACGTTAAATTTAATGCGTAAATTAAAATCAATGTAGATTTCATGTACGACTTTTGACTGAACTTACTTGCCTGCATTTAATTTACTTGTTCACGTACATTAAATTTAATGTACACGTACATGTGCATGTGCATTAAAGTTACTGTATGTGTGCATTAAATTTAATTTACGTACATGATAATTACTTTCATGTACTTTACATTAAAAGCAATGCAGACATTTCTGAGAGTGTATGGTCAGAACGCGCGCTCAACGAAGCGCCTTTGCGTACGTGGCCTCATCTGATTGTTTCCGGGTGCGTCGACTGCTGTGGTAATTAGTTCCGTACTTGTTGTGCATCCCACATCCCGTGAGATGGTAGTGTCCTGATAGATGGAAATTTACGCGTTGGCTTGCAGGGTTTCCCCCATTCATGTATCCCACCAATATGCCCGAAGCGCCCGACTAGTCTCCAGAAATATGTGATACAGTAGTGTGTGGAATATGTGTAAGTGTGCGTAAGAGGGAGAAGATGAATTGAGGAGGGCGAAATAAATATCGCGCGTGGTCCGTAATCCTTTGGCGAGTGTACTGCTTCGGCATCAGCCTGGAATTGACCGAACAAACCACGGAAATCTACCGGTCAGAACAGCCGATTGCTAGAATTGTGCTCCAGGACTTGGTGTCGAGCACGCGTGCTTGTGCGCGCGTGAGAGGATGGCGCGTGGCCGATCCCCGGAGAGAGCCCCTACGCCCCCCCCCCCACGCCCCGCCGCACCACGCCCCGGCCCACCGAGGTCGATTCCCTCAGCGGTCACGCGGCCTGATTGCAATGACACGCCCCGGCCGGGCGCTTAGACAGGTGCGGGCGCCGCCTATCAGGCGAGATTGGACGTCGCTGGTTGTTGCGTCGGCGTTCGTTAATTATTGCCTTGGTCTTTGGAAGTGTATTGAGCATCGCGTGTGTTTGCCATTCAGACAAATGGGACAGCTCTTCCTCGTTTGCAGGTACGATGGATGAATACATGGCAATGGACGTTGGTTTCTGGCTGTATTTATTGCTCTTAACATTCTTTGTTAATGAGATTCGTCTCATTTTAACACGTAACATAATTGTTTTTCTTTGAAAATGCCCACGTACTTTCGTTCTTCCTTTAAGATCAATTCACTCACCCAGGTTTTAATGAAAAAATGAACATTGTTTCTTTTGATATAAGTTAGTTTTCCGCATTTCATATATGTTTTATTGTAATACGATGTATTCCGAGACCTACGGAGACTTCAACTTCTTCAGATTTACTCTTATATGTGTTGCTAGAATTATTGCTGGAATATCTGCTTGGATTATTGGCAAATAAATTGCAGACAATTTTAGATCTACGCTATTTAGGTTTAAGATACGTGCATTGGAAGTTTCAAAGAGTAATTTTTTTAACAAAACTGTATTTTTCTCTGTTTATAATCGTTAGGACAAGAAAACCTCGATGGCCTCTCACTTCATAATTGTGTGTTAATTTTAGCCCAGCAAGAAACAAAACTTTTATGGCACAATTAATACTTTTTTAACCTAGCCCTAAGTCAAAGTGATTTTTAAACCACTTTCTTGCGAACGTTCTTCTCAATTTGTCAGAGGCATATATCGCGCGGAAACACGCCGTAATAAAACTCCTCCGACCGACAACGCCAAAGGAGGAAATAATGAAACGTTTGCGCAAAAATTGAAAACAAAGACCGGTGGCGTGTGATGCGTTAAGCCGCGACGGCGCCGCCCGACCTGCTCCGCGACTGACATTCATTTTTCATTCGCGCGCGAAAAAAAAGAGGAGCGGTACGCGCGAACGGCGACACCAGCGACGCTCTGCGGACGGCGGTGGAGGCGCGCAGTGTGCCATGTCGTCGAAAACTGGGTATAAATGTATTTGCGTCACCAGCTCACGCAGTTTCTAATTTTTACAATACCTTACGTGAATAGAACAGTGTGATACGACTAAATCAAAATCGGTGGTTTAATTTTAAAAAAAAAATTCTTGTGAAAACAAGCGTTTTTAATCGACTTATTTTTTAAAGATCTTGAATGTTGATTACTATAAGGATTTTTTAGATGGAATTTCAATTTTGATAGTTGTGCCTGTATATTCTTTGTTTATTGCTACATAGCGCTTACTTGTTCTATGTTTTTTATTAATGGAACCGACGTGCGGGAATACGGTAGTCTGAACATTAGTCGTCGTTGTCGGATCGCCACGGTTTACACATCATTCTGGAATGATTGATGTAGATGGCATAATGATCGATCATGTGCTAAGGACACTGCGGTTTTGGAGAGATGAGAAGTGATCTATTTGACCATGTTCTATTTGTGATACGAATTATTTTTTTTAATGGCACAGATATGTCACAGCGCGAAAATATACGTATATTACATTTTATAAACTAAAACTTAATCTGCACATTTAATTTTTATTGGCACTTTTAAAAACGACGTACTAAAATGATTTCAGTGTGTGTTAATCCTTATTAAAAATGATTTAGTAAAATCTGTATTGGAAATTTCAAAGTATTTTATATCGCCATAAAAAACTTGGTATCCATATTTTTGTAAATAAAATTTTAATCATCAGTTACTGAACGTTACAGAGGAATAATCTGACACGTCTCCAAACAAATCAACAATATGAAATTAAACATCTAATTATTCTAAAAAAGCGTAAATTAATCAATGCTAATCGCAGAAATGGTTTGTAAAGTATCAAATATAGTTAAGAGTTCCTAATGCACGAGTGACATAAGACTTTAACGATTCACTTAAAAAGCAAATCAAACTTTTACATATATTAATAAAATGTACTAAATTTCATATGAATGAGATGCAACGTAAGGGTAATATACTTCTGCACTTCATATGTTAAGCATATGCAGTATTTTAATTTGCTCCTTTGGTTGTCGTTGACTCAGGGAAACATTTTTTGTCCCGTCATCGTTGCATCGACGGATTGTTGAATCAACGTAAGGAAAGCAGTGGTTCGAAAAGCCACTATTGACGACTGGTGTCCTTAAGGATTTATCCGCCCGCAGTCCGTTAAGAACAACCAAAGCAAATAAGACAAATAATAAAATATGACGCGTGAATACTTCTAACAAAATACAATATTCCTTATTTAGATTAATGTTTCTTCTAAGAATATTTACGTATTACGAAATGTGTTGAACTGCCGATACGACAAACCCGCGTAACACACTTAGTTGGTTATAAATCTCTGCCATCTCATCTCTGCAAATTTCGGACTAATGATGCTAACGACAAAATCTCACTGAACCTTTAAGTGTAACGAATAGTAAATATGAAGCCAGAAATTGTGGAGTGTGTGTTGGATGGTTAGTGATTCCGGGCGCGTCAACAGCTTAGGTCTCTAGTCCCGTAAGTGTAGTGCATGTCTTTTTCCTCGTGAGATGGCGGTGATTTTTCCCGATATCCAGCGCCGACCTACCGTCGGCTAGTTGGGTTTCCCCCTAACCAGGACTCTCCCACCAGCGGGTCACCGCCCCAGCAGCACCGGACAGCTCTAAGCTCCCGACCGGTCTTCCGGAATATGTGGTAGTGTAGTGCATGTTAGTATAAGTGTGTGTGTGTAAGGGGAGATAATAGAACAATGGAGAGGAAGGAAAGATCGCGCGCGGTCCGTGGCCCGTTCGTTAAGGTACTGCTCCGGCATTCGTCCGGTGTTGATCCGTCCGGTGTTGTGGAGAAACCACGGAAAACTACCGATCAGAGCAGCCGGCCGCTACAATTCTCCTCGACAGTTTTGAAGTGTATTTGGCAGGATTTCGTTGTAGAAATTGCAAAGAGCACTGTGCGCCGCGGGCGGGGCGCGTGTGTCTGGGCGAGTGGGCGACGACGAGCGGCTTCCCGCGCGGGCGGGGTTTACTGCTCGACGCGCTCGTAAATCTGCTCTGCAGGGCGGCGCCTGCCGTGATCCTGCCGCGCTGCAGGCGCCGTGTCTCAACACCCGCGCCGGTGCTCCCCCCCCCCACTCCTTCCGTCTCGAGGGCGACACTGCTCCCCTTCCGGAGTCTCCGTTTTTCCCCGGAGGTTAAGTCGCCCTCGCCGCGTTCGCAGGTTGAAGGCCGTCTAGGTCGGGTGCTCGCTGTAGCGGAATCCTCTGATCCCCTGTGATGTGGGTGGGGGAAGTTGTCGCGATTCCTTGAGGTTCTTGACATTCAGTAAGAGTTTTATCTCGAGAATAGTAATGGTGGTATTTTCTCTATTTGCTGTGAAGGTACTCGACAGTCAGGGAGAGTTTCGTCTCGAGAATAGTAATGGTCGTCTTTTGGCTCTTTTCGTTGTAAGTTCAGTTTTGGAGTTACATGCGCCAAAATGTTGGACGGATCTGTTTCTTGTATTGAGAACGAATCAAGTTAGATGCCTTCTATGTAAATCTCCGCCCCCCCCACATGAAGGCTATAAAATACACCACTCGTGCTCAGGAAATAAACCGATAAAATGCCTTGTTGTTTTTGTAAATCAGTGTTACCCTGAATGTTACTATTTCGTTATAAAATATATGTATTCAATACATTTTACGTTACTTTCCTATCAGTTTACAGATCTTAAACTTATAGAGGCAAGCTTTGAATATCTTATCTATCATTATAGTGAATCGTTGTATTTTCAATAAGAATGAATTAAATTGTCTCTGAAACATTTAATTTATTAAAAATACATTAAGTTGAAGCTTAAAATAATCGAGCTGGTTGTGAGAAATTACTGTAAAAGATATTCCATACCAGTCCTTATCAATATCTTATAAGAGTTGTCCCCTCTTATGAAGGAAACAAGGATTAAACCGTCCCCCACGCCTTTGAGCTTTTGCTCTGTGAACTCACTTTTTCGACCGCGACACAGTTACCCCTCTGTGTTATCCATCCGGCATCTAGTCAGTCTTTCGTCCTGGTGAGCGATACTCTTCGTGATACTCTCACCCCCGCCATCCAACCACTTTACCCCGCCTTCTGCCGTTCGCACAACAAGCCTCACCCGGTGCTGCCGTCACTCAGGTGCGCGGCGCCATCAAAGCTCATTGTCTTCTGCGGAACACGAGATTCATTTCAGAGCACTGGCGAACCCTATTCACGCATCGGTGCTCCGTCTTCCGCCTTCGCCTCCCCGCACGCATCCCCCACCTCGCCCACGCCCTCCGTACCCTGCCGGTTCCAGGCCCGCCCGCCATCGCCTTTGCAGCGCTCTACCGCCCCGTTGCCACAACCTTGCCTACACCTCTGCCTTCGTCGCTGGCTCTCCATATGCCTTCGTCTCCGTACTCACCCCTATCTCCACACCCCACGCCTCTGCTCCTGAACTCCCTTCTCTCCTCCATCTAGGGCCTCGCTCTCGCTTCCGCCCACGCCGCCCCCTCCGCTTCCGCCCCGCACCGATCGCCCGCCTCCGCTCTGTTCACTCTCCCATCTCTCCCGCCTCCGACTTTGCAGCCCCCTCTACCCCTCCATTTACAGCCTCGCTTCTGCCCACGCCGCTCCCCTCCGCCTCCGCCCCGCACCGATCGCCCGCCTCCGCTCTGTCCATTCTCCCATCTCTCCCGCCTCCGCCTTTGCAGGCCCCTCTACCCGCGCTTACTCTTTTGTCATCTTTCCTTCCCCCGCTGCACCCCCGTCCTCGTATTCACCCCGTCACCCCCACTGCCGCTCGCGCATTCACAACCGCTTCTTCCACCGCCTACACTGAAGCAGTCTCCGTCTTAACTCTCGTTTCCGTACATTCCTCCGCCTCTCCTTTCCCAACTTTGTTCTCTCCTCCACACCCGCTCCTTCACCCCCTCTCTCTGCCTCTTCCCCGGCTTCAACCCTGCCATGCTCCTCACTGACCGCCTTCGCCTGCACCACTTCTACGTACGAAGCGTCCGTGACACGAATCGCTCCACATGCGTCATTCTGAGTGTTCGCTGGATATTGAGCTTTTATAGAGCATTAAATTCAAGGAAATACGACGTTTTCTGTTTGGAAAGTATGAAACCAATATTTTTGTTTGTACGTCGTTTGGAAGGGTGCCGTAAAAGTTTGGTCCAATTTTTAATTAATTCTTTGCCACGATCTTATGTCGTCTCGTATATTTCTGTCCAAAACTGCAACAAAGACTGCTCCGTAAAATAAAGTGTGTATTTGTTACTATTTTATTTTCGTAAAAGGAACATAACTAATAATTTCTTTTTACTTTTTTCAGGTACGTATCAATCAACTCTCGTGTGTCTACTTTTAATACATCATCCGGTGAGTAGAAAATAATATTTTTTGTGAATTGAGGGTAGACTACTTAGGGATTGTGCGTAGAGGGAAGAAAAATGAAAAATTATCCAACACTTTTTATATTTAAAATCAACAAATGTAAATGATACACTTTAAATGTCATTTGATTTAATTGACTATATGACAAGACGGAGAAAATATTTTGTACCTCTGTTCGTGCACATTCGCAACGGCAAACATCTAGAGGGAGTTCAGAATTTTAATTCCACGGGCAATTACGAACTAAAGATAGGGAGGTGCCTGGCGCGGGCCCGAAACGTGCTTAGAGGGGTGGCGCCGACAGATGTCAGCACCGACGCCTAAGCCCTCGCGCGGATTTTTCCAACTCCGACGCCTCCGGCTAATAGGGCGTCTCGAGTGGACATGAAGAAGCAGCAACGAGCAGATTGGGCGTCGAGGCCCCGCGGGCGCCCCGGTCGCCGCCCTTGCCTTCCCTTCGCTTTCCCATTACGGTGACACGCAGCCCAGCACGGCCAGGCTCACCTCGTCCCGCCCCGCCCCGCCCCGCCCCGCCCCACCCCGCCCTGCCCCGCCCCGCCCCGCCCCGCCTCTCTCCGCCAACCCCGCCCCGCCCCGCCCCTCTCCGCCCACCCCGCCCTGCCCTTCTCTGCCCGTCCCGCCCCTCTCCGCCCACCCCACCCCGCCCCTGTCCGCCCGCTCGCCCCCTCCCCGCCCCTTCCCCGCCCCTTCCCCTCCCCGCCCCGCCCCACTCCGCCACACTCCGTGTCGCTCCATCCCACCTCACTCCGCCCTGCACTGACTCCAACTGAGTTTCGTTCCATCTCGCCCGCCCCGTCGCTTCCCGCTCCACCCCACTCCCCCCTCCCCGCCTGTCCCCGTGACGCCCTTCGTCTTCCTTTGTGACCCCAGAGCCCAGGCCGTGGCGGCCGGAGAAGCACGTTCTAATCATTAATATCGCCCGGCCGTGTACCAATACAGGCCCGTCGCGTTGGATGTGCGGAGGCTTTCCCGCAACACCCCCTGACCACTCGCACCCCATCCCCCAGGGGTGGGGGAGCTTGTCCGCCGACGACAAATGTTTATCGGAGGTTCGCGGCGACCGCTGGCCAACTGGCGTAAAAGAGGGCTGGGAAGAGGGGTAGCAGGGCAGCCGTGCCGTGAGCTCCCTGCGGTGACTGGGTCACCCCTGACCTGACCCCAACTCTCTCTCTCTTTCATTCAGTCTCTCTTTCTGTGGTCTCCCTACCCCACACAACACCACGTGACGAAGGTTTCGCTCTCGATCGATGACGGCGACTCCAGCGCTGCGTCGCGGCTGACGTGCGAAGCGCAAGGTTCCGACGAGGGCCGCCGGATGGCGCGCGCGGCGCTGCGTTGCGCTGAGATCGATTCTCTTGCGACGAGAGAGGGCGTGGGGTGTTGCTACGGAGATCTGGATAGAGCCGCGGGAGGTGCTGGAAGTCTAGCATACAATTTAAATGCTATCTCTAAAATTTGGAGGCACTGCTCTCCATTTCCTTCTCGATATCTTGTAGTTGGGAATACTAATGCATTTCTATGATATCCAGTCGTCTTCTCATTTGCTTATGGGTTCTAACTTTGCGTCTCGTATTTCAGCAGTAAACCGGGAGAAAGTAATGCCAGAAACGTTTTCGTAATATTATAAAAATAATAATTTTACTCATTCTGAGAGGAACAAATCTGAATGAACATTCTAATAAAATAAATTTGTATAGCAATCAACGCACTCTTACATTTGCGTAAATCAACAAAATTTATCGTATTTATCAATATCAACTACCCTATTGTAAGCCGTTCTGCTCCAGGTCTTTACTTTTACTTTCCATTTGGTTATCAGATAATGGGATGCAAAATGTTAAGGTGGTGCATTAATCGTATGTGTGCCAAATTTACCCTCATGTTTTTCCCAGATCACTAATTTGTCTCAGAGGTCTCAAATCTGCAGGCAGCTTGCGTATCATTATAATGCTATTACGTTCCTCACAGAAATCGTTTGATCACGTTTCAACATGGTAGTTTCTATTCCACAAAAGAATCATCACACGAACGCCTCTCTGGAACGTCGTCAATGGCGTAGCTTCAGATGGTGTCACCCGGGGCAAAACGAATGATATCACTCCATCACCCCACACACATACACACAGACAGATTAAATATAAACATATCATTGAAATCGAGACTCTTTGATCGTTGAAAAACAGGTGCTTACCGCTTGTAGTTTCGCATTTTACTTTACATTATTTCTTTTCTTTGCTTTCTTAGTATTTATAATTTAAATGTATACTTATTAAATTAATATAAATAATTTTAAACTAAACAATAAAAATTATTCCAGCAAAAAATTTCACATTACTAAAGCTAATAAAACTCTTATACATATATATATATATATATATATATATATATATATATATATATATATATATAAGTAAATGACTTAAATTATAAAATTCCATTTATAAAATATTTTATTTGGTGTCTCCCCTAGAATGGTGTCACCCGGGGCGCACAGCCCCCCCCCCCCCCTGCCCTCCTCTAGCTACGCCACTGAACGACGCCCTATCCCTTTACCTTAGAGTGGCTGTCCTCGCCGCCGCCCTGCCGCCCCGTCAGCGATCGCCCCGTGGCGTCGCCCCGGGCGCGACGCAATTTCCTCCAGCGGCGCGGCGCGGCGCGGCGCCTTCCTCGCGGCTGCCGATAAGCCGCCCGCCATCTCCATATCTTCCGCCTGATGCGTCGGCGATCGAGGCGTGCGGGGGCTTTCTCGACGCGTTCCGTGGGCCGGCGTTTACTCGCGCGGTGTCAACGGTCTGGTTTCTACTCCTCACAGGCCTTTCCTCAGATCTCCAATGTGTTTATTTTTGTATGTTTTATTTATTTATTGTTAAAAATCCGTATCTGTAATCAGTCATTGTAAGTGTAATCGTAATTGGGGGTGAAGTTTAATGTATTTGCTGTTTCCCTGTAAACATGTGTGTGTGTGTTTTATATTCAGTTTTAAGGCTCTTTATCCATAACCGTTTTTTAAAACTTAGAAAGAATGGGATGTGTCTGGATATTAGGTTATCGTAATTTTATAAATAATCGTAATTCTATTTTTCTATTCACTCAGTTTAATGTTTTAAAAAATCAAAACTGTGTTTTTTTTTTTTTTTTTTTTTTTTTTTTTTTTGATAGCTTAATCACTTCCCTCATGTACTTTTTCCATCGCTCATGAATAAATGCCTTTAGAAGAATGTTGATATAGCCAACTAAGAATACCGGAATACGGAAAATTTCATTTTACTCAAGTGATAAATGTTCCTCAAAGAAGTTTTTCGCTAGAAAGCATTGAGACGACTCGAACATTCTTATTAATTATATTTACGGTTAATTAATATTAATGTAATCTGTAATTAAATGATATTGATGTAAATGAGATAGAAAAATCTATAGTTTCTTGGACGTAAACGTAATTCAAAAGTGAGATATTCAAAGTTTCAACGTGAAATAAATCGAGACGTAATTCTTACCTAAAGGGGAAAATGTAATTTGAATATTAGAAGTTTTACGGGTGTTCCAGAACTATTTCCTTCACAATGTATACTTTTATTCTTTTTGTAAAAGAAGAGCTACGTGAAGTAATAGAAAGAATTCCAATAAGCCTAAAAGGTTAAGCGGGGAAACGGGCTTCTCTTCAGCCCCAGTCGCATCCGCCGGCAGAGCGCATGCATCGCCGTCGCATTGTGCGTCGTCGCAGCTGCGGGGCCCAAGTCCTCGCTCCGGTCCATCAGCGAATCCGCGGCCAACTTCGCCGGATCCGAATTGAATCCCGTTTATCGGAATCGGTTCTCGATTTCTGCGACATTTCACTAAACAACCTAATGGGCGTTTCCGTATGTGCCTCTCCTCTCCCTAGGCGGTCCACAACCCCACACGGGCTTGCGTGTCTCTCTGCTCATTTGCCCAACCCTCGCCTGTCCACCCATACGAGTGCCCGCCCAACCGTACTCCAAAACGCCTGCACAACCAAACTCGCTACCTGCCCATGCGCCGCTCACCCGTTGAACCTTCCTACATTTCTTCCGCCTGAGCACCTCTCCAACCGCCCAATTTCCCTCTGCTCAACCTTCCGTTCACTTACCCTCAAACCGGCCAGCCGTCTATCAAAGCGGCGTCCCATTTCATGACTAGCCTATCTGCCCAACTCACACCACCAGCCTCTGGCTGGCAGCCCAGCTGTTCGACCCACAACCCTCCTACTGAACGGATCACCGACCGATGGAGCCTGCCCGCCCATCGGGCCACGGAGCCCGGAAGGAAAACTCCGTCCCTCTTGGCTGCAACCAATAAGATGACCCGGCCCCTACTTCCGGCGCCGGCGAGCGGTCCCGTCCGCTCTCAAAGCCCTGTCCCGGCCCGCGCTCTCCCGCCGGCGGAAGCCCTGGCTGCTGCGGGTGATTGGACGAATACTTTTCCGTGCGAGCGATTAAAGTGGCCTTGCGAGGGGCACTCGTCAATTATCGACGTCCCGCGTGGCCCCGCCGAGATCGCTTTGAGCCGCGCCGGAAGGGCGTCGCGATTGATTTATATTTGGGGCCCGGCCGCCGCCTGTTGCTGCGCGGCGCGCGGGGCTCTGGGGGCCACGGTGGGGGGGGGGCACTCGCGAGGATTATTGCCTCGGAGGCGCTGTTTGCCGGCCCATTACGGCTGGGATTAATCATCCTGGGCCGCGGGAGCGCGCGCCGGGGCAGGGATTGCTCCGTGACGAGTCATGTTCCTCCCCTCATGCACTCCCGAGCACGACTCCTCTTCTCTGAAACAGTGAGGATTTGGGGTAAACTATAAAATTATGTTGTGACTTAAGTAATTAATCAATGAAATAGAGGATTGTCCACAACATAACTCACTATCTACACATGTTTCTGGGCATTTACTTGCTTCTCAGAGGCGATAGGCTAGTATTACGTTTATTTCCCAAAAGTAAATCAGAACATATCCCAAGATAAATATGAAACACTGGAGAAGATAAATAGTAAAAATCTGTAAAAATACATAGCAAAACCGTATTAAAGTAACATGGTCATATATCGTATGTTTGAAAGCAGACATCAATCTTCTTTCAACAAGTAATGTTAATTGCTGATAGAAGAATCCTTAAATGAGGAGATAATAACTGACAAAGGTAGTAGATGAAGAGTAAACTATTTTGGAATTAAATAAATTAAATTAAATTGTTATTCAATTTTTTACCTGTTAACTATTTATTTGCAAATGGGAGAGTCACCTGGAGTTGCAATTTTTTAAGACATTTCATTTCAAAATGGGGTCGAAATGAATGCAAGTTGTGTTTCATTGCAGGTACTTAGCAGAAAGCTTACACACGCTGCAATTGGAATTCTCTATTGCGTTGTGATCTTCGAAAGTAGCGTGTCGCGATAACACGGCAAATTTACTAGGTTTTCAGAGCATTAAACTGCGACTGTCTCACCAGAGCAATATAAACGAGAATTAGAATAGGAAACCGACGTTCTTTCCATCCCAGCAGCAGCTAATGATGAGGCGTTTATGACGAATCTCAAGAAAAATACTAATTTCCATCGATATTCGCGTATTATACCATACTTTTAGTACTGAGGACGATGGCGATCCTATTGCATATGTTTCATGTTTTTTTTTTTTTAATATTTCTTCCCTGGGACTCAACCAGCTATTTCAAATAAAAACATTTCCTCTGAAGCTAACACTGTTCAATTATCATTTTCATTGTATTAAGGTTCTTGAAATTCACAATATTGCATAGATGAACGCATGAAAATTATTGCTTTTACATTTTACTCCAGATTACATGATTTTCAAGCAGAAGTATCTCGTTCTCACTAGTTGGAAAACACTACTCGTTGCATGCCGCAGAGGATTTGTCAATTTACGGTTAAATGCGGGATTTCTACATAATTTTAAACAATTTTCACAATTAATGAGGTTTAGTGGAATGTTTCGAAGTTCGTAATTATTTAAATCTTACGAACACCGAAGATACGTACTACACAAACTCATTTTTCGTAGGTAAAGTACCGCCTTGATTTGTTCAATATTTCTCATTATATCTCTCTACCAAGTTTTGTTATTGTTTCATGTGCGATAAATCTATGTTTCATTAAATAAAATATTCCGTTTCTGCAAATGCGTACTTCAGTATGTCATGCCGGAGAGTGCATTCAACATTAAGAGCCATTAAGTGATTCAAAATATGGCAATTAGTAGTCAGAAATGTTAACGATTTTTCGTCCATATGAATTCGAGTACTTGTTTTGAGAGAGCTGGCCTATTATCCTGTCTGTTGCGTATTGGAACGTACTGGATTTGAAGGCTAAAACGATGTGCCTGACATGCGATCTGTGTTTGTGAGATACATCAGTTTGCCGGACTGGCAAGCTAACACTGATATGTGGATCTGACATATCTCATCGGAGTCCCTCGACTAAATGGGGCGGAAAATTATGACTAATGTTTCCAGTATCGGATCTTTGGCATGATGCATTTGATAATGCCAGTGTGACATTTCGTGCACGTAGCGAGACGATACAGTTGCTGATATCAATATTTCGAAATTTGTAATATCGTCGCTATATTGTTTTTCGTTGTACTTTTTTCCGATGAAAACCTGGCTATTATCACTTCATAGTATTGACATTATCAGATGTGTTTTATGTATGTGAATTTAACGCGCGTTGATTTTTTTATCGGTATTTTGTATGCACTCGCTATTAAAAATATTCTTTTTTTTTAATTTTTTAAAACTAGTGTTCCGACGTGCCCGTCATTGACTCTGAACTTAATTTGCTTTGTGCTCTTTAAAAATAAACTTTAAAAAATAGTATAAAAAGTCGATGTTTCAAAATCTCTACAAAGATTTAGCTTGTTTATTTGTTGTAAAATACACGTATATTCTTTACTTCAGTAAAAATTATAACAGGCAGGCTTAGTACCGTGTACACTAAAATCAAATATCTGAACTTGATGTATTATTTCTGAGTAACATGTGATATTGCATTCAAGGCATTTGACATCATATAATCCGGCGACTCCTTAAGCCACGCATCGTCTTGCCGTCACGTCAAAGTAGTTAACCATCCCCCCTCCCTGCGCCCCTCCACGCGCCTTAAGGGACGGAACGTCGCGGCACTATTATGTCTTTAACTCGCCCCATAAACTCCGGCGGACGGGCTTTAATGGGACACTTTGCGCCTAATTAGACGGCCATAATGCGCGGGGGCCTTAAGCGCGCGCTAATCGCTGCGAGGCCGTTACGTGCGGCGCGGGACGAACACCGCCACCGACGCGACGGTAAATTTCGCGTCGCCATGTTGACAGCGCCGTCTTCTTCGGCGTCGCCTGGCGGAGCAGGCGGGCGAGGAGATGGGGAAGCGACTTTAGTCGGCGTCGCTTTATCGGCGACGTTTACGTGACGGCGTTGCGATGCTGCGTTAATTACGCGGCGACGCCGGCGTCGAGTGGCGTCGCGACGCCTCACGTCGCGTGCAGATGCCGCGTGGGGGTTTGGGGTGGGGGAAACGGCGCTTGACTTTTAATCGTCTTCTGATTTGTCATGCGATGCCGCGCGAGATTAGAGGCAGTGGATTTTCGAATTTCAGTTGTTTTTTTAATTAGGCAGTCTCTTTATTGCAGTTAGGGTTGTTGGAATAATTGAGGAATGTGAGGAGTTGGATCATTCAAGAGGCCTTAATCTCGTGTTTCGAAATGCCAGTTACGATAAGTAAGTTTTGAATTTAATTTGGATTCATTCACTAACTGATCTCTGAGGCGTCCTTTTAATTTGAATTTTAGTTTCGCAATAATCTAAATATATTGTTTGTTTAGTAAGTGACACATGTGTGTACATAAACATGTTCCTGTCGTGTTCCATTGGGTATTATCTTGAACCTTGCAGTATCAATTATTCAGTAACATGATGAATTATTTTATACACTTTAGTTTTTGTTTATTTACTGAAGAGTAGATTTTAGTTTTAAGTTTAATAGGCGTCTCTTCCTTTATTTTTGTCATCTGTTCCTTTATTTTTTATCACATCTAATTGTACAAAAAATGAACGAAATTGTAACATAGTAAGACGAACAATGAGCTGAATATAGCGTTGTCTTGTACTGGTGCACATATCAATTAATTTTAGTCATAGAACTGGAAGGCGAAATACCATATGAGCAAATGAATACAAAAATGTATAGAAAGTAACTGTAATGTAGAGTTGTTTTAGATGCGTTCTGAACCATGTGATTGATAAAGGAATATGACTAACATAACGATCATTTTATAACTACTTAGAACGAATTGAAACTTTTCTGAGCATTTGTGTCGTTTTAGTGAATTTCACTGTTACCAACAGTACAAAAGTCACAGGCAATATTATCTCCCACTAAATATACATACACTTCCTGGTTTTTGTTGTGATTTTTTGCATAAATTTTCTGTAATACTCCATTTTCAGCTTTGTTGTAGAGCTTATACTCGTGGTATACCCATAAACTTTACTTGGGGATCCTCTTGCAAGGGAATTTCAGAAAACACAAGAGACATCCCTTTACGAAATATTCAGAACATTGCAATTTCGGATATAATGTATTATTCAATAAATAAGAAATCATTTTAGATCCTTCTCGCTTTTGTCATTGATCCATTGCGAATAATGTTGCAGTTTTCAAATTACTATATCGCTCATGTCTCAAGTTACTATATCACTCATGCCTGTGTTGGAAGTAACCAATGCTAAACAAGAATATATTCAAATTAAATCAATCCCAGATGTCTATTGCCATGTGATTATCACTTTGTTTTCCTTTTGCACTCCGCTATAATCACTTTGTTTACCTTTTTAAGATAAAGAGAGCAATAATGTTTCAATAAAAAACTACAGAGATATTCCATCGATTTTCTTCAAATTTTCATTCACATAAGGAGCGTATCTCGCACGTAATGAATGCGTGAATGATATAATAAGCATTTTTAATATGATTGGTGTGCGATATTCCTTCGTTAGACGTCGGAAACCGCGCACCACCGCCTGTGGGCGCCGCCTTGACAACACGCTCGGCAGGCGTGTACTGCGGGTTGCGTTGCTCCGCCGGGAGCCTTTGTGCGTCATCTGGCTAACGACCTCACCTCCAGGCGGTGCCGGGTGCGTGGCCGGGCGACGACGTGCTCGCTGCACCAGACAGCGCCATTTGCAACCTCAATTCCTCCGGAGGAGGTCTGCTGCAGTTTTTCGCCGAATATACTGTGTGGGGGAGGTTTGAATGGACGTAATATTGCATGGACACGCAAGGAATAATTTCAAATTAGACTATTCAATGATGGTACCATTACTCTTTTTCTGATTTTTAGGTGCCCTTCAGACTGAATTTGGGCTTGAGACAGAAAGTAAACATTATCCTACACTTATTTGAAGTCAATCGAATCATTATATGGTGTGAATATAAATATGATTAGTATGAAACCAACGAGTTATACGTGACATAAACTTAGGTCAAAAGGTATCCTTTAGGTATTTTGGGTCAATCAATTCAACTCTTATTATTTACTCTGGATTTTTTAGAAGCGACGCATTGAGTACGAACATTCCATTGGTATGCGAAGTATGAGACTAGATGGAATACCCCAATCAAATATTTGCATTTTTTCAGTCAAAATCGAATTGTTTCATGTTTTCGAGTTCCTGGTTCTCCAAAAAAAACCTCTCACATGGCCGGAAGCTGCCTACTTTTCATTCACTTTGTGTACCCATTGGAAGTGAATAATATAGATAGAATATTATTGTATACTAACCCTTTAATCTTTCGAATGAAATAAACTTGCTCGTGTTGAGAGTTCACGCATAACAGTTGGCATTGTTAGAAATTCCACATGATTCTGCTGAATTTGTATTTGTAAAGCCCGTTATTCAGATGCGCACGCTGGCTGCAGCCTAATGCGCATCTTGCTGGCGGCGGCGCGCGGATTCCGCTCTTCCGATTCCGCCTCGCGCGGGCGGGCGCTGGCGCGGGCGGGGGCGGGCGCGGGCGGGGGCGGGCGCGGGCGGGCGCTGGCGCGGGCGGGCGCTGGCGCGGGCGGGGGCGGGCGCGGGCGGGGGCGGGCGCGGGCGGGCGCGGGTGCGGGCGGGCGCGGGCGGGCGGGGGCGGGCGCGGGCGCGGGCGGGCGCGGGCGGGCGCGGGCGGGCGGGCGCAGGGGGGGGGGGGGGGGGGGGGGGGGGGGGGGGGCGCGGGCGAGCGGGCGCTGTGTGCGGGCGCAGCGCGTGTGCAAATGCTGCGGCTTCCCCTGGTGCGCACCCTGCGCCGCGCGCCGTGCCGTGCCAAGGCGCTTCCGGGCCGCGGGCGCGATGACGTCAGCGGGAGCGGGGAGTAGCTCCGGCGCCGGGAAGCGGCCTCACAGCCCCGGAATGCCCGACCGCGCAGCGTCGCTGCGCGGGTGATAGTGTTAAAACTGGGAGACGTAAAGAAGTTTTTTGTGAGGAATATATATATATATATATATATATATATATATATAGGATATATATATATATATATTGTTTTTAAAGTTTGAAGGTTTTTACTAAATTATTCCGGTACGGTTTTTGAGTTTGAAACGTTTTCAAACAGTTCTTTCATTTTATTGAAGAATATATATCTAAATTATTAATAATACTACAGAACGTCGAAATAAAGTTATTGACGATTTCGGTCTTGGAATGGACAAGAGTCTCGAGTTTAAAAGAAGAAGAAAAAGAAATAAAATAAACTACTGCTTTCTAAAAACCCAGGCAACTCTTGTTTACACTGAGTCACTTCTTGAAAAGTAAACTTTGCAACAAGTTACGTGAAATTATGAAGGTCATTTAAAAATCGAAACTCATTCGGTTCCGGTTCAAACAATATTTGAGGGAGTATTGGTTTCGATGTTGCTGTCTCTGAAATGGTTTCAATGGGTTCGGTTAGATACCTTGTATTTTTATTATGTGAAGAGATATGTTTCGAAAATAGTCTAACATTCTTCAGAGAATGTTTACGAGATCGGCGGTACAAAGATTTTTTAATGGGAAATAAATTGTGAATTTCGAATCGCCGGTAGATAAATCAGGGTCGTCGTAGGGGTCAATAAATTAGGATCGTCAAAGAATTTTGTATTTCTTTACTTCCAGCATTAATAACTCCTCAATGGTAAGTCTCATCTTTATTTGCCATTCATATTTACTCTCAAAATACTGGAGTTGAGATCATAATAATTACTAACAAACATTTTAGAGCACTCGTGATCTATCTATTCTTGCTCTGCTATGTACTCGCAGGCTTCGCGCTATGACCTTATCCGAACGATGCTATTTCCAAGCTCTGCGTTTTTTGCTGTCAACGCAACGAGGCGTGGAGGCCGTAGGCGTGGGCCAGGCGCCCCGACCAGCGCACTTCCGGTTCATCAGCGCCGCGCGCACGGGGCATAGTGTTGCAGCACTTGGAGCGCGCATGAAAGGAACAAATTGATTGGCGGAACGGGCGGAAGCCGCCACGCTATTCGCCGACCGCGCGCGCCGGGCCTCCGTGCTGCGTGCAGCCGCCCGCAGACAGCGCTGGTGCTGGGGATAGTGACGATGTGGCGTGACGAGGCTGCTGGTGGTGATGCTGTTATGGGGAGTGGTGTTGAGGTGATGGTGGCTGCCGTGTGGCAGCGATGGTGGCGTGAGGGTGGTTGGCGACTGCGAGCTCGCGATGGTTGGCGAGTGCCCAGTGAACAGGTGACGGGCGGGAAGGCGGTAGCCCAGTAGGTGGGTGGGTAGGAGGCTTGGTGGGTGGGCGTTGGCGGTTGGTGAACGGTCGGCGGGCAGTGCGTGGGCGGTGCCAGTGCCGGTTGGGTACGCGAGTATCATTCCTCCATTGTGTAGCGCGGGCTTCCGGTGCATTGTCCGCTGCGGGCGCTCGCTTCGCCGGCCCGTCCCCCATCCTCCCCTCTCCCCACACCCCTCCTCCCTCTCCTTCCCCACAGCCGCTCCGCTCTGTCGGCGCCGCGTCCCGTTCCTCCTGCCCCAGTCTGTTCTCTTGGTGGGGAGAGGTTGGAGATTCTCTACTTGAATACCCCTTCTTTCAATTCCTTGATTTCTCCGACAGTTCTGGTTCTTTGCTCTCCTGTGGATAATTCCATTTCCTTGTAATCTCTTTTGGAAACTTTTTCATCATTTTTATGACATGCGATTCGATTAGGAATTCGTAATATTGAAATAAATTCTATTTTATACTCTTTTTACTATTTGGTATTTCCTTTTCTCATATATTACGGCCCTCTTCTTCAGTAAAATATGACTTAATTGGGGATGAGAATGTGTATTGCTCAATTGTTAATGTAAATGTTTGGGTGTTCTGTTTTCTTCTTTATTCTGTTTTTTTAATTTATATTTTGCTTCAGCTTATGTTATTGCACTTAATCGGGTGATCAACCGTAGAACAGCGTTTTATCTTCAATTTTCAAATTCCTCATCATTTTTACGTTCGCCCGTCGCTTTTCGCCTTCGTGAAGGGGGGAATTATTTTTTAAGAAAGCGATTTCCTTTTTTGCACGTTGTCTCTTGCCTGAAGCAAAACGCTTCTACCTCCAAAAACGCCCCGTTTGTCCATTTCCGTCTCCTCTTTCGTCACCGCATCCGTCTTCGCCAATCGTTCCTGAACGGCTGGTCTGCCGAGAGCCCATAACTGGCCTTCGCTCCCTCGTAACTTTCCCTCTCGGTCAGTGCCACCGTTAGCGCCAGCGCCTTCTGACCACCACTCTCGTCGTCTCGCGACTTGCTGCAATTTCACGTTGCGTCTTCCCTTCAACTATGCCATTCCCTCCTCGCCCATTCCGATGCTCCCCTTGCCGCCTCCGCTGCGTCAGTCTGTTGCCTCCGCCACCGTGAAGACCCTCCTCGGGGCAGCCCCAGTCCTCTCTACCGCTAATATGGCTATTCTCACCCTCCTCCTCGCCGGAGTGTCTTGATCTGACTGCCACGCCAGCGGCGCCTGGACTCCTGCAAGCTCCGGTTCCACCATCTCCTCCTCCCTTCCGTCAAGAGCCGTCCCGTCGCGTCCCGCCTCCCGCCCCTCTGGCAACCCCTGAGCAGTGGTCGCTCGCCGGCGTCGCATCCGCCGAGGCGGCGGCGGCGGCGGCGCCCTTTCAAGGCCCTCAGGGCTACCTTTGTGCCTGGCGGCGCCACAATGGGGACTTTGCATCGGCGCCCCCTCCCCTGCCCCGCCCCCTCGCGCCCACTAATCAATTGAATCTGTCCGTCAAAGCGGCTTGGGCCCAGCCTACGCGACGCGAGCCGAATACACTTGGCCCCGCTTTTTTTTTCCGTCGCGGTTCACTCATATCATTACGCGCCTCCGAGCCTGCCGGGGACAGCGGAGAAAGCTGGTTATTTAAATCCGAACCGAGTCGCTCGCTCTGTAATGTAACAAGTTTAGCGTATTCTGCGCGCGTGTCGGGGGCTCAGTTTTGCTCATCCCCGTCCTCCTCCCTTCTATAAAAAAAACCGCCGCGTCATCCGATAACATTAACAAGTTGAAAAAGTTTTGGAACGCTGGCTTCAATGTGCACGCCAGTACCACAATCCGACTAGCAGCCAACGTTTGGTCAGTTCGCATCCATTTTCTGGCAGTTCAATACCACGCGTACGGTCCAACTGGCTTTGGAGAGACATACTCGACACGAGGCGCAAATTTGGATTTATTTAATGCAGAGAAACGATCGTCTCGTTTTGAAACAAACAATAAGCTGATTGTTTATTCTGATAATATGCTAGTGGAAATATGTACGATTTTTTTGCTATGCTTGCTTCATTACATACATTCAGATACGGGGCAAAATTGTGAATATGGTATTATGTGGCATGCAAAACATTAAGATAGTCATTAAAGAAGTGATCGCACTAAGTAAAGCATAATTCCTATTTTAAGGCTGTTAATATTCGTTTATTTTGCCTTTTCTCTGATTATGTTATGTAATATCCTGAGTTCAGTTCCTATTGGCAGTGACGTAAGATATCTTCGACCAAATACACTTGTGCGGTGTTTCGTGGAAAATCAATTATCATGGAACACGTCGGCTACGCACTTCGCAGAAACGCAAACCGACTTGGTTGCTCCGAACGCAAAGCCTACCGCTGGAATGCAAACGCGACTCATCGCGAGCTAAGCAGCCACTTACGCGCGGGCCCAGCGTAGCGGCTGGCAATTACCCCGCTGGAGCAGTCGCGGCCGCCCTTTCGAACGGAGCGCGCGTCAGCCACTCTCCAGGTGCGCGAGCGGCGCGCAAGCCTTGGATGGGGTGCGGTGTAATCAGCGTGTCTGTGCTATTGGGGATGGGTGATGCATGATGAGCACCGGCCGGTCAGTCGGCCGCTTCAGCCCACGCCACGCCCCCCCGCCACCACCACGCCCCCATCACCACCACGCCCCCCCCACCACCACCACCACGCTTTGCTCCCCGCACCCCGCCTCCAACCCTTGATCCGCCACCATCGCCCCGCCCCCCGCGTGGTCCACCCGTTTCGCCCCGCTCCGCCCCGCTCCGTCCCGCTCTGCCCCGCTCCGCCCCGCTCCGCCCCGCTCCGCCCCGCCCCGCTCCGCCCCGCTCCGCCCCGCTCCGCCCCGCTCCGCCCCGCTCCGCCCCGCTCCGCCCCGCTCCGCCCCGCTCCGCCTCCGCCCCGCTGCCCGCCGCCCCGCGCGCCCTGCCCGCCTTGACCTTCCCGCCCCGTCCCGCCTCTCCCCGCCCCTCCCGCCCTATCCCGCCCCATCTCTCCCAGCCCATCCCCGCCCCGCCCCGCCCCGCCCATGCTCGCGCCGCCTGCTCGCAGCCGCGCCCGCCCTCGATCGCCCGCGCAGGCACAAGTGGCGTGTCCATCTGTCATCATTAGGGGCGGTCACGCCTGCTCCTCCGGCAGAGAGCGATTCGAGGCGACGGCGGCGGTCCCCTGCGGCGGCGGCGTGAATCTGTTAGCGGCTCGGCGATGAGGACCCTACCGCGACAACAGTGCCGGCGTGAGGGTCGGCAACACGACGATTGGAATGGAGACGAACGAGGATTGCCCCGATAATTGCTGTTCTGCTTATGGAACATCGTGAATTATGGAAATGATATTCTCGGACACAGTAATTTCTTATTTCAAATATAAAGTCCTGACAACTATTATTTTCATTTTTTTTGGTTTAAGGTGTAGTTCAGCAGACACCATAGTACATATAATACCAAATCTTCTGTTTAAAAATTGACGTCGATTTTGAAAAGATATTACTCACACAGGTTATAAACTTTTTTTTATTTAAAGAACCTTTCGCAAAATTCTATCTTTTAAAAATTGTAAAATTTAATGACGATATTTTTCTTATCGGAATTGAATTGATAAAGCAGTAATAGCATGGTTTTAACCTCTTATTTTTTTAATATTGGAGTACAAAAGTGGCGAAGAACGTTGAAATCGTGTTTGTATTGAGAACACGCGAACTCTCGGTCTGAGATCTGGGCAGCCGTCGCCGCGGTCGCCCTCCCGTTGGCCCTGCAGCCCCCGATGTCCCCGAGGGCGCGCCCGGGCTCGCGGGGCTACGCGAGCCGCCTCCGGAAGAAACGCAGAGGGCTCGCCTCTTCCAAATTGGGAGACGTTCTCTCATCTATTATCGTCTCTTTGTGGACAAGGTCTTTGAGGCTTCTTTTTGCCGTCTGTTGCCGGGCGACGGGGCGGGGATACCCGCCGCAAGGAACGTGAGCGGAATCGATCCCTTCGGAAGAGCCTCGGTGCGAAGATATGTGGCACGGTTCTTGCCATATTTGTGGTGGTGATTTATGGTCTTCTCTAATAAATGTGGAGGTTCCCTTATTTATTCTTGGTATTTTTTCGTTGGAATAGAGTGTGCTTTTAATTTAACAGGAATTTTTTGATATAGTTCCTGCTCAGCGCGTGACTTTTTTTAATTATTTGCATTGAAGCGGAAAACTAAATCGAATAAACTGTCCAATTTATTTCGTGTAATGAAAGTATTGTATTTATTGAATTGATAAGAATCGATCCTGGAGACGCATCTTGTGCCGATTACGTCGTCTAATATTTCTAATGATTTAATTCTCTATGAAAAGTAGGGAATCATTACTAAGAAAAAAAACTTTCATACATTATCGTGGTTTAATACAACCAGAATGACTAGGATTTATGACTCTCTTCTTTTATTGTTAAGTGTTAACATCTGACGCTTTGGTCTTGTTTTGGGTGCCTGGTGAACCATGCTTCTGATGATAATCACTTCAATGGCTTCCGATGATAATCATTTCAATCGTACATTTGTACATTTATTTATCGTACATTTATTTACCTATCTTAATTCTTCTTCAAACATTTTTTAAAAGTATAACCCGCATAAACAAATCATTCGAAATTTAAAACATGATATGTTCTATTTTCAGCTTCAATTATCTCTTTCTTAATTCGATCATTAACTACTCGTGGGATTATTTTTCTTGCGCGTTTGTTTATCGGCACGTCTTTCCCAAACAGTGGCAAAGCGCCTTCCTCTATAATTTCCTGCAACGGGGCCGCAGGCGGACGGTGTTTGCTCTGCGCCCTCCCACGCGGAATAACAAAAGGTACTCTGCGCCGGCGGCGCGGCCGATTTGAGACCTTCTGCGCCCCGATATAAAAGCGCCGCCTCGCGGCGCCTCCGGGGCTCGCGGGCGAGGCCACGCCGGGAGAAGGGTGTGTGGGGGCGGTGGGCGGTGGCTGGCGGCAAGACACACGCACATGGAACGCGGCCCGATAGCTGGAAATATCGCCGATCGTTTCGCTTTTCAAACTGTCCCTTAGAATAAAAATTCGCAAAGTTATTGCTCCCCTCGTGCCTCCCCGTTTCCTAATATCGTTCATTTCTCTGACCTAAAAATAGGGGGTTCCCTTTCCCCGTGCGGCGGCGCCGTCGGCGTGCCCTCTCCCGCCCGCGGCGCCGGCCTCGTCCTCGTCCGTCGTCCCTTCCCAAACCTCCCCACCCGCAAGCTTGTTTTCAGTTCTCCGAACTAGCCGCGCTCGCCTTTTTTACACTTCCACCGACGTCTCATCATCGTCTCTCTCTGCCCTTCCCTTCTCACACCTCTCTCAGAGGCAACGTCCTTGGCCTCTCTTACAGTCACCATCCACTCTAAGTGAACTCTCCGACTTTTTGTCATAACCCGGTCTGGTCAACATTCTCATCGGCGTCACCTTCTGACATTCTAACACCCTCAGTCTCATCCTCCTCCAGCTTCTACACCAACGATTCCCTTCTGTCTTCACATTCCATCAGCCCCTCCTCTCCCATCTTCACAAAATCCAATTCTCGTGTTCTCACCGTCTCCAACCGCATCAAGCGCCCTCGCCCTGCCCGTCCTCTCGCCCGCGCGGCGACGCCGAGGGTGGGAGGAGGGGAAAGGCCACACGCACCGTTCGCCCCCTCCCGCGAACGACCGCTGGCGGCGCTGCGGTGCCGAGATATATGACGGCATGAATTGTTGGGGGCGGCGCCCGCTTTTCGCATTGCGTTCGCGATTCCAGGAAGTTCGCCCCGCGGAGGCAGCGGCGGCGGCAGCGCGGGAGCGCAGGTAACAGTCCCTTCGCCCTCGCCCTCGCCGCCCTCGCCGCCCTCGCCGCCCTCGCCGCGCTCGCCGTCCTCGCCGCCCTCGCCGCCCTCGCCGCCCTCGCCGTCCTCGCCGTCCTCGCCGCCCTCGCCGCCCTCGCCGCCCTCGCCGCCCTCGCCGCCCTCGTTGCCCTCGCCGCCCTCGCCGCCCTCGCCGCCCTCGCCGCCCTCGCCGCCCTCGCCGCCCTCGCCGCCCTCGCCGCCCTCGCCGCCCTCGCCGCCCTCGCCGCCCTCGCCCTCACCGCCGCCACCGCCGCTGTCTCCGGCGCCACCAATGCCCTCGCACCCGCCGCCGCCGCCACCGCCTGCCACGAATTGGATCGGAAGGCGCCGGCGTCCCCCGGAGAGTGCGTGGCTTCGCACCTTCCAGGAAGGCGTCGGAATGCGGCCCCGCCCTGCTGTATTGCTCCTGTCCGCCGGCCGCTGGTATGCGCCGGGCGTCGCCTCCTCCTTGCGGGATGGAGTCTCTCCGGTGTTAATTGCCTTGCAGGGAACACTCAGGCCCTAACTGTAAAATAGTTGCTACATAATGTTCCAGAAACCAATATTTTACGTAATATCAATGCGCCAAATAGTACCAAAAAAATAAATACTCTTAATTGTCTCTTTGCGCCGTCTTCTGTGAAACTAAGTTAGTAAAGAGAAAAAACATCTCGTGGCGTTTAAGAATCAAGATTGAGCTGACATGCACGCCTTTATTGAAAGAACAGTACCTACATATTAGGAGGTATTTTCATTGCAGTGTAGTCATAACTTACATTGTGGTCTATATTTAAAGTCCACGCGATAAAATTTTTTACAATATGTTTGGTGAGAAGTCCTATCACTCAGTCAAGCATCTTGAGAATTTACGAGGTCACCATGTACAGTAGAGCGTCTATTATCTGAAACAATCAGGAATTCGGGAATGTTCACTAAACTGACCTTTGGATAACCGATCATTGATGGAAAACAATTCTGGCTTTCTAGGGTCGTAGGAGTAGCACTACACCTTTACATGGCTATCAGTGAGAAACTAATGAAGGCACACAAACCACTGGCTACGTGTAATTTAAAAACACACGAGCACTATATTACATTAGACAGCAGTATTCGAATAATATAAACCTATAAAACTGCGTTGCTAAACAAAACACATCAATTAGAATCAATAAAATTTCGCCAAAATTCTGTCCGTTAACTTACTTAGTGAATCATTGGAAGTAGGGAAATGGACGCCCGGCAATGGCGAAATGTACTAAATTAAAAAACTGTAAAATTCATGTATGTTCGTTATGTCTTAGAAAAACTACCCTATTAGTCATGCTAACATGTCCATAAGTGACTAACAATCATAAATAACATTAAGATACGGAAATTATTGTAATTGTATTTCTGCATATCTAGTATATTTTTTACCATACGCATAATTCTTAGTCCAAAAGATATATCTACAAGGAAATGGTTTTATTTGATATTTTATGATTATCTACAATATTTTTCCCTTTTGAAGTATATTTCCTGCGTAACAAATTTCGGAGTTTATAAACGTCACGTTCCTGTTTCCTTACTCTTGTGTTTTTATGTATTTTATTTTAGAGTTAACAACCTGATGAAGAAGTAAGTGAAACCCGACATCGTCTTATGAAGTTCGGATCAGTTTGTTTTTAGTTTGCAAAGAGAAAGTTAAGTATTAAGAAACTTTACTGCGAAAGAGACAGATATCTTAATTATGAAAAGTTTTCCCGAAGAGCAATATTGCAAAGTATATAATGTTACACTTTACTTCTACCAGTAAAATTCAATTCATTGAATTCATCTTTAAAGTGAAATTCAATATACCTGTTCAGTTAATATGTTTATCAGCGAATTGAAAGATTCGAACTATTGAGTTAGATTTTCACATTGTAATCTGACGAAAGTCAACGTCTATTGAAGCCAGAGAACGTCGAGAAATCTTCAAAGTCGATATAACATCGTTCTCGATTTGCACTTGTTCCTCCTTTGAATGCCTCCTTCTCCTTCCCTTGAGAAATGCTTTCTCGGCGGAGCCCAAGTGATTCCCGAGAGGGGGCGTATTCTATTGCTTCTTTTGTTGATTTGAGGCCGCACGACTTCTCATCTTCCCTTTGAATTCTCGCGGTGATGATAATGGACGAAACTTCATGAGAACACATCGAATCTTGTCGTCCAGTTATTCTCGTTTCACAATTTCCTCTTAACCCGTATGCCTGCAATTGCGCCGGAGCGTGTTCACCTGTGCATAAAATATTGCTACGTTCACTGTGTACTCTGCAGTGTTGCATATATTTATAATTCATGCGTGTTTCCAAGTGTAACATAGTCTATTCGCGGCAGTGGGTATGCCGCACATTCACACATGTACGTTCATGATTTATGTATGCCCTGTTGCATACGGTCTGGTGTACACGTACGTATTTCCATGCTGGTATACATAATTGACATACTACATAGTAGAGGGGTGAACAGGTAACATGATCCATGATCAAAACTAGTACGTCTGTGGGTCACCTTATCTAATAATAATAATAATAATAATAATATATATATATATATATATATATATATATATATATATATATATAGAGAGAGAGAGAGAGAGAGAGAGAGAGAGAGAGAGAGAGAGAAAGAATTTTTGCCTTTTGTAATGAACGCCTTTTGTAATGAAGGCGAGGAGTATCATGGAGAAAAAGATAAAAAGTGTGTATATTCTTTCCAGTTTTTTTCTTCATTAAATATGTTGTATATAACATTATAAATTGTTTGAGATGCAAATACTGTGTAATATTGTGTATTTCGTTTAATATTCCCTAGTTCTTTTCTAGTGCAAATAAAAACATATTGATTTGGAGAATGTTGTTCTTTTAAATGCATTCATTTAGTTATCTTATCTAGAAAACACTGGTATCCATAATTTTAAATTAAATCCTTTCTAGAAAATTGGCCCTGTTGCTTTCTCATATTTGTCAGATATTATGTAAAATATTTTCTGTGATTACTAATTTTCATCTACATGAAAAAAATTCAATTCAGTCACAGATGCTTCGGACATCCACTTCCCGGAATATTCCGCAGGTTTCAGCTGATGGACGCGCTATACTTAAAATTATTTTTTGTAGATATCATAATTGTCTCTCGTGTTGTTACTTTTTGTAATGCGAATGAAAGTATATTGGCTTGGTGGAAGTTGCACTTTTAAATAAATGCATTTTGTATTTCTCTGGAGTTTTAAGTGTAGTGAGAAAACTTATGTTTGTTGGTTGAAATATCCGTTTTCCTTTCCGTGAAAACTGACTTCAGGCCTGACAGAAAGCCGTTTACAAACTTATATTTTAAAAATAGACTCCGATAACAATATTTTTAACATACAAGAAAGAACATCGACTTGTAATCAGTGTCTTGATATGGATATATCATGCATTATTGCAACGCATGGTACAAATACAAAGAAATACTTTGCTACTATAGCTGTTCGTTTTTTGTTTTTGTTTTTTCTGAAAGTCTCGAGAGTTTAGACAGCGTTTTCGTTCTCTCCTCGGTCTCGTACGTTGCAGGCGATTCGGCCACCTTTCCTTTTGGAGCGCAGCCTCGCCGCCCCGTGTCGGGCTACTCACTCCCACACCCCTGCCCCAGCCGTCGACGACGACGAGCGACCACGCCCCCTGCACGGCTGTGCTGGCTATTATGACGGAGGACGAGTAGGGCCGGGGGAGGATCCACCTTCTAGGCAGGCAGCGGCGGCGAGGAAGTAGTGGATGATTCCCCTGCAAATTAGCGGGTCTCGTCTCGTCTCGGCTCGACGCGAGGCATCATTATCCCCCCTGGCAGGGAGGCTCCGCCCCCGCCCCCGCCCCCCGCCCGCGGGGGAAGCCGCGCGGCCGAGATTCTTCCGGCGGTGCGCGTCCCCCTGCTGGCGCCCCTGCCGCCCCTGCCGCCCCGCCAAGCGTTAAAGGGGAGCGTTGACTGCACCAAAGGACTTGCCCACTCTGCTCTTTTCTTCCTGCACTACGCCCATACACTTGGCGCAGGCAGCTGCGACAGCATTCAGAGGGCGCTTTAACGAAAAAAATTCAAAATGCTTTTTGGTTGTTAGGTCGGTGTGTTGAACGGCCAGTATCAGGGCACAGTATTTATAGTCCCCGAAAATATAACAGTATTCAAAAAATCCTATTTTAATACTTTTTTTCTCTTTATTCATTCACAATTCAAGTAGTATATGACTTAGTGTAGGGATCTCAGAATTTTGAAAATGTGCACACAATTCACTTCTCCACATAGCACGTCAAACGCAGTTTTAACTGTTTTTTGACGTAAAATAAATAAATAAATTATTCAACCGGTATCGGTATTTTTTTATCGGCAATTGAAACAAAATGTCGGATTTATCTGCGAATTTTCAAAGATGCCGATTCACTGATATTGCAATTCCTCGAAATTTCAATACGTATTTTTAAATAAAACGTTTATTCATTTTTTGTATTGTACATTTATTCATTGATTCACACTGGAAGAAACATGCACTGGCTCATCTAACAGGTAACTATGCTGAAGATGATTTAGATTACTTGCTGAAGCGCAAATTGAGTATAAACTGGAACTACGGGTTTTATTGTTCTAAATATGGGCACATACAGTTTCATCTGTTTTTGAATTTAAATAAAATTAGAAATATAAATTTTACTCGTGTAAAAGAAATGCTTGTCACTTTTATACTTTGTATGTAGATTTAACGGAAACATATTTTATGTTAAAAAAGTTCATTTTCTGAAAAGCAATTGCAATGAAGTATTTTAGGAATCTTTGATTTTTTAATAAATCAGTTGGCATTCATCTACGAAAAAAATAATTTATGAAGCAAGCTCTTTGCAATATGTTGTAACCTTAATGGACCAGGGATTTCTCTTTTGTTCTAAAACTTCTCTCGTATAAAATTGAATGTTTTGATTCTGTTATTCTATGATCTTTGTTTTCCTAGTTTCTTAATATCGAATAAGGAATATTATATTTTACTTAAAATTCGTATGAATATTTTAATTTGTTCTAGAAATGTTTTTGACTACCGAAGTAATGTAAAAATGATGAAATCAGTGTTAAAAGAAGGGCTAAAAAATCGTGCATTATTAATTCTAATTTATCGATCTTATGTCAACTCTGTGCCTTCATAGGCGCCCTTCCACAGACGTGTACCTAACTAGGACAGTCAGATTACTCGAGCTCTCTTCCTCCCTGATAGATATTTCCGAGTACATTACCTATTTAGTATTTACTGCCCTTCAGCATATACAAGAACACGCAAATCCGGCGACGATCCACACGGCCGTCGTTATTAACGTGGGTTCATCAAAGGAACATCGTCCGCACGTTAATTGTTTTTTGATGTCTTGCGGGTGACGTCAGCGTAATTTATAGCCGCTCGTCGCTGGCTGCGATACCAAGTATCGGCCGCTTCGGGGGCGAAACACCGGTCAGGGGCCAAAGTTCACAACGCAGAGCGCTTGTTAGACGGGACATTAACTACTCGCGAGTTGGCGCAAAACGCCGGCGATAAAACTTGCCTGGCGCTTGTTGGGGCCGGATTATCCGCTAATCTCCTGATGGATTGCCGGCGAGGGCGGCAGGACTGGGCGGCGGAGCCCTGCCGCCCCTGCCTTCGACTCCGCCTCCGTCTCCGTCCCCTCTTTCGCTCCTGCGTCCGTCTTTGCCTCCGTCTACACACCGTGCCCGGCCCCATCTTCATTCCCGCCCCAGCTTCCGTTGCTGCGCCTGCTCTTACTTCCGTCTTCTCGTCGCTCTCCGCCTTCGACGCCGTTGTCACCTCGATGTGCTTCTCCAGACTTCTCGTCGGGTTTTGCTTTTCTTATTACTGCCATTTTCGTACAACTACCGGTTCGTTTCATTTGCATTGTCTTTTCCGGTTATTGAGCAGGATCTGTACATAATGTAGCCATGTGCTCGCTTTTTCTGTCAGATGGTAATTGTTTTCTGAAACTCAATGCCCTTTTTTATTGTAATCTCAAATCGCTCATTTACGTTAAAAATGTCATTATAATGGACACGTTTTCATGAAGACACATTCTCAATGTGTGCTTGAAACTGTGATGCAAACACTTTGTCACAATATTTCGTCAAAACACAGTTATGCCATTACACTTTCAAAAGTATTCGAAAGTATTTTTTACTATTGAGTACTGAACTTGTCAGTTCTCAGTATTTTTGCGAATAAGCGACACAAATATACCACTTCCATAATCTCTGGAGTCGGTCATAGTTGCACTAGTACAGCAATCAACCTTTTCACCACTGCCCCCTGTAAACTATCCAGTCGTCTATCTCGCGAATCCCATTTCCCGCGACAGTTCGCATTCACACTACCAGCACCATCACACAACGGTCCCCACCCGTCCGTTGTACCCTACTCGTCGAGCTGTCTCCAACGCCGCTGAAGCTCAGCCACCTTCCGCGATCGCCGAACGCGTCCATCACCTCCGCCACCGCTTAACGCGCGGGCGGCGATTGCATCGGCCCCCTTCACCTGTTGACCCGTTGTCTCGGCCGCTGCCATAGTAACCGCATTAGCATAGCTCGTCCGCCTGCGCCCAAATATGCCGCTCGCGCGGGTAGCACCGCGCTGCAAATTACGCACCCGCGCCGCGGCGGACGCAAGTGATTGGGTTGCGCGCCGTAATTAAGTCTGCGCGCGGCGCGCCCGCGCCGGACGAAGGAGCCCTGGATTGGGGCGGCGCCATTGGATTCCGCGCGCGGATTGGCTCTTTCGGAGGGGGAGGGATGGGTGGTGGATGGTGGGGGGTAGGAGGGTGACAGCCCGTGTGTGGTAAGAAGGGGTGTTGAAGGTTGAGTGGCGGAGGTGGTGGTGGGCGATGGTGCAGTGGGAGTTGGGTGGTACTCGCAAGTTTTGCTGTTGGAGCCTTGCTTTGCGCCGCGGCTGCCAACTACCGAGTCGATCGAGGGAATAGCGGGTTGACTCAGGGTTGCCACTCTTTGGATGTGCTGAATGTGTTTTCCCTGTTTCTGATAAAGCTATTTAGCAGTTGCTGCAGTCTGTTCTCAAGTCAGGTAGATCGCAGAATTTGTCTCCAAATACTACTCAGTACGGGTTAAGAATTGATATTTAGGTTAAAATGATTGGTTAAAACCTGTTGAAATAAAAGCATGGAGCTAGACATTCCACATTGTATTGTAGGTGCATCATTGTAATGTTAGTAGAAAGAAATAATAATTTGGTCTCTAAATCATCTGAGTTCTTTACGGATACCCGTGGGATTTTAGAGTTTTAGGAAAACATTTTGTATCTGTTTTGTGAATGGGAAAGTAAGTCATTTTTTAGAACAACTAAGAGGATTTTAAATATTCATTTTTTAAATTATGTTACAAGTGCACATTCTCTTTTGCTGCAAGACCATGCTAAATAGGATTTTTACCATTATTTGAGTAACGATTTCTGTGAATAATGATTGAGGGAGCTATTGAAATTATGGCGCAAATTGCACTCAGAATATTTCATTCAGATTCGTACAAATTACGATTGAAGTGACTGACGCAGAAATATGAGAACACGACTGGAGATAAAAACGACTGTTTGCGCAGATCTGTGAAGTCAAATGGGGTTGTCGTGTATTCAAAACGTTACAATGGATTGGAATAGCCCCCGGATGTATAAACCAGCGAGAGCTATACTTCTGAAACATGTGGGGATAACACAAACATGAATTTCATAGCTTTGTAAACAATAATGTAATATTGCTTTCTGTGAATTCACCATGTTCATGTGACAGTGATCCACTTTGTCTTCGTGTGGAGTTTACAGTGGTTTGGGAGAGGAAATTAGAAACGGCATTGCGGTTGGGACATTGTACGAATATTATTGTATATATATTCTTGTGAAACTCGTTTTATACTTGGAGCCTGCTTTCATGAAATACTCCTTTATTATTTATTTGTATTCTGCTTCAACCCGGTATTTCTCCGATACTGATGTGGAAAGCGTATGTAAATACAGTGTGTTATACAGCAAAATTCTGTAGTATGTAAAATAAATTGCTTGGAAGCTATTATTTAGAAGATCAGTCTGGCAGTAGTCTTTCTCTTAGGGATATTTGTAGGCAAAATTCCAACTTAACACGCTCGGATGTGTGAACACTAGCGATAATTTTCATCGGGTGTTTCGTGCTTTCTTTATTTTCCTCGGAATCTCCGTGCACAAGTGTGAATAGACCAGTGAGTGTATTACGCATTGAAGGAATTACTTTGACTGCAGTTCTCTTTGAATCTACAATGATTACTAGAAGAATTTGTGTGAAAAGCATTGAAGAGAGTTCCAAAAAGAGGAGCTGCGTCGGCTTCTTTTCGCGAAAGCTGTGAGACACGGGCGTCTTTCCAGGAATCTCTAATTCGCTCGCCGCAGCCTCGGAGAAAGAGTTGGAGAAAATCCTTAGGTGCCATTCAGTGAACGACCATCCGTTGTGGTTCTGCTTTCTGGAAGCCCTCTAGCTAGGCGACGCTGCTTCTGCGAATACAGAGCTGATTAGGAGCTTGACGGTTTCCCGGCGCTCGTCTGCGCGGAGTTGTTCGTGGGAATGGTGGCGTTGAAAGGAACAGTTTGTGAAATGAGACATTTTAAGAGCAGCTCCCAGGAGACGAAGAATTGCACGTGGCCTTGCCTATATAAACGTCCTCTCCGACTCATTGAGTGGAAGCTGCGATTTGAGAAATCGATCGCTTCTTATTCGGAACATCTTATCAGTTCCGTTGGTACTGTTGCGTCAGTGTCGGGTGATCAGAAACCGTCAAATGGTGCAATTATGTGTTAGGGCATACAATTATAGGCCAAACATGTTTGAGTGACAATGATATCCTCAATCGGCTCTTAGGAGAAACTTAACGGACTGAACGTGATTTCTTGTACTAGACAGGGGCACTATATTATAAAAAGTAAGAGCCAATACAAAGCATCATTGTCTCTTAAACATTCTTGCCTATAGTTGTGTGTCCTAACACGAATTATATTATTTGATGGAACTTGAAAATATTTATCTATAAGTCCGGAGATTATTAAAGCATAGAAGTTGCGAACCAGTTGTACCTAATGCTCGTTATATCCAACAGCTTCCAAGCTTTTAGCTATATTTTAGTTATACTCACGCTTTTTCGGCTTTCTCGAGCTCCATTCATCGGAAAAAAAGAGGGAAAATATATGCTGTACGGTGAAAGGCCTTGACTATTATGTTTGATGAAAGTGTCATCAGGTGCTTTTCTAAACGAGATAGTGAAGCATCCAGAGATCTAAACACGTATTCTTGCCCAAATGTGTCTCGAATAAAAGTTAATTTTTCCTGCTAGCGGATGCCAAATGCGAGAGAGCGACCGGGAACAAGCGCAAAGTGCGATCTGCGTGAAATTATCAGTTGGTAGCGAGAGGGTTTCCCGCGAAGTAATAATCGCTGCTTTGCCAAGCGACGACGTGTTTCCAGCGGTTTAATAACACGCTCGATGTAGCTCTGACCGTTAATATCACCCTGCGCTTTCTCACTCGCCTGTGTCTCACTTCTGCACGCCGTGACCGCTCACGCATTCATTCGTTAGCCCAACTGCCCGCCTTTCAGTACGCAGGCGTCTGCTCTCGCAAAACAACCACATTACCTACCTTCGCTTTGAGATTGACGTGTTCGACTCCGCTCTTGTTTGTCTGTCGCCCGCCCACACATCGACTGTCGCCAGGCCGGATCTGTTTTCCGCGAAACTGCAATCTCGGCGGTGTGGGAGGGGCCCTCCCAGAGCCAAAGAACTCGAGAGGTCGAGAAGCGGCGATGAGGTTTGGCACGTAGCGTCAGGCGACTCCCATCGGCGCGACGGCGCCCGCTTCGAGTACCCGGTGCTCCCCTACGGACCCCCCCCCCCGCGATTGGGTTATTGTCCTGGAAATACTCGCCGTCTCGCCCCCGTCCTCCTACCGAGGCAGGCGCAGGAAAATTGCCACGCCGCGCAGCCTTTGGTCGCGCCACCGTCTTATGGGAAATATCGTATTAGGCAACCCCGCTCCTATTCCACGGCCGCCGCCGCGCCGGGGGCCGTGATTCAATTCCGGACGCCTCCCCCGGCGCCGCGCGGGTATTGTCCCGGGGAGCGTCGTCGCTCGGAGTCGACGCGCCGCCAATCTTGCGCATGCCTCACGCACATTCTTATCGCTCGAGGCTCCGTTCTACAACGGTGAATGCCTCAGTCTCTATGTGCGGATATCGCCTTTCGGGATAACCTGCTGCTGAAACTCGCACCCTCTTGCGTGAACCTGACTGGTCTCTTCCTTCATCTACCTTCCTCTTCGCTAATTTCTTTAGGTCGTTCTGATGCCTTCTCATTTATTCCCTCTGTTCCTGGCCATTCTCTGTACTCCCTATTCTATCGCCCATGCGTGGAAACCCTCTTGCGTGAACCTCTAGACTTTTCCTTCATCCACCATCCCTAGGTCGTTCTGATGCATACTTTCATGCGTAAATCCCTAGGCATACTTTCACATCCATTCTCTGCCTCTATTTCTCTTGGCCATTCTCTGCCCCCTCCCATTTTCTCCAACGGCGACTGCCTCAGTCTCTGTGTGCGGCTATCGCCTTTCGTGATAACCTGCTGTTGGAACTCGTACCCTCTTGCGTGAACCTGACTAGACTTTTCCTTCATCCACCATCCTATTTGTTAATTTCTTTAGGTCGTTCTGATGCCTTCTCATTTATTCCCTCGGTTCCTGGGTACTCCCTATTCGCCATGCGTAAATCTCTCCCTAGGCATACTTTCACATCCATTCTCTACCTCTATTTCTCTTGGCCATTCTTTGCCCCGTCCCATTTTTCTCCTGGTGCGAACACGCTCATCTTCCCGTCTACTTTTACATTCATTCTCTCTTTCATTCCAACCCGTACCCTCTTCGTCCCCACGAACACAATCGCCTCCCGCAAAGGCGGCACTCGGTGCGTTCCACCCCCTCTCCCCATTTTGTTCCCACCTCGACCAGCGGCTCCCACGGGTGTCCCCGCGCAATCCTCGCTTTGCTTCCGCACACACCCTGTCATCACCTCCTTCATCGCCGACCCCTCCTCCCCCGTGTCCTCACAATCGGGGTTCACAAAGGAGACACCCGGCGCGCCACAGGCGCCCCGCAATTTCCGTCGCCGCCGCGGCCCCCGCCACCTCTGCTTTGTCAGACGTAATTGGGCGCCGTTCAATTAGATCTCGACGCGAGCCCTTGGCGGACCCGCGTCGCCTGCGTGGCGCGCGCCCACGCCCACGCCCACGCCCACGCCCCACGGCGCCCGCCGCCCTTTTCCGGTTATATTTAATTTCTTGCCTCGCTTAATCAGCGGGCTAATTTACGCGACTGTTTTCGCGTGTATTAAATGCCGTGCGCCCGCCGCCGCCGCCAACGCCACCGCTCTCTTTTCGGGGGAAGTGGCCGGTTGACAAAGCGCCGGCCCCCGAGGTCAACACCGCACCGGGCCCCGGTAATGTGGAAGAATAGACGCGGTCTTTGTGCGCCAAGAAGGCCCTCTGCTCCTCTAATCCCCCATAAATTGCTTCCGCAAATGTCCTTCCCTCTCGCCCTCGCTCTACCATTCGGCGGAGAGTTGCGCCTTGTGTTCCCACACGCTGCCCTCGGCGGCGGTTTGTGAATAAGTGCGCGAAAACGCGACGCATTGTTCGGCGGTCAGTTGTCTGTTGAATCTTGTTTCGCTTATAAAAACTTGGTATAAAAACGTGTCGTGGAGAGATGTGGCCTGATGCAGGCTGAATCTTTGTGTTCAGAGATCGGCCTTTGTCAAATATTGTGAATGGGTATGAGGAACAGCGATTTTTTGCGTAAAAAATATTTTAGTGTATTGATGTATGTGATTCAGTTCAATTCTTCTTATTGAAGATCGCCTTTCCATTAATTAGTATATTTTCGAATTACAAAATCTGATTTCTTCAGATGTCACAATTTTCTCTCGCAAAAATCTTTTCATCCGAAAAGGTACGAGAAAATGTCTGTTGCCTCAGTTTTATTTCATTGTATTCATTGTACAAAATGACCTCCAGCGAACGTACGCATAGTCATTTCGCAGTCGATGTCAAATTCGTCGCACGGAAATATTCCTCTGCTCATGCATTCATGTAACCTATTGACAGAGATATTTGCGCATGGCGCTTTGTGAACGGCATCGAGCTTGCTTGACAGAAACATCCGTGTCAGTGGGAATCAAAACAGACCTAGTGGCCCAACGCGTGAACCGGAGAGTTTTGCATCTCAAAAAGAGAGCCCTGAGCACGCTCTGTGACGCGATGCCACACCGTGCGTGCATCAACGGCGCCTCCAGCACGGTGCCACCCACACCCGTTCGCTTCGCCCACGCAACCGCTCTGGGCGCCAGTCCCACACACCACTTTTTCGTCTCGCGCCGTCCCCGCCGCTTCCTCCGCCCCCTGTTTCCCCACCCCGCTGCGCTCACCGCTCCGTGAACGCCATCTTCTTGCCGCCCCCGTTCTCTGCCCTCTCCTCCCGGCCTCACGTTTTCATCCATTTCCACTCACGCCTGCCCGCTTCTCCCCCGCAGCCGCCTCATCCCCATTCCCACTCAGCCACTCCTGCGTCTCGCGCTATCGCTCCCTCCAGCCCGCACCCTCCCCGTCAACACCGACGGACTGTTTGCTGCTCCCGACGCCGCCCCTTCCCTCGCAGTTGCACCCGCCCCACTGCTGCCCGCGCGCTTCGTCACGGCAGCCATCCCTGTCGCCAGTCCCACTCGCCACGTTCCCTCCATTCCCGGTTCCCAGCCTCCCGCCCCGTCACGCCCCGCGCGTATCCCATCCCGTAACCCCGTCTGCTTGCGCCGTAGCTGCCTCGTGCCCTCACAGATTCACCAACACCGTCACCACCCACCCGTTTCACCCTTGAAACCGCCATTGTTGCCAAACCCACACGCCCGCTGTCCCCGCCACATCTCCCGCTGTCCCCGCCGCTTCCTTCGCTCCCCAGCCGCCCGCCAGCGCCACGCCTCCCTCTGCTCATGGCCTGGTCAATCCCGTCTGCTTGCACCGTCGCTGCCCTCTGCTCCACACCGATCCACCCTCACCGCTTCCGCCCAAGCCCACCCGCTTCTGGCATCAATCCCACATAGCCACTGCTGCGACTTGCGCCGTTCCCTCCGTCCCCGGTTTCCGCCCCACCCCTCCCCATCAACCCCGTCTGCTTGCTCCCTTCTTCGCTACCCCCTCTCCCTACAGTTCCGCTCACCTCGCTGCCGCCCACGCCCGCCCGCCACGCCCACGTCCCCGCCGCCCGATTTGCATGCGCGCGTCGCACACGCGGCTCGCGCGCCGCGAGGCCCTTGTAATTATTCCGTGGCGGAGCGCGCGCCTTGGCCGGCCCCGAGCTTAAAATAATTTTTCGCCCGGGATGCGGCATTACTTCCCGAAATGAGCTGCCGGCTGTCCGCGTGCGTTTGTCCGCGCAGCAACTTTCCCGGCGCGGCGGTCAAACTTCGTCTGGCTGCTGACGCGCGCTGACGGGGCGGGTGGCGACGGCGCGGAGGCGCGCCCCGTGGGAAGAGGGGGCGCTGCAGCTGCTCCAAGTGGACCACTCGTTTCGACATCCGCGGTTTTTGATGGTAGTGACATTAATTTATCGAGGGTCTGTTATTATTTTTCACCGAAAAATCTCCATTCGCAGGCATTAGATGGTCGTTTTAAAATATATAATACCATTTTTTAACAAAACCATTCTAAGTCTTTTCCCGAGAAACTTTTCTTTTTTATCTGTAATTTCCGCTTCTAATGGAAATTCCCTAGTAATTCTTGATTGTGTTAACAGTGCTTACAACAATATCAAAGACAACGTATTATATCTTAATTTCTCAATGTCTAAAGACTAACTTCGAAGTTATTACTATTTAAAGAATAAATTAGTTTTGTCATTCTTCCTCTTTTGGAATGGTCATTACTTCGATACAACTGCCCTCCCTTTCAAAACGTGTCATGCTTTCTATACGCGTCGGGTGTTGCTTTTGATATCGCCCGGGAATAGAAGCTTTGCTGGTAGATCGAGGGTTCCCTCGTCGAAGCGTCTGTTGTGTTTACTGGCAAAGGCAGCGAATGTGACGTCGGTAGAAACAGTGGCGCGAACGCTGTCGACGGACGTTCTCGGGGCGACGAATATTTTTAATTTTCGCCCGTCTACGTCCGGTATTTTTTGTTCTCGGGACATTACAACTTAATACAGAACAAACGGACACGGTCTGTTATTAAATTTCTTCTCCTCCCGCCTTCCTCGCAATCGTGCTCCGCCCCGCTTCCACTATCTTATTTCCCTCCATCCTCTTTCCCTCTCGTTTTCCTTCCTCGCGACCTTCCCCTTCTCTTCCTCCTCCTCCCACCAAGCACCGCATCCCTCTTTTCCTCTTCCTTCTACTCCTGATTCCATATTTTCCTCCATCCACTACCTCCTCCTTCTCTTCCTCTAAATGCCGCGGAAATGTTCGCGAACCAGATATCGAGGAGGAGGAGGGGCGGGGGATAGCCACCCCCCGCAAGCCCAGTCGCCCCACCCGACGGGCCCTGGGGCTCTGGCGCGGGACATTTGCCAGGGAAATTGGGGCCGTCTGCTTCGCATTGGGCCAGGGCTGTTTGTTTAAGCTGTGGATTTTCTGAGATAAAATATTATAAATTTGTGGGGCTCCTTTAATATCCAAGGCAGTTTAGTCGGATGGCAGCGCTCCTCCGTTGTATCTCCGTTCATTTGACTTTACAATGTCGGCCTTCAGTTTTCGCAAATGTTGGTTTCAAAATGTATTTAATATGCCGGTAATCGAGTGCGAGTTTGTTTTATTCTTAATCAATTCGTATTCTGTGGCTTCGATTATTTTGTGACTGACGAAAAAAAAAACCTTCAGAAAAATTCTGAAGCAACACTTTTTTTTTTCGTCTGTTGACTGAAACATATTGGAATATCATGTTTTGATAGATTTTTACGAATTCTTGCGATGTAAATATATTCGTATATGATACATATGTCACCACACAATATTTTGTCTGTGAGAGTAAATGTCGATGGAAATGTAATCAAATTAATTCTGTGTATGAGTAACATTTTTACATCCGACAAAAAATGTAAAACTTACTTTTGGATGTAATTGTGGAAGAAAATGAGCTTTTGCAAAATGTTTGTTGTTTTACATAAAACGCGGTTAAAACAACTTGAACATAAATCTCATTTCTTTCGTTATTTTCTTTTTATTCGGCAAAACTCGATTTGCTGCCATTTCAACCCCATTGTACTTCATCTGCCGCTTTTTTCGCAATCTCGGCTCCGCTGTGCAGGCGTTTAAAATTCCCGATCGTGCGCGCTCCTGCTGTCGGAACATCGCTCACCGCCACCGCGGACGTGACGCGCTGCGGAGCGGCTGCAGCCGGGGGGGGGAGGGGGCGGGGCGGGGGGGGGGCAGGGCTGACACCGCCTGCACGTGACGGGGCCGTTTCCGGTGTTTTCGGGCGGCAGCCGTTGTTCGGCGGCCGCGTCAGTGTTCCGCTTCCGGGCAATTAGAATCGCGCGCGGGGCCGAGGGGCCGGCGAGGGGGAGCAGGGCGGCGGCGGCGGCGGAGGCGCGGGGCCCGAGCTGTAAACAAGCGCCATCAGTGCCAGCCGCGAGGTGGCGCCGGGCGCTGCAGCTGACAGCGCCGCGTGGTGGCGCGTCCGCGGACTGTCACCGGCAGCCGCAGGGCGGGGCTCGGCCCGCGACCTACGCCTCCGCATCCGCATCCGCCTCCGCCTCCGCTTTCGCCTCCTCCACCGTCTCCGCCTCCTCCTCCACCTCCGCCTCTCCCTCTACCTTCGCCTCCGCCTCCGCCACCGCCACCGCCTCCGCCACCGCCACCGCCTCCGTCTCTGCCTCGGCCTCGGCCTCTGCCACCGCCTCCACCTCCGCCTCCACTCCCGTCACCGCCTCCACCTCTGCCTCCGCCTCCGCCTCTGCCACCGCCTCCACCTCCGCCTCCGCTTCCTCCTCCGCCACCGCCTCTGCCTACACTTCCGTCTCCGCCTCTGCCTACACCTCTGCCTCCGCCTCCGCTTCTGCCACCGCTTCCACCTCCGCCTCCGCTTCTACCTCCGCCACCGCCTCCGCCTCTGCCTCGGCCTCTGCCACCGCCTCCGCCTTCGCCTCTCCAGATGCGCACTCCGCCCCGCCACGCTGCTCTCCGGTTCCTTTTTTCTCGTCCTCGTCTTCTCTGAACCACCCCGCCCCGCCCTACGTTTCCCGCCCGTTCACCGTCTACCCCTCCTCTCTACCCCAGAGAAACTATTCTTTCAGGAGAATCTAGCTTCGCTGTTGCTTCAACGGTCCATATCTGTCCCCCGTACTGTAGTTGCCGTCCTCTTCTGCTACTAGATGACCCATTGCTCGTCACGCCTTCTCGAAATCAAGAATACGGCTGGTCACGCCCCACCGAGCTCGTCAGTCTCATCACTTTGGTCGACCCCTTCACTCTTTATCATCCTCCTTTCTCCTTATATCTCATTCACCTCCTCTCCCTTTGAAAATTCCTGTCACCCATGACGATTCCTTTGCATTGGTTGCCTCGGTCGCCGTAATATTTCTTTTGCCTCCCGTTGTCTCCATTTCTTCGCCTATCTGCTTCTTTTTGCTTCTGTCTCTTATCATCTCCATCACTACCTTCATTCGCCATTGTCACCTACATTTTAAATTTGTTTTTCTAAACTCCCCTCTACCACAATCCTATAAATTATGTTTCATTGCCAGCTCAATGTGTATCTGGATAATTATATTGGTAATTTTGTTTCTGATAGAATTATGACATTATTCAATTCAATAAACATGTTTTGTGGCTTGCATTATGAATACAATTAAATGTGGGATGGAAGGCTTACTGAAACAATTGACTGCAGAAATTGCGATTGGGCTTCGCGTTTTGCTTGGTCTGCAGCATACATGATGTAAATGAAAATTTAAACAAAACAACGCATTAATTTTTCTCACATGTTACTTTTTTCATTTTTTAATAGGTATTCTCAAATATAATTTCACTGCTTCTCAACACGTCATCGCAACGGAACACATAAAATAAATAACAGGAAAAAAATGAAAGTCAGAAACTCTAATAACGTTGGTTTTCTGTCATCTTACATTTCTTGTAAAATTAGTGACGCAATAAATGCACTACATGATGTACTACTATTGGGAAGCAATTCAAAGAAGAGTATTAGTGTGTTATATATCTTATCCCTCTACTAGATTTATATGTCGAATTTTAAGAGGATACATTTAAGGGGAGGGGATTCCATTATCATTGTTATATGGAGTGCCATGTATGAAACGTTATTTACACCTAGAGGTTGTAAATCTATCGTCTTCCGCCGGAAGTAACCGGAGCGGTCGGGAACCTCTGATCTTTCCGGGCCTTTTAATTCACTCTTAACTAGTGCCGCTTTTCTTAACGCTGATCCCCGTCGCCCGCGAGTAATTAATTCCCGCTTTCGCCACGAGAGGCGCTGTACTCGCCGGCTTGCCGTCGCTTATCTGCGCGCCTCTCCATTGTCCGAGGCATCTGCTCCATTAAGGTAGGGAACGTTACGTTAGTGCGCCGGAAAGGATCTGCTAGGAGAATAGCCGTTTGGCCTTCACCCCAGACGCTTTTTAAGTTGTGCAACATCAGGTAAAGCTCCCTTAACAAGTTTTCAAATCCTCTTTGTATTATTTGTCTTGTAAAAATCCCTTTCTCGTTTCAAAGATCTCAATGAATCTTCACAAGTGATGAGTCGTTATAAACTTTTCTTTTTGTGGAGGGGGGGTTTACGAACATTAATTACATTACATCGAAAGATTTTATATTTATAGAATTAGAATTATAGGGATTTTCCGTGCGTTAGCTCGTGCATAACTCGAAATGGTGCAACGTAAACCCTTAAAATTATTTTTTTGGTTTTCAAGGCCGTGTGTTTCATAGGATGTAAACGATGAAATCAATTGTTTCTGGACGTTCTATTAAATTGTTTGGGGATAAACACTTTTAGAGTACCTTCATTCTTGATACGAATGGTCAGAAACGTGCATAATCTCGAATTAAATTGTTTTATAATGGGTGCGAATCGCACAAATCTACTCTGCTAATAAAAAATACTTCTTTTGTTCAAATATTACGAACTTGTAATTATTTTTTTTCTTGGTAAGTATTAAGTCGTCAGCATATGAGTTCACATCTGACGATCCCGAACGAGTGCTTTGGCCAGACGCTCGGAAAACTAAGTTTCAAGCATTGAATGGTCAACGATCTTACTCGAAAAATTCCCAATGCTTTCAACGTAAGAGATGTAATTGATCAAAATTTAACTTGTCGCTTATGAAAGTGAATACGAACGTTAGTGGAATTTTTTTAATTTCGTGAGTTTGTTAAGGTGTTATATCGTTTAAACAAGCTCCAACCCTCTCCTCGAACTCATATAGCACCGAGATGACCCTGCGCCGTGCGTAGCATACTCCATAAGCCAAGAGCCGAGCTCCTCCTCGCCAGGGAAAAGCAACCGGCAAGAAGGCGGCGGCAGCAGCAGCAGGAGGAGGGGGGAGCTGCTTCGTGACCGTTACTTTAACTGTTATTAATTCGGTGCGACGGGGCGGCAACGGGGGAAGCTAATTTCGCAGAATTTAATTTGCCGTCTCTGAGGGGAGGAGCAGTTGCGGGCGGCACGCGCCGGCAGGTCACGTGGGGCAGGCAGGGAGCGTAAATAGTGACGGGACGACCGTCTCGGCGAATGATCATATCTGGACTTAAAGCAGCTCTTTTCAGGCTAAAGCTGCCTTTTTTCATATCGCCCAGAACAGTTTCTAAATAGTGTGGTCGGTATGAATTCTGCATTCTTCTGTTAATTTATTTCTCAGTGACACCTGTCCCCGGTAGTGTCAGAAGAAACGCAGGGTGACATGGCTCAGAAACAGCGTTTCCATTGTCTCTGTAGAGTCTTTGAGCAGGAGATTGTAGGGTTCGTGTCCCGTGAGTGCAGGATTTTAGACGCATACCAAATAGCTTTGTCGAAATCAACCATAGGAGAAAGAGAATTTTAACGGGGGGCCGCTCTGATCAATAATATTTTTGGTGTTTGATTTTTAAAGACAGAACATTTTTCATATTGATATTTATTACATAATATTTCGAACGTTTCGAAAATTTAATACTGTATAAATATGTTGAAATTACGAGATAATAAGGTTGTCGCAGAATATTAAAGTCTACCGAGAATGATTTTTAATTCATTTCGCTCTTCCGGGAATCTGAGATCATCGTGTATTAATTATTGCACCGCGTTACATCTCGGAAACGGTTTTCGCGTTTGTAAATAACCTGAGAACTTGAGAAGTGTATTCGCGAGGTAGTTGTCACGAGCACGGATACGGCAGGAACGCGTCAACCTCAAGAGAGTTCACGGTTCTATCTTGAGGCTTTTCAGAATGCCGGGGGTTGCTCGCATCTGAACCAAATAGATAAAAGGAACCCAGTAGAATTTCCTTACCGTCTGAAGTGGTTCAGTGCTTCAACCGGTATCACTGCAGTGCCTCTAACCGGGAGGTCCTAGAGTTCTACTTCCGACACTAGCTAGATAGCCGTGACCAGTTCTGCCGCTGTATGGAGAATTCTAGCGTCTAGCTGCTCTGATTGGTACTTTTCGGTGGTTTCTCCGATCAATACCAGGTGAATGTCGAAGCAGTACCCTAACAAACGGGTCAAGGACTACGCGCGATGTTGCCTTCCTCTTCCGTGTCCTATCCTCACCCCCTTACTTGCGCACACACACTTAGATGCGCTATATTACCAACGCATGCTGTGAGACCAGTCGGGAGCTAAGATGGGCTCAGTTATGTTGTAGGAACATCCTGGTGGCCGAAGGCTGGTTCATCGCCGTTGACTTGGAAATTCGCAAGCGAAGCGAATGAATTGATAGTTTCAAGTTCTTGTTTTTCCTTTCTTTCTTTCTTTTCTTTTTTTTCGTTAAGCTTACGATTTTTTTGCTACATCTGTTTTGATTCACCACGCATACAGCGCATTCCGCTTTTGTTCCGTTTATCCTATTGCTTGTGAAGAAACTGCTCGCTTGTGGGATGGGGATGCGGTTGGACGTGTGAATGGGAGGAAAGCGGAAGTACGGGACGGGGCGCGGCGCGTTGTAGGTGAAGAACAGACGCGTACTCGAACTATATAGGAGCTGTAGGGTTGGCAAGCCTGTGTCGGAAAGAACGCGACCTACATCGAGAATGGTTCTCCGGGACAGACACTAGTCAGGTACAGTGCGAGGGAAAGGGCGGGGCGTATAAAGGGATGCAAGGAATGAAACGAAATGGAGCACGGGAACACCGCTACGAGTGAAACGGGATTGGTACGGTCGAGGAGTGAAGCGCGGTGGGGTGCAGGATAGATCGAGATGCGAGGAGATACGATGATGGTGCGCAGCGAGGGTGGAGGGTGGTGGCGGGAGGGGGAGAGCGGAGACCAGGAGGCGTTGGATGTGGAGAGTGGCAGGGCACATGCGAAGCAGAGCGATCGCGTCTCGGGGCCGGATCAGCAAGAATGGTCGAGAGGCAACGGGCCGGCAGCGGGTGCGACATTGAGCTTGCACTAGGCGGGGCGGATGCGGGGAAAACGCGGTGCGGCGTTGAAAAAGTGGCAGGGCGATCTCAAAGTGCGAGCATCGCGAGGGCGGACTTCGAATGTGTTGGCGGGCGTGGGCTGGGGCGGGGCGGGGTGGGCTGCCGGTGGTGATGGGCGCCCACCTGCAATCCCTGCGCGCCAGCTTAGCGCTGGATTAGGCGGCGTCTGATTAGGACGCGGTTTACGAGCAATCGCCCGGGCCATGATCGCGCGTTAACGACTGGCGGCTGCGAGGGGCCCAGGAGGGCTCCGCCCCACCCCCAGTACCCCCAACCTCCACTTCCCCACTCTCTCCTCTCCGCGATATCTGCAGCTCTGATCGGCTCCGCGCCTCTCCACTCTCTCGCGTGAGGATGCGCTCGTATTTCTAAGAGTTCTCGATGTTTATATTTCCTTTTCTATTGGATATTGTTCTATTTATTTTTCTTTCTAAAAAAAACCTCGTTCGAGGTTTCATTTTCTTGCAGTGTAATATATGTTTGTCAGAGTTGGGCAGTATTTAAATATTTGTATTTGAGATACGTATTTTAAATACAATTTGTATTTTAAAAACTGTGTTTTTGAGCTTTTTCGACACGTTATGTAGAGCTGCATTTAAATACGTAAAATAGATGTATTTTAAAAAATATTAAAATACTTTAAATACAGATGAAGAAGATAACGAGGATATAATATTTTTCTTCGATTCAGCTAGTGAATGAAGATTAATGAAACAAAAAATTATTTCAGTTGCTGAACTTCAATTCTCTTTATTTTTAAATGATAAGTCCTAATTTCAAAAAATACTGCTCCATTATCTGACATTAAAAAATGTTAATTCCTTATAATACTTGTATATGTTCATCTGTGCCAGTTCAACAACTATTTCGTATTCGCATTAGTTAATTCATACCCTTCCATATTAAAAATTACAATCCGAATTCTATTCTGAGATCATGTTACTGACTTTATTTTTAAAAAATATGTCTGATGTCTTTACATAGACACATATTCGTCTGACGAAGACAAAAAAAGTAAAATATATTCTTTTAATGTCAATTATTTTCTACACTTTTGACAAGTCATCGATCCGAGGATGACTTATGATCCAACATAGTCAAATATATTTTTACTGCTATTATGAACATTTTAAGATGGTACCCTAGCTTTGATTTCAATGATCCATGAACAATTGTTGAAGTTCTTATTTTTGCCGCTTTCTCACGACCCTTCTTTTTCCTCTGTGCTGTCACATTCTTTGTCCGCTGCTAATCCGACTCCTAACAGCCCGCAGGGGTGGCTCCTAACAGTTACTTTCGCTTCCCTTTCCCATTGTCCTCCATCGTCTTGCGCGTCCTCTTCGGGCGGGCCGCCAGCGCCGCGCCGCGCCTCGCGGGGCGAAGGGGGCGGGGCCAGCGACTGGGGCGGAGTGAGTCCGGGGCGGGGGCCGAAATCCCAGGGCGCGCGAATCGATCGCATTCCGAGCCGTTCGCCGCGAGATTCCCGGGATCGGCGGCGGGAGGAGGCGGGGTGGGGGCGGTCTTGTCTTGCCATCGCCGTCTCTTGCCATCGCCGTCGCCAGGTCGTGCGCACAGTGGGGTGAAAATGCCGTAACGGAGAGACGAGGATTCGGAATAACTGTTTCGAAAATCCCGAGTTATTTCGTTCCGATGCAGAGCATCTCGAGTGCTATGGAAGCGACACCGGATTTTTGCATGCTTTCAGCTCTGCGGGATCTTGCCCGCTTTTGGAAAAGGCTTTTGGTAAGAGAATACTGAGCGTTGTATCACTGGGAAATTGGGGGATTTGTCAGTCTAACTCGAAATTGTAAATGCAAAGTGAATTGTGCCTAGAAATTCGTCATGAAGCCTGTTGAATCTTTAAAAATACTCCGGGATGAGTTGCAGCCTGTCATTTTTTTCACGCAGCTCGCAGCTTATTAGTGGGCCCTCGCGGCTTTGAGTTACGTAATATCTTCGTTTGAGATGGTGTTACTTGGGAACTGTAAGATATGTGGAAAGTTACAAAGAATCAGTGAACATCTTTCACAAATTAAAAGAAACATAATGTGTGCAGGGCTACATCAAAAATAATATTGTAAACAATTTGTAACGTTATTGAGGTCCAGTTTCTACAGAATCACATTTTCCTAGTTAGTTCAAGTTCTTTCAAGAATAAAGTTATTCTCTGAATCTCTGGGTAAATAGAGAATTTTTATGTGTGAAGATGGAAGAATACAGCGTTCCAAACATGCTTATGTTTGTGAAAATGTTAACAATGTTTTAACTCAAATGTATAGGGCGTCGAGGATGACAGCTGTGTCCACTGTAAACGCAACTCGAAGCGCCGATCCCACCATTCTTCCGACGCCCCTCGCGGGCCCTTCCTTCTATCCACCCCCGCACACCCCGCCGTCTCGGGCTGTCGCGCCCTTCCCCGCCCCGCTCGCCCACGCCCCCGCCCGCCCTGCCGCCGCCCGCCGCGCCAGCACCCGGTCGCTCCCTGGCCGGACGAGCCGTGAGTGACGTTGGGTATTTGGGCGGCTGTATTGGGTGAGGCAAGGGACGAGCCCTCTCCAGGGACGGGCTCTTCAAGGGGATGGAGACATCGTGCGCTGCGACCTCACTCGCTTACCTCGATTATGCGAAATATCGCCTTTTTTGAGGGCATATGCCCTTGATACGAATGCCAGTTTGTAATATCATTGCCTCAACTTTTTTCTTCCGGAAAATGCCATATTGGCAATTTTCAGACAAAAAAGTAATTATTCAAAGTGTTTGCCGCGTGTAATCCTATTACGAACATAATTTTGAAAGTTTTGAAATATTGAAATTCCTATATTCATCATAGATTAGCTTAAATCTCTCTGCCAATTTCCGTGATATTTTTTATTAGAACCTGATGTTCAATAATTTTGTGTGATATATCTTAGTTATTAAAAAACGATAAAATAAGCTTTTAATATACGTCAATCTTTTGGAGCAAATATTTCCCAAATAATACATAAGAGTACAGTGTACATGTCCAGAAATTTCATTACAGTGTAGTAGACAAGTGATGCTCTACAAAATACTGAAACTTAAATTAAATTTTATATAGATTTATTTGTGAGAGTCAGAACTGATTTCTTAGCTAGAACTTGACTCTTCCTTTTTCTAGGAAAGCGATCTTTCGTCTTTAATCTAACGGTACGAAACGGAAGAAATCAGTTCTGAGAATGTTTACTGCAGGTTTAATTTAGGGAATTACCCTCGTGGGCGTGGGTCTGCACTCACTAAAGCCAACGTCGTACAACTTTAAATTTCGAAGACCTTCTTGCTAACTCTCAACTCTCAACTATTCCTTCCTCCTCTAAAAATTTAAGTTGCTCTCTGTATCGCACTTGAGAACTCACCTGCAATTTCAAGCAAGAAAATGCCGTTAAATATCTCTAGTTTTTGTGATTTTAATGCAGTTAAGTTCCAATATCTGTTAAACATGCTTAATGGCCATGCATTTGGAAAAGAAAACGTACGTAGATTAATTGACAATTTTGTAATTTGTGCAAAATTATCAAAAAATTTGCTTTTAATTATACAGGAATATAATAAGCCGAATAAGACATAATTGTACGTAGTCATTTAATTCATACAATTATTTGTTTAAATTATTTTCGTTTTTTATAGTTTTCCTTATTCGAAATGGAGTTCACTGAAAAAATAGTACGCCGTGCCTTTGATCTAATTTATATCTCTCTCCTCATTGACAAGAGTTCCTCAGAAGACAAGCTGGAGAATTCTACGAGAACCACCTGGTTGCGCGCGCACCCCGCGGGCCGCGCGTTGTCTCGACTCATCGCCATCTCATATTTCTCGGAAGACGCCCCACCTCCGCGCGCGTGGTGGGCTTCAATCTGGTGCGCCTTGGCTCAGACGGCTCTCAGTCCTGTGTTCAACCCTGTTTCCTCTACGTTAGACTTCAAGACAATTTTTATGTCAATATATTTTTAGGACCAAGTTGACTTACTCTCGCTCGCGCATTTCCTAGTTTGCTTAGAGGCGTTTACCTTCCGCTTACACGATTGACATACCAACCTTCAGGCTGGGTAACACAATTTCCAACTTTTTTATGACAAAAATTTCCAAACAAAATATTTGCAGTTAGGAATCTAACCCTCGGATAAGGAGATGTCATGGTGACATGCTATCAATTGCACCACTTCTTCAAGTAGCATATGCTCTGTGACAAGATTAATAATAAAGCGCCTGCGATCTTGACAGAAGTTGTAGATGTCAGGGTCTATCGTGGAAGACCATGAATTGTAGGCTTCCATAGGCGGCGCCGACGGTCGGCGGGCAGGGACCCGGCACAAGCGGTGTTCCGCAGGGACCTCTGGCTGGTCCAATAAAACAAAAGCGAAGCGGGTCGTGTTCGCGCGCTGCCGCTGGTGTCGGGCACTGGGGCGAAGGGGAGGGGGTTGGCAGTGGCGCGATAAAGTCGAAGACACATTTTTCTATCGGCAACAAAGCGGGCAGAGCACAGGGGGTTGTCGCAGGGGGCGGAATGGCGGGTCGCGTGGAAACGGGCGGTGCGGGGTGGTGACCCTGCCGGAGATACGAGCTGTACGCCTCGGCCCTCGCGGTCATCGCACTGGGAAGGCGCCTTCCAGACGGCTCTGCGCAGCAGACAGGCGAAGCATGCGATCGGCCGCCGTTCTAGGACCTCCCCGTTCCGGCCATCTTGCCTTGTGTCATTTGACTAGAGAACTTCCTAACGAATCGCCTCACTTTGGATTGATGTTTCATTTTGTATAGCACCATTATTCTTTATAACGTATTTTCCTCTCTTGCAACTTTCACAGGTTGCACCTCAATGTATATTATAAAAAATGCACCTGTAAATGGTGAGTTACTAAAAACAAATGTTATTATTCAATCCACAATATTCAATAATCGCAATAAGTTTAGTCAAAGTCTCGTTAGCCAGTCGTACCAAAAATTTAGTTCCGTTCCGAGTAGCCGTTCCACCAGACAGAGGTCACAAAGAACTGCTGTAGTGGCCAAAAGCCACAAGATCTCAATCTTTGACCACTGCACCGTCCGTATCCGTTCGCTGCTTTCTGTACTACTACGTCATACCATGACGTCTTTGAGCTCACAAGGAAACACTGCTTTTGTCGCCTGTGCACCCCTCATTTATACCCAGACGGCGGAAGGATCTCATAACCGGCTTAACTTCGGTGGGAGGGAGGGGTAAACCAGATTGTCATCTCACGACCGTAACCGTTGCGCCTTGGACGCCCCTAACCTGCACACCCCGCCCGCGCTAACCCGACCCACCGCTGCCGCCTTGACCAATCTCATCGGGTGTTTTAATGAACGAGCTTCACCACAACAATACACAAACACATTCTACTTATAATTTTGAACTAACATTCTTTCCAACCATACCATTCTAGATATCAGGATGATACGAAACCTTTTTCTTGTCTTCTGCGCCGCTTTGTAACTTCGTAAGAATTAGCACCTTCATGATTTAATGCTTATTCCATTACTAGTGTTTTTATTATTAATGTCTTAAACAGATATTTACACAGATGTTTAGATCAAATTATCACTTATACACAATACTTAAGAATTATTTGTTTTTTCGCAATTATATTTTTAACTAAAGAAATACATTTTTATTGAAATGAAATGCAAAATACTGACTTAAGTGGTACATTTATTATTGCGTAAGGCTTCATCAATGAACTTCTCAAAAATCGTAAGTGTCCTTTGTATCCTCCACTTAGTGCACTGATAAAGAGACTCAACACTGCTTGTCCATATGTTACGACGTCTGCCAGTGAAATGACTAGTTGGTCCTACAAGTCGGTGCATCATCTACTGCACCGCTCACACAAAACTCATCAAATGCGCTGTTTCTTTCGAAACATCTATGGCTCTTAAGCTCTTCTCTTGGACGTGTCTTCGCTTTCTAGAAAGATGTTCTGCTGTCTTTTATAACGCTTCGCAACGTTCATTTCGCATTTTAAGCTCTATGTCGCAGCGATGAAAGCTATGAGGCATACAGACATAGCCGCGGAATTATATCCCGCGTTTCATTCTTTGACATAAAGGGGCCCATTGGGAGTCTTTTATGGAGGCAGGCTGCCGCCAAAGAAACTTTATACCACCGGCTTCAGTCTTGTGATTCCAGAGTTATTTGTGTACCGAGAATGAGAAGAATGGTGGGCATATACACATACGTTGGCTAGAATGTATGAGAAAGGAGAGACTTTATAATGCTCAACATGCGATATTCCTCGTTGACCCTTCACTTGAACATAAATAGAAAATTTGAAAATGTGCTCACACTTTTTTTGTAAGATTTGTAATCAGATTGAGATTTGTAATCAGTTTTCTAAAACTCATGTGTGTGCCAATTGTTTTTTTCAGATGTGGAATAATAGGGGTCTCGTGGCTTTACCAAAAATATTATAATAACTATCTGAAGTCGTGAGTGAGTTATCAGTGATTGTCAGCTTCTTCTTTTAATTATGTTATACCATTCTTACGCGTGTCTCCCTGTATTTCTCAGTGAGGGAACATGTTACTCTTTTATTGATTTCAATACCCAAGGACGATCTAAAAAATCTTCAGGACGTTTTATGAAATGAGATTTCATTCATGTTTGAGGGGCGACTTCAGGGGTTGCAACTTAAAATAGAGCTTTCTGTAGCATTTCTGCTTCTATATTTGGTTTTGAAGTTGTGTCCATTGGTATCCCTCTGGCCTAATATCTAAGTAAGAGTATCGTGTTTTTTGGGCCGTAATCAAAGGAATACATATTATTACAGAATGATACTTTCGTAAATTAAATATAATTAACGGGCATCTCAGACGCCCATGCAAAGCAATGGGAAAATGGCAAGATTTCTATCTTTCTGAACAATTATTTAGGAGTTTAACATTTATTAGTTGCATCTACTGAAAGCTTTCGTTGCTCATGTAGGGATTCGATTGCCGAAGCATATTGATGGTTGAGAACCCGACGGTTTAAATCCAATTTTGGAACAAAATGAGATTTCTATGTTCTTATTTACATGAGTGCATCAAATGTAAATAATTGTAAATATTCAAGTACATAAGCGTGGAGCAACAAACCCATTCCTTACTTAGCCATAGCATACAAAAACTACAAATGGATCTCCTGAAAATGTAATGAACTGGATATAGCTCCTTCGTTAGCTCCGTAGAAACAGTCTGTTTCTCGGCCATCAATATAGCACCTCATGGACTTGAACCCCTACATGAATAAAGTGCATTATTATGTTTGAACAAAGTAATTTCGCGTAGCGCGGGCCCGATGTTCTAGCATGAAGAGCGGCTCGCATGACGAAGCTGTGGCCCGGATGCCGGCGCGGGCGGGCGGTCAGGGGGCCGAGGGTGCGGCGCGCGATTCGGAGCCCGCGATCGACCGCAACGCCGCGCCGCGGCCAGACAGATAAACAATAGCCGTAGCCGCGCGGAAGAACAAATAAGAGCGGGCCGAGGGGCCGGAGGGGGCATCCGGCCGTTAGGAATGATGCAGTGCCTTCAGCGGCGTTTGTAGCCGGCGCTCTCCGCTGCCCGCCCTCTCGCCCTCCTCTCGCCCTCCACCGTCTCTTCGGGCGCTTTCGCCTCCCTTTCTACTGCCAGGCCTCTGGTCCTATTGTTCCTGCCTCTCCTTCCTTTCTCTTCCATTGCCCCTGCTCCCACTCTTCATCTGCCTCACCCTTTTCCTCTTCCTTGTGTATTTTCTCCGTCTCTTCCTTTACCTTTCTTTTCCTCGCAACCGCTCTCGTTTCAGGCTTTTATTTCCGCTTCGTATCTCTTTTCTCTTCCCATCTCCTCCTCTTCATCTTTGTTGTCTCCCCCTTGCTCCCTCCTCTTCCTCCTTCCCCTGCCTTCCTCCTACTGCTCGTGGTCCTCCTTTTCCTTCTCCTCACGGCCGTTCCATCTCGCTCTACCCCTTCGCTTCCGCTTCACCTCTCATTCCTGTCCTTCTCCACGCCTGTTCTTCCTCCATCCCTCCTCCCTATCCTCTACCCTTTCCCTTCTGTTTCTCGTGTCTTATCTACTCTTTCGCAGCCGCATTATTTCGTCCCTCGGGCTTCTACTTCTCCACCCCACCCCCTCGCGAGGCTATTTCTTGCCCCTCCTCTTCCTCGCAGTCGCTCCATCTCGCCCCGCGCCGCCATGTCTCTTCGCTGTGTGTGTGTGTGGGTGGGGGGTGCTCACAGACACGCAACCCGCGGCCCCGGGGACTACTACGCAGCCGCCGTGTAGTAGGCCGTTTCGCGGCGGAGCAGTAATATGTGATTTAGGAAAATGTCTCCCACATGTTCGCCATTCGTATTATTTATCTTGGAGATGTCCGTTTAGTATTAGGATGCATATGCTTTGTGGTGCTGAAAATAAATGGAGAGCGAGAGAAAGGTAGATATTTCGTAGTTACGTATTTGTCATATGCATTTATTGTTCTTGTTGAAATATCTCTGTGAGGGTCAGCTCTATGGGTACATTGTAAAACGAAATTTGTGTAGTACTCAAGGCACAAAACACGAAAATGAAGCATTTTTTAATTTAAAGCAAACCCCTCCATTTCAATGTAGTTTTACTTACATTGAAGATCCTTGATTAAGCTTATTTTGGAAAGTACATTGAATAACCTGGAATGTCATACCGGAAGTAAAATCAGAACCTTGGTAAAATGGGAACCTTTGGTGTGTGCAAAGAATATATAAATTACTATCAGTACACATCATCACAAATTACTATCACATCTTCTGTCCCGAAAACATAGCCAGAATGACACTGAAAACAAGTGTAGTGTAATAAACAGAAATACGTACTTTTTATAACAATATCTTGGTAGCAACTAAATATGCTGGTGTACATGACTCCGGATGTGACTTTTGAGTTGTTACAATCCATTTAACAAAATATCTTGCTTTGCAGTAATGTTTTGTATCAAGTCGCTTTCGATTTCTCAGGGCTGCCTACAGTGCAACCGATCGTGTTATACGGTTTTATTTCTAATTTTTTATCCTCGTCAGACACATGTTGAAGAAAAAAAGCAAATACGTCGCTTACGGAATGTTTTGTTTTTGTTTGAACAACGTACACCATGTTGTTATTGCATGTTTCGTTCTGAAAGTGAAAAAGGGGATTCCCTTTAAAATCCGGCCAATACTCTTGAGCCGCCACCAGGGTCCGCCTGGGGCGGGGCTGCCTAAGCCACCGCAGAGCGCGTGGCATGCTCCCCCCCCCCAGTCCGCTCTCCCTGCGTGTATCGCGCTCCAGAATGTCCACAACATAACCGCGCTCTAATTCGACGTTCGCATGTCGATGCGTACACGGTGTCGTTAAACGCTCCGCTCATAACAGTTATTGGCTTCGAGGCCGCGGTCGCCGGCGGTTTTTGCTTCTGAATATGGATCGCAGCGGGGCGCCTCTCCAAAGAAAGGCGGACAGACGGGCGGGAGCGAGCTCTGGCGTGATCGAGAGTCGTTGGAGTCGATGTGGCACGCGAGTCAAGGATAATGCTGGCGCCGAATCGACTGTTAGGCGATAGCGAGCGCCTTGCGTTAGATTTTAGAGATTGAGGCGCGACCTCAATACGTCGGCTTGTTGGTTGATGTAAAGGAACAATTGGATACGTGTTTTCGTGGTTTAAATCAGCTGTTGCTCCCAAGCATCAGATAAATTCCGTTGGTGTTGATATTCAGAAGATTACTCGTCTCTAGATACGGATAACTGGTAGAGCACATGTTTAACAATTTTTGTTGGTATAATTGGTTTATCTTATGTTTTACTCACAAGTGGTTTTGCAATTAGTTAACCAACCAGACAGGTCGATGCCGTTCTTTGTATAGTACCATACATAGCTTAACCCAATACTCTGTAATATTTTTCTCGACATATAAAAATTGATTTTTAAAGATATTATACGAAAGAGGAAACAAACAGTAAAATTGGTGACAGTGCCTTGGCATATGTTGACAATGGCAGCCTCGAATGAAATCTTTGTTGCAAATTGTGTTGTAAAAAGTGCGGAAAACTTAGCGAAAACATGGTTGCGAAATCGAGAGGGAAACTGCAAAAGTAGTGCATTTTGTGAAATGGAGGAATGAACGACGAGTTCAAGAACTCAGTGAGAAAATATTAGTTGTTTACTTCAAATGAATTAGGAAAGACTTTCCACACTAAGAAATACTTAATAACAGACATTTTAAAGTAAATATGCCACAAGATAAATCGCTTTTTAAAGAAATTATTCACGGCCATGCTACCTTCCATGCTAAAACCACTTAAAACAGACATTGTAAAGTACACCATAAAATAATTGGATTTGCAAAGAAATAATTATAGACTTCAGTTAATGTATAATTAACGACCCATCTTCAAAGGTCGACAATGTAATGAATTTAGATTGTATTGGAAGTGGTCATTTCACAGTTTGGCAAATGTATTAAAATTTACTTTGTTAAGTCTGAAAAATTTTAATTCAATCAAAATGAATCATTCGTTATTTAATTGCAATTTGATTTCTCTATTGACACATTTACTTACTATATACTCGTTCCACAATCCAGTGACTTGTTAGCCACAGCAACTGGAGGGGAAAGTCAATATGCAAGTCATGGCACTTCTTTAATACTATCAAGATCTTAAGTACTTTTCTTGGAGTAAATTCCTCCAACTTTTTTGGGAAAACATGAACAATGCTTAAATATTTCAATGTTTTCACTCGAGTAAGATAAGTTTACGCACAAACACTATGTTGGCCGAAAGATAAAAATAATAATAGGAAAGAAAATGTTCTCTCTCTTGTAGTATTATTTTAATGTAAATTAGGGTACATTTCTTCCAAAATATACAAAGATTTCTGTTCGATTTTTATGTATGTATATATTTCTATGAATATAAACAGTATCAGCCACCTAAGTCGTGAACTCAATGTGACACGTGATTATTATACGTGTGTGAAAAATCTCTTTTGCGTACCCGAGAGCACCCTCTGAAGCAGAAAAGCCCTTCTGTTGTCTGCTGTGATTCCTGGCTCCGCCGCATGGCGCTGCCGGCGCCTCGACCACCACTGCCCCCTCTCATCTCACCCGCCCCGCCTCGGGAGAGATCTTACGAGCCTCTCTCCTCGAGAACCGCAGCCGCGGGGGCGGGGGCGGGGCCGGGGACGCGAGGGGCTGACCGCGCAGCCACCGCCGCCCGCCGCGGCTGCGGCCGACGCCCGCGTTTAATTACTCGGACTTGGCGCGAGGCCGCGCTGGGAAGGGGAAGCCCCGGCGGCGCTGCCAACCGCGCGGCGCAAAAACCGACTTGGGGCCCTCGCGGCGCGCGGCGGTGGCGGAGGCGGCTCGCCCGGGCCGGGCGGCGGGGGCGGTAATGACCGCGGAGGAGCGATTCTCCTCCCCGCCCCGCCCCGCCCCGCGCCCGCCGTCTTCCCTCGTGCGTAAGTATTCGCGCTTTTTGCTGGCTGGCGGGAGCGGCGCGGCGCTTCGGAGCCGCTGGCGGCCGGAGAACCCCGCCCCCCTCCTCGCCCCGCTTGCCGCGTCCGCGCGCTCTCCATTAAGAGAAGGCCCCCGGCACCTAACAGAAAACAGATTGTCAAGCAGAATCCTTAAGTGAAACGTTAAGCGGATGAAGAAACGGCCGAGGGGCCCTTCGGGGGCCGTGGGCGCAGAGGCGGTGCGCTACCGTGCGCTTGCTGTTTACTGGCCCGTGGAGCCTCGTGCTGCCCCTCGCCGCCCACGCCGCGCCGTCGCTCGGTCGCATCTTCGCCGCAGCTCCGCGCCCCCTCGCCCGCCTTTTCTGACGTTCCTTTGTCCATCTCCCTCATTCATCTCTCAAGCAATCCCGTAGCCGCAACGATTCCTATAACAGCGATAATTTGTGTTGAATTGTAATTTTTTATTGAATGAAAATTGTTCAATTAGTGGATTCTCTTTCATGTCAGATAATCAGAGTATGCTTCATTTATTTTATTTACATTTGTTAACTTTATGAATGGTGTTTTATTATGTTGTTGTTTTGATTAGAATGACGATTTTTGTGCTTCTTAAGTTCTTTATCGTCCAACATTTTAAAAATCTACTCAGACGTTTCACCTAGCGTTCGATAGACTTGCAGCTACTTGCTATTATTTCTTCTTTTAAGTTATTGGTCTTGACATGTTATTTTTGCTCGTGTTTCACCGTGACAAATTCGGTAGATTATTAGTCTCTTGTCAAAACTCTTTTTTTTATTTAGATAATATGTTTTGGAAGATCACCGTCAGTGCTAAGTTTATGTCGTCTGACCCCATTGCATTTTGTCGTGTTACCAGTCGTTTTCCTCGCTGCCAGCTTCTTTACTTCCGTTCCCTGCGTTTGGGACATGCGTTCAACTGATCCCATTGCCTCCCTTTGGGCAGTGTCCAGTGCCCTTCTCTAGATCCTCTAGCGGTCGTATTCACCCCCCGAAGGGCCTCGTGGCGCATCTTGTGGCAAATGGGCGCTTTTTGCGTCGTCGCCTGCGGTGGACACGGCCCTCCAAGGGAGGACTTCCGACTCGACGAGCAGTGTTGCTTCTCTGGCCGGATTCTCCTAGAGCCTGGACGAATGTGCAGCATTAGACATCCATGATATTCTTTTATTCCGTTCGTTTGATTGTTTTGCATGTATGTAATTCATTGCGTTTCAATGTTGGTGAAAATCAATTAGTATGTCTCCTTTTTAAATTGATCTCGGCGTATCCAGAAACACGATCACGTTGAGTGCAAATTACTGTTGTTTTAATGTAGTTCAGATGCCATTTAATTCTGTACTGGAAAATCGTGTCATTTGTTTCGTCAACATTACAAGCAGTTTTCTTTGAATGATGACGAATCATTCGCACAAAGTTCAATATACGTAAATCAAATCTTGTTGATCATTACATTATAAATTTACTTCTTTTTTCATGAATGATTCATTATTTCAGGATAGGGATACAAAAGCCAATATAGTTTTCCGCCAAGCCAGAAGAGTTCGATGGTACTGCAACTTTAATAGCTTCGCAATTCTTAGCGGAGCCGCCCGTTCGTTGTTCGCAGAAATTAACCCATTGGCAAATCACTTTTGCGGACCTCGTTGTATCTTGATTACTCATCATTATTTATAAGTAACTTTATATTAGGACGGCAAAGGCACAAAAACTAATTGTCATCTTAAATTAAATTATCAGTTTTCACAATGACACTTTGATCATACGAATCCATCCAGCAGATATCTATTACTCAAATCTGCTTGTTACCCTTTTTATAATTAAGACGATTAGAACTTACGAAATCTAACACGTGTATAAAATAGACACAATCGTTTCAGGTACGTAATTTCGTAACGTATTTTGTGCTTGAGGGGAGTTCTCAGGAGTTGAGAGGCTTGTTCGTCGGCTGCTCCTCCTTCCGGCTTCCTGTTTTGCGAACTTCATAAAGACGCGCGTTTTCGCACGCAAATATTGCGGTTTGGGTCGTGCGGTCGTTGAGGGGCGTGTCGTGTCCTGTCGCGCCGTGACGCGCCTTGTGGCGCTCTCGCTCTTTTCAAAGGGATCGGCCGCCGCGCCCGGCCGCGTGCGCGCGAAGAAATATTACGAAAGTTGGCGACCCGTGATTAAGTCGCGGAAAGACTTGCACGCGGCGCCGACGACACCACCACCGCCGCCACCGCTATCGCCATTGCTACAGCCGTTGCTGCCCTCGCCCCTGCCATCGCCATCGCCCTCGCCATCGCCCTCGCCATCGCCCTCGCCATCGCCTTCGCCCTCGCCACCGCCATCTTCACCGCCGCCGCCACTAGCCATCGTTGTTGCCGCCACCGCCTCTGCCCCCGTCTCTGCCATCTCCAACGCCACTGCCCCCCCCCCGCCACCGCCATCTCCACCGCCACCATCGCTATCGCCATAGCCACAGCCGTTGCCGCCCTCGCCCCTGCCATTGCCATCACCACCGCCACCGCCATCTCCACCGCCGCCACCGCCTTAGCCACCGCTGTTGCCGCCCCTGCCTCTGGCCCCGCCACCGCCATCTCCATCGCCACTACCAACGCCTACGCCACCGCCAACACCACAGCCAACACCGCCGCCGCCTTAGCCACCGCTGTTTCCGGCGCCGCCGCCGCCTCTGCCCCCGCCACTGCCATCTCCAACACCACTACCATCGCCCCGCTACCGCCATCTCCACCGCCACCACCGTCGCCGCCTTAGCCACCGCTGTTGCCGCCGCCGCCTCTGCCCCCGCCACTGCCATCTCCAACACCACTGCCATCGCCAACGCCATCGCTATCTCCACCGCCGCCGCCGCTACCGCCGTATCCGTCGCCGGCCGCGCCACGAAACTGTAATGAACTCGTAACTTATAACGAGAGTAAACACGACGCGCGGCGTCTGAACAAGCGAATGTAGTGGCGCGCGCGGCGCCGGCGTGAACAGGGAAAGGGATGGATAGGACGGTGTGGCGGGGAGGGGAAGATCGGGCCGGGCCGTGGGCGTGGGAAGGGCGGGGCAGCAGGAGGTCGTGTCGAGCACCGGCGTTGCGGTCGCTCCTTAATGGGATAGGCCGCGGCTGAGGCGGACGTAGCCGCTCCCGCTGTGTCTTGTCTACTGCCTGGGGTAGCCTGAGACGGCCGCAAAGTCGGGCGATGTTGTGAGCGCTGCGATAGTTTCCCTCGCACCCTTTCGCTGAGCGTTATGTTGCGAAGAGCTTGTTCAACACGCTGGATTATGCTTTCTTGACTGGCAGACATCTGTTTTCAAAATACATGAATATTCAGACGTGGTTATAAACAAATGGGTAATGAGTGGCATGCTATGTTTAAGACGTAGATTTACAATTTGATGAAAATAAACCAAGATTTAAAACTAAATTTCGACTTACTAAATTATTCAAATTAATTTCATGTTCAAATTCAGGCGTGCTCCTTAATGTTGGAATAGCACATTGAATATTGAAAGCGACTAATGACATTTATCTTTTGTCTCATTAGAAAATTATCGCATTTCAAATGGGTAACTTTTTTGTTGCTCGGGATCTTGCGCAGTATTCCAGAAAGAAGAGACGAAGCAATTTCCTTGGATCCTGATGAAAGTAGATCTGTGCCGTATTTCTTACCCATATTGAATGGCGAGGGAAGTGAAGCGGCGTGGGATCTGAGTATCAGTAACACTTTGTTTCTTCCCTTTTTCTTGAAAAAGCTTGGAGCTGCTCAGAATTTCAATTTCCGATTTTTCTCTTATTTAATCACATTCTTTCTACCCCTGCTTTGCGGAATATTAACATGTATCGGAATTTCTTTAATTAAATTTTACTTTTTAGTTCTTTCTTAAATTGAATATTAAGTTGAGATTAACAAAATTAGAATAACACATTTAGAAAAATCAGAATCACGTGTGAAACGTGTCAGACCTTCATTTAGGTTTGATTTCTTATTTCGTATGGCTTGTCACGAAGTGATAGGAGAGCTTTAACCACACTCCTGTAAGCGTATTGTATGAAATGGGCAGAGGTCAGGTGACATAAAAATTGGTTATCGCAGAGTAGGGAGGTAGAACATCACATTTCGATTTGTACCCTCTCATCTTGTCGTTGCCCACCCTACCCCACCCAACCCCACCAAGCTCTGGCCCGTTTTATTTCGGGCCTTACTGCGCCTGACTCCATGTCGTACTTCGCTGCCCACTCTGCCCAACCCCATACTGTTCCAGCTTTATCCGCACGCTTTCGTCCTTTCCACCGTCCACAACCCCCCTTTCAGTCCAGTCGTACTCATGTCCCAAATCCGCTTGGCGCCACGCCGCCCCGCTCCATGCTTCCACGCCATTATCTGTTTTGCCCAACACCGTCCCTCTCTACGCCACTTTGCCATGCCCTGCCCTACCATATATCCCACACATCCCACCGGGAGCGGTAGCTCAGTGCATCAACTGATGTTACTGCAGCGCCTCTGACCAGGAGGTCCTAGGTTCCCACTCCCCACGGCGGCAGGATTTTCGACACTAGCTTTTCAACTATGTCGAATTCAGTCGCCGGCTGCTCTGATCAGAGCAATTTTCCGTGGCTTCTCCAATCAACACCAGGCGAATGCCTAACAAACGGGCCACGGACCGCACGCGATCTTTCCTCCTTCTTCCTTGTCCTACCCTCTTCCTTTACACGCACACTTACACTAACATTCACTACACTACCACATATTCCGGGAGACCGGTCGGGAGCTTAGAGCTTGTCCCGGCTAGAACGGTGCCCCGCTGGTAGGAGAGTCCTGGTTATGGGAAAACCCCACTAGCCGACGGTAGGTCGGCGCCGGATCTCGCCATCCAGCGGGGGAAGATCACCGCCATCTCCCGAGAAAAAACATGCACTACACTAACGGGACTAATGACCAAAGCAGTTGACGCGCCCGGAAACACGAAAAAAACAAACCAAACCAATCCCACACATCCCAGGTCCGCTCCGTTACACACTTCCTCACCCAAAGTTCTCTCCACGCCTGCCCTCCCAACGTTCTCCATCCGATGCCACCTTGCACTCCCCGCCCCACCCGCCGACCTCCGGCCCCGCGCCGCACCCTACCTCACTGCCCGGCGCCGTCGGCCGGGGTGGGCTCGCAGCGGCAGTTGCGAACTTGCGCCCCGGCGGCACTTAGCGAAGTGCTGCGCGTCGCGGAGCGAGGAGGGACAGGGGCAGGGCGGGGCGTCGCCCGCGGCGTGGGCACGCGCCGCGGCTTATCGCATCGACGCCGCGCGGCGGCCCTCGGCGACCCGGCACTTACCTTTGGAACCTCCGCTCCGGTGACCTCCAGGCCCCGCCCTCCTCACCTCTCCGCCCCGCGTCGCTCCATTAATACCAGAGGTTGCTGGCTTGCTGCACGCGCCCGTGTGCTTGGTGTCTCCCGCAGTTACCTTGGAAGTAGAACTTCACCAATCGCCATTGCAAAGCGACGAGCTGATCACTACCATCGGTCGCATGTATGGACTTCCATTCTCATAGCATTCGTATATTGGCGTCGTACTCCTCAACGGAATTTTGGTCCTTTCACCTTCACCGGCTGGCTGCGTAACCTCTCGGCTCTATTACCTTCATCGTCGACTCGTGCCCATGCAATGACTTCCATCTGCAACTTAATTATCCATCGCCGTCACGTACACCCTTCCCCCAGCGCATGTCCTTCTTGAACCACCCCCTTATCTGTGCCTTCGTGACCTTGCGCCCCTTTTCCCGGGCGATCTCCCGCTCGCTCGTCCGCCTCATTTTCCACCGCCGGAGATAGGAGCCGACTCCCGGCGGACGCGTCCCTGAATGAGGGAGCCCGGGAATGAGGATGTGGCCGAGTGGGGCCCCGCAAGACTCGAGATGACGAGGCGCCGGGAAGATGGAGGCCGGCGCTTGGGGAACACGGGCAAGCGACCGAGTTCCGTGACGCAGCTCAATATCACGCGGGCGCTTCGGAAACGCGGTCGAGTCACGCGTGCCGTGACACGCTGTGGGCGGGACGCACGTGCGCGTGCGATGGCAGCGCCGGCTCCGTTGTCGCTGTCTCAGCACGTTGCGCACTTGCGTCAACAATACCCGCTGAGGGCGACGGCTGCCGCGCGCAACTTGGAGGAAACTTGCTTGGCGTGTGTTGCCGCTTCGTTGCCGGCGGTCCTTGCGGACGGTTTTCAAGAATAGGAATGATGGTGGTTTCCTCAGAAATCAAGCACTATTTCGCGAGTTGGAGTTTATTTTCAGTTTGCATGAATTTCCTATAACAATAAATATCAAAATTAGTTTTCGACGAATGGTTTCGGTGACCTTACACCTCACACAGTAATCCCGGGAGGTGGTGATGTTCCTCCCGCGCAAAAAAAGTGAGAGACAGCGCCGACCTACATGACTGCTTGCTGAGTTACATGCTTCGGGTATCTCCCCGATAGTGGAGCACCGCTTCAGCTGGAATATACTCTTAAGCTCCCTTCTGGTGTGTGTGGTAACCTAGTGCATGTAAAAGGAAGTATGTGTTTTCGACGAATGGTTTCGGTGACCTTACACCTCACACAGTAATCCCGGGAGGTGGTGATGTTCCTCCCGCGCAAAAAAAGTGAGAGACAGCGCCGACCTACATGACTGCTTGCTGAGTTACATGCTTCGGGTATCTCCCCGATAGTGGAGCACCGCTTCAGCTGGAATATACTCTTAAGCTCCCTTCTGGTGTGTGTGGTAACCTAGTGCATGTAAAAGGAAGTATGTGTTTTCGACGAATGGTTTCGGTGACCTTACACCTCACACAGTAATCCCGGGAGGTGGTGATGTTCCTCCCGCGCAAAAAAAGTGAGAGACAGCGCCGACCTACATGACTGCTTGCTGAGTTACATGCTTCGGGTATCTCCCCGATAGTGGAGCACCGCTTCAGCTGGAATATACTCTTAAGCTCCCTTCTGGTGTGTGTGGTAACCTAGTGCATGTAAAAGGAAGTATGTGTTTTCGACGAATGGTTTCGGTGACCTTACACCTCACACAGTAATCCCGGGAGGTGGTGATGTTCCTCCCGCGCAAAAAAAGTGAGAGACAGCGCCGACCTACATGACTGCTTGCTGAGTTACATGCTTCGGGTATCTCCCCGATAGTGGAGCACCGCTTCAGCCGGAATAAACTCTTAAGCTCCTTTCTGGGGGGTGTGGTAACCTAGTGCATGTAAGAGAGAGTATGTGTGCGCGCGCGCGCGTGTGTGTGTAAGAGAATAAGAGAGGTCAAGAATGAGGACGGATGCATCTCGTGCGGCCCGTGGTCTGTTTGTTAAGGCAATGCATCAGTTGTTGCCTCGAGTCTGAATGCACCGCCTTATACGCATGTTTACGTCATGCATGTGTGCTGGACTGGTGTGTGGAACTTCTCTGTAAATACAATGGTCACCCACGGTCAGTTCGGAGTGGCTCGTGTATCATTGAGGATAGGAATAGCATATAGCGTATCGGCTAAACAAAGCAGGGATGTTCACGCCATGCAACAACGTCCAGCTGCGCCGTCGCTTCCTCGAACTGAGCGAGCGCCTTTGATGCGCGTGTGGCAAAACGTCTGTTTGCTGCGACCATCCGGGTTTCCGTGCGTTCTATTAGATCCTGATACATGGAGCAACACAAGGGAATCCTCCGGGAGTGCAGCGTCAAATGTGTAGTGACGACTGACTTGAGTTTAGCTGTAGAATGTCGATTCGCTTCTGCATTGTATAATTAATTGCAGTGGATGTCACCTTTTGAAAATTTGTGTATCATTGATTGAATTGTTCCTGTTTTTCGTCCTGATAGTTATATAATACTTGCGTTGTCAAATTTGTGATAGTGTTCGGGTAGAAGAAAAATTCTGGTCAGGAAACAAGATCAATAACCCAAGGAAAAAATGGTGAAATTTTAGTAGTCTTAATGGATGAAGTGTTACTACAAATTGAAAGTATAATGATGGATTTTGTGAGAACACAAGAAAGAAAGAAAGAAAGAAAGAAAGAAAGAAAGAAAAATTCAATACCTATCATTGCAAAAATGTGTTTTTGTCCACTGTTGTATCGAACTTAATTGTAATAATCGAAAGAACATATTAAATACGATTCATGTGATTTCCCTAATTATTATGTTTTGTTTATTAATGGGGTATTATCCTAATAACATGTGGGAATTCGAAACGATGTAATATTATATTCCGTGTCAATATTACTTTTTGCTAACAAACTAAACTGTTCATACGATGCAAATACAAACTTTTTGTTTACACTATGCAACACAATACAAACTGACGCAAATAAATGATTTTTGTACTTACGCTGTTCATTTCAATTTACCCACACCTCATTCTGGACCAATTGCATCCCGCTAGTTAGATTGGTTATTATAATTTGGAATTTGAAAATGTCTCTCTGAATGAAGCCATACGTTTTATTACGTGTCGCAAAAAACTGATATTACGCTGGTTTATGACGAAAAGCAGTTCTGTAATAATAGAATCTGTCGAGATAACGTGCTTGCCAGCAAAAACACAATTGCAACCGTGCAAATTATTCCACTTTTGAGAGATATGTTAAGTGTATAATGGTTAGAAGTTTGCGCTTAATAAATCAAACATTAGTTCTATGTACTATTGTTCTTGAGCAGTGTACTACTTCTCGAACTGCCATTTTGTGTTGTTTTGTTCAGCAGCATTTCTGATACTACAGGCCACTCAGTTAAAAAAATAGTTTTATATAGTTATTTGTGCCTATCACTTCTTTACATCGTTGAAGCAATAAAATATATTTGTTCGTAGTTATACTAAGTATGTAAATACTTAGTATAACTCTGAGTTAATTGAAATCAAACTTTACAATATTTAAAGCAGTTGCAATGCTGGACTAATGTATTCTTGTATTGCAAGCCGTAATAATTGCGGATTCGGTGGTATTCGATGGTATCAGCGTACCGGACTGTTGTACCCGAGTTTGCGGGTTGAAATCCGATTGAAGCCGTGGACATCCTTCGTACGTCTACCTTCGGAGGGGAAGTAAAGCCGACTGTCCCATGTAGTAGATTTACTGCATGTAAAAGATCCTCAAGCCTAAAAGAAGCCTCTGAGCAAAATTGAGATCCGCCTGTTTCGTCGCCCCTCCTTTCTCCGCTAGGTGGTGAAAGGAGCCTAGTGAAATTTGCGTGGTTAGACGGGAGAGCGCTCCTGATGGCCCGAGTCTCGCCACGTAAAATAAGGCATTAACTAAGACACAAATACGGTACAATTATGGCGGAGTAAAATAGCAAACGAGAAAAAAGATCCTAAAAGCTGAAAACTGAAGAAGGAATTCACAGCAGTAAGAAAACTCTGAGCACAAGAGAACTGCGGTGTATCCAAGCAGCCCGAGTCACTGACTGGAAGAACACAAGCCCCGACAGAAACTACAAAAAGAATCCAACACTCATCGCGCGAGCAGGGAACGCTCTGAGAGAGCGTCAGCACCATGACGGTGCCGTCGTGGTCGGCGAAGTCGCGTCGGCGACGCGTTCTCGGCGTCTCTTCGCAACGCGCTAGCGCGGCGCGTGTACGCGAGCAATCGTGCCGGGAATATACGAGAACATTTACATGTTTTCATTACCCCACGCTGCCATAAATCCACGCCTTTATTATCATAAAATTCCCTGGCCGCGTGGCGGAAGCTATGAGGCGACGCTGTCACGGCGTTCCCTGGCACTCTTACCAGGCGACCGCGGCGACTCGGTGCGGCGTGCGCAGCTAAACGTCGGGAGCGTTTATAAAAGCGGGCAGCCCGTCGGAGCGGAGGCGGGGCCAGCGGCGTTAAAAAATTGTAATTCAAACGACCGCCGTTATCCAAGACGGGCGCGGTCGTAGGGTCGTAAGTGTGGGTGCGAGGGGGGGGGGTGGAAGGCAGTCGGAGAAAGATGGGGTTGGGAGGAGACAGGGGTGGAGGGTATTGTGGCCTCCCCGAGGGTTGTCGTTTCTTTTTGTGGCATTCCCTGCTCGCGCGATGGGTGTTGGATTGTTTTTTGTTGTTTCTGTCGGGGCTTGTGTTCTTCCAGTCGGTGACTCGGGCTGCTTGGATACACCGCAGTTCTCTTGCACTCCGAGTTTTTTCACTACTGTGAATTCCTTCTTCAGTTTTCAGCTCTTAGGATCTTTTTTCTCGCTTTCTCGCTTGCTATTTTACTTAACCATAATTGTGCTATATTTCCGTACTCCTGTTTCATTACTTGCTCCATTGTTAGTCTTGTTTCGTACTTTCACCTCATTCTTTGTTACTTGCAGTTTAAGTTTATTCATTATGTATTCTCAGTGTTGTATTGAGTTGTTGACGATTTTGTTAAACCAATTCAATTTTACCTGGGTGTGTGAGATTGACACGTCTATAATTCACACAACAGAGACTACACTATTGCGGTCATGCCTCAAGTTTACATCTTCTTCCGCCCTCAGTTTCAAATTCTTATTCTTGCGAACTTTGTCGCCCGCTCTTTTCATTTTCTTCGGAGTATTCCCGATTTTACTTTCGCTTGTTGTGTGAAGCACCGTCGTTCTGTCTTCACCAAAATATTACTTTAGTACGAAATCTTCCTTCCTTATTCCTTGTGGCATCGACTTTATCTTACTTTTAATATGCTCAAGGTCTTATTTGACTTCCTTTGCAATTCGGTACAATTTATGAAAGAAATTGTAACTAAACATTCCACGATTCAGTATAACGAAAACAAAATCAGAAAAAATGAAAAATCCTAAGAAAGCTAAACAAAATCGTCTCTTAGTTGTTTTTCTTGGTCATGGAACAACAAACAGAATTCAGAAAACAACACACTAATCTAGCATCATCCCTACTTGATAAACTACAAAGCCTCCGTGGTAGAGTATACATCGTCGTCAGAAAGACGCTTGTCATTTCTCATCTTCAAGATTGCCACCTAGATGAAGAGAACACACGCCAAATATACCTTGGCACCGCGTCATCCGGCAACACCGTCTCGCGTCCCAGTGCCTTGCTTGCCGGCGCCTTTCCCCGGTGGCGGCGGCGGCGCGCGGCCGGATTTTTGTCTCCGGGCGGCCATCTTGCCCCATTAACCGGCGTGTTGCGTTACATGGAAATGAGGCGAGGTTGCCCGGCCCTCCCCCCACCCGCAGCGAGTGCGCGCCTTGCGTTTCGGATTTTTTAATTTTCTCCGCCTTGCAACGCGGGGATTATGGCGCGCGGAACGTGTCGAAAAGCTCTTCATTTTCCTCTCGCTCTCCTCCTACAGCACCTCCTGCTTCTCCTTCCTGCCCGGCGCCCGGTTCCTTTTCCGTTCCGGCTGGTTTCGTATGGCAACGGAAGATTCTCCCGATTTGTATCGCCCGTAATTCCGCACTATTGCCCATGTATCTCCCGCAACATAAAGGTTATAAATGCTCCCGAGGCTAGTAGGGTTATGGTAATGTTTCTATGAAAAATTCATGGACTTGCTGGCATAGACCCGACGCCGAGATAAGCAGAACCGCACCGGGGAGAGTGTGAAGAATTCGCCAGCAAATTCGCCTCTGGGGAAGATTAAGACGAGGCGAGGGGGCGGTTTTTACGGGGACCGGCGAACAAGACGCGCTGATGTGTTCTGCCCGAATGTTCCTGGGTCTTGCAAGACGCTTCCGTGGCGTGCACTGTTGAATGACTTTAGGAAACGTACAGACTTTTGCAGACTTTTCATTCACTTTGCTTTAAAAGCACCTATATCACGTAAATATATCTTAAATATCACATATACTCAAATCTATGAGTATTTACTGTATATATGATCAAATGAGTCGTATGTTAAGGCCTTGCAGTATTTAATTTGTTCCTATAGATTTTTTACGTGAATGTTATACTTGATAGTGTTGTGTTACTGATTTGATATTTTAGTGTAAATCATGTATTTTAATTAGTATTTTTCTGTCGTTTTTATATTTTTAAATCAATCACTTTAAGAGAATTATGAATACATTTTTTTTCTCTTTTTTAGGTAAGTCGAGAATCCTGAGACTATCTCCATACGTTCAGTACACGTGAGTACAGTTTTTTTCATAAGAGTAAATGAGGTCTAGAGAATAATTTCGAACATGTTAAATATTCAGTGATAGATGAACGTCCTCTATGAATAATTACTACATATGCAGTGAATTGTGTGATTTAGTATTCAAATGTTCTTTTCATTCTGAATGACCTCATTTGTGTGCGCAATTTTCCCTATAATTGTCTGCTAAAAATTCATCGATACAAAACTGTTTAAACATCGGTTATTAAAAAGTTAGGGAAAATTGGTTGTGTTAATTTTGATAATGCGATTTCTTGATGTCGAAAGAGCCTCATTTTTTATCCATTATTGGATTTATATTGCTTCCAGGAATTATTCTGACCTGTTTACATTCCGTTAAATACATTTAATGGAGCTTTATTTTGTTTTCTTTGAAAATCAGTAATTACAGTTGGCGAAATTCTCCATACCGCCTATCACACAATTAGTGCCTCCAAGAAACATTTCTTTCTGTTGACCTGTCTCACAGACAATGGGACGTGATATGTTCTGTTTAAAATGTATCATGACAAGCTTTTAAAGAACTCAAAATTATTTCTTGGTAGGATCCTCCAACTTTTTCGGTGACCATTTGGGTTTCCATCATCCATTGTTTTTTTTTATTTCATCTCACAATTTTTATGGATCATACAGAATTAAAGATTGAGCCGTTATCTTGATGGAAACACTTATATTGTAGTGCAATTTCCCTGTACGAGTATTATATCGACCGACAAGATTAATGACTATTATTAAAACCTAAACAGTTTTATCGAGTTGTTATATTATCTGTCTAGTCCTGAATGACGACAGCGACATGTACAATACGAGGCGACATTGGCCTATTGCTCTTCCGGCCTACCTAATCCATAGATGTCAGAGGCTTTCGAACCGGGAACGGTAGCTCAGTGCATCAACTGATGTCATTGCTGCACCTCTGACTGGGAGGTCCTAGGTTCGACTCCTCGGCAGGATTTTCGGCACTAGCTTTTCAGCTAGGTCGAATTCAGTCGCGGCCTGGAGGAGAATTCTAGCGGCCAGCTGCTCTGATCGCTAGTTTTCCGTGCTTTCTCCGATCAACACCAGGCGAATGCCGGAGCAGTACCCTACCGAACGGGCCACGGACCGCGCGCGATCTGTCCTTCCTCTTCCTTGTCCTATCCTCTCCCCCTACACACACACACACACACACACACTTATACTAACATGCACTACACTACCACATATTCCGGGAGACCAGTCGGGAGCTTAGAGCTTTTCCCGCCTGGGGCGGTGCCCCGCTGGTGGGAGAGTCCTGGTTAGGGGGAAACCCCACTAGCCGACGGTAGGTCGGCGCCGATCTCGCCAACCATCGGGGAAAGATCACCGCCATCTCCCGAGAAAAAAACATGCTCTACACTAACGGGACTAATGACCAAAGCAGTTGACGCGCCCGGAAACACGAAAAAATCAATCAATCAATCAATCAGAGGCTTTCGGCCGCCGTATCTCTGCCAGCGCGCGTATCGGCGTGCCGATCACGTCCCGCGCCTCCGCCCCCACCCACGAGGGCACGCCCCCCTCGGCATGCGCCGTGAGTGCCCGCGGCCGCTCCGCCCGCGCTTTTAATTTCCTGTTGCGGGCCCACGCGAATTTGGCAACGCGTTGGGAAGACAGCTGTGCCTGTATGCTCGCGCGCGCCGGACGGCAAGGCGGTGCTAAAGGCAATGTAAGAACGCGTATCTCTCCTGGAATAGTATCTGTAAATATGCAGTCGCAATCTTTTGTTTTAGTGGCAACAAAATAACTCTCCTGCAAACGTTCCGGCAGTTTAATAGTAAAAGTAGTAAGGTAATACTTTTTTGCGTACAGAGTTAATATTTAAATTATTTATTAATCTTTCTATGGCTAGCCACTATGTGCAGATCTGCTGATAATAGCTAAGTAATCGAAAGCTACGGGTCTGTTAAATTTTAAAAAATATTGCTGAAGTCGTCTTCTGAGATTACTATTCGTGTGCTAACTTCACTTTACCAGTAGATAAGTTGTTCAGTTATCAGTAGATAAGTCGTGCTGATCTTGATCTCGATTACAGTGCCTGTATAGCTACTGTAAAAAAACATACTTTTTATTGACCTACCCTTACGACTTTCCGTATGTATTACCAGTAGATATATACTCATAAGAGGGATTTTGGAACGATGACTCGTTCGGATGTCAAACTTGGAAGTAGAGAAAGCTATTACTGTAGCTTATAAAAAATATCTGGAACTCTTTCTAATTCTAGTGGGACACGGAAATTTCTTTCAAATATTATTAAAATTTCCTCTTTGTACTTTCCCGTGTCATGTGCTAAAGCTTCCGCGCAATCGGGTAGCCGATTCGCTACCTTGCTCTTGAGGAAGTGGTGTATTTGCCCCAATGTGCTCCGTGTATCGATCGCATCGAATTAAATATTAAATTGCGAAATGAAGCTTTGTCTTTTAAGAGCCTTTTAGAGTAAGGGTAAGATTCCATACGTATTCCCGTGTTTGCATAACGGAATTGCTTTCAGCAATTTCCTGTTCTCTTATTCACTTTGCTAAAAGAATGAGGGAATGATACATTATGCAAGAAACTCGAAGTCGTACTTTTTTCTTTATTAAACCCGTACTGTTCTTGATTTTCCTTCTTTCTCGTAGTTTTTTGTACGTTAAACTCAAAATGGGTCAATTATTTTTTAAATTTGCTGCCCTCTATAATGTATGCAATTTCTTTTCCTGAAGTTTTTTAACATTGGTTTTTCATTATTTTGTCTAGGTATAGTTTTTAGTATGCAAAAATAAATGTTTCATATATATATATATATATATATATATATATATATATATATATATATATATATATATATTTCCTCATATATCAGGAACATATTTAAAGAAAATTTGCTAAGAACATAAATTAATAGGCTGCTCCCTTTCTTTGAGCGAGAAAAAAAGAATCACTGAACCTTTCATATTGGATACTTAGTAGTTAATACATTTTTTTTTTCATTAGGGAAACGCGTGCAAAGTAGAGATCAGTGCCAAAAGATATAGTATCCTGTTGAAGGAATAAGACAAAAAGTAACGAACTTGGACAGGATTACCGAGTACAAAAGTAAGAAAGAATAGTATGACCTTAATGTAGTGGGTTGGTATTCGTTGTTGGATAGTTCATAGTTTGGCCACAACGCTTTGAAAATACTTCAAATTAATTCCTATACCGCTATGTATTCAACAAGAGTAATGCGAAATGTTTTTGAAATATTATTATAATGACTTCAAAAAATCCACTACAAATTAATACATTATCTTCTCATGTTTCGTTCACAATTCGAAAACTTTACTCTAAGTGAATTAACATCTCATAGATTTAAGATACGAAGGTTGAGAATGAATTGAATATTGAGTCTGCCTTATGAATATATCTTAATTTCTGGGAAGATTCGGTCCTTTGATTTTAAGGCAGAAATGAATGAAACTGGTTACGTCATGAATGGCCACTTTTATTAAAACTGTTATCACCTTTTACACATTCCACAAATCAACATTTCGAAGAATATTACTCTTCCTCATAAGGATAAAAAACAATATATAATGTACATCAATGATATTAACTACATAATATTTAAAATTGATGGGAAATTGATTAATAATAATATTCATAAAAACAAAAACAATTATGACAGACACCTCTTGTTGAATTTAATTATAATTAATAACAATATTAACTTGCAGTCAAAATATTTCAAAAACAATAAGCAAACTGAAACAATCTATAGAAATTTTCTCAAAATGGCCCTAAAATCAAATCTTCCCAGGAATACATTTAAATTTCGAATTAAAAAATCGGAGTCCCAATAAAGTTTGGCCTGGGGCAAGTTACCCCAGCTGCCCCTCCCCTGTGTTTTCGGGCGCCTCTGACGAACAATGTAACGCAGCCTCTGATTTATTCCCTTGCGCGTCCCGCGTCGCATGCGGCGCCCAGCGAGGCGGCGTAGCGCGACACGCGCCTTGCCTCGCAATAATCAGCTCGCGGCGCATTTTCATAATTAATATCCAACCGCCCGCTCGGTTATCGATTTCCCGCGCGACGAAACAAGATGGCAGCGACCGCGACGGGAAGATTAATTAATCTGATTGGAAAGCGACGGCTCGCGAACATTCGATGGGAAACGGGAAGGGGGCGGGTTTCACGCTGCGGGAGGACGCGGCAGGCCGCTTTTTAGCTGCGGAACCTTTTGTTGGATGAAATATTGTCGTCGTTTACTATGTAATGCCTGTTGGTATTGTGCATACATCGGATTCAATTTCCTGGGTAATGTTTGGTTTCCGTCGCATACCGATTCGCAATATTACGATTGATATTTATTCTTCGAGGATTTTTTTTTTATTTGTTCTACGGTAATGTATAAGCCATGCAGTGTGTTTGCTTAGAGAATTGTTTTGCATCAGTAGCATCGTGTATTTTCTTAAAAGCTATACTGTGCGTCATTTGAAGCCGCAAATATATGTTTATTTACTTTTATTATGAATTGTACCGTTTGCCTCCTCAAGTGAAGAGTTTCAGTATTCAACCGTCTCACTTACTTTCGTTGATGACACGAATCACTTTCCCTTTATTTTGTTTATTGTTTACAAAGCACATACAACTACAAATAAAGGTGGTGAGAAATTTGCAGCAAAATGTATTCTTTTGTGTGAAATTTTTGTATTACAAAAATAAAACCGGGTGCGCTAATGTGTAGGAAAGAATGAAATGTGTCTGTTAAATATTCTGCGAAATGTTTTTTTGGTGCGTGAGGTAAACATGTTTGCCCTTGAGCCGTGGTGTGTCGCTTTGCTTCCCTCGTGCCGCTGAGTGACGTGGCGTGGGCCGAGGCGACCGAGCGCGTGTTACGAGCGCGTGGAGCGGCCGGGACGGTCGCGCGACGCGACGCTGAGGTCCCCCGACGCCCGGAGCCGTCTGCTCGCAACGACGTCGCCCGCGCCCTCGGCACGGCCATCTCCCTCGCGCCCGCCCCTCCCGCCTCCAGGTCTCGCCCTGCCACGCCGGACCCGGCCTCGCGCCTGGCTCTTTCCATCCCATTGCGTTCTACCCCTGGCCCCCTCGGTCTCCTGTTCTCGCTCACAGCCATTCCGAAGTGTCACCAACCTTTGGTCGTTTCATCCATATCATCACCGCCACTGGCCTTCGTCGCTACGTCTGGGTTTGTCCCCGTCTGTTTCACTTCCACCGTCATTCCTGTAACCGTCCACACTTAACTCCAGCTGCTGTCAGCTCCACCGCCAGCATGGCAGCTGCCGCTTCCGACTCCACTGCCACATCAACGGGCATAACCGTCTCCGCTGCTATGCAGGTCCAACTCCATTACCTCCGCCACTGCCACTCTGTCCGACACCGCAAGAAGGGCCACCGACCCTGCTGTCGCCGCCCCCGCCGCCGGTTCCTCCCCTGTCGGCCGTAAAGCGCAGCGCGGGAGACCGGGGCAGCGCGACGGTCATTCTTCTTGCGGAGCGACGCGATGGCTGGGCATGGAGCGGGGCGGGGCGGGGCGGGGCGGGGCGGGGTGGGGCGGGGCGGGGCGCGGGACGCTGCGGGGCGGCGAAGCGCGGGGCAGGACGGGGCGAGGAATGACGGGGCGGGGCGGGTGGCGCGTGGCGGGGCGGGTGGTGGGGGCGGCGCGGGGCGGCGGTGCGGGGCGAGGCGCGGAACGCTGCGGGGCGGCGAGGTGCGGGGCGAGGAAGGACGGAGCGGGGCGGGTGGCGGGGGATAACGCGAGGCACGGCGGGGCGAGGCGGGACGGGACGAAGAGGGCTGCAACTGGCGGCGCGCGGGAGAGAGAGCCCGACGGGCGCCTGTTATCATGGGCGGTCGGCGCGTAACGCGAGACCCACAGCGCTGGCAACAACATAGCTGCTGCTGCAAGCGAGCGCGAGCTCCGTTACAAAGCCGGCCGCCGCGCCCGGGGAGCGCTGCTTTCGACGCGGCGAGACACAGCCAGAGGGTGCGCACTGGCTGCCTTTGGGTTCGACAGGATACGCGCGATCGTATGTGCAGTGTCGAAAGCTTATTGGATGTGTATGTCTAAACTAAACAATTCTAACACTGAACAACTATTCTAACACAAAATAATTAGATATATGTGGACATTCACTTTCCTGATTATTTAGTGTTAGTCTTCGTAACATTATTGTTAATTTCGCAAATTGCTGATAATTATCACTAACATGATTTGTTGACCGATAATATAATTTCAGGTAATAGAAAATGCAAGGAAAATATTTGGTATTAAACACTTTCCCGTATTTCGAGTACATATGTGCTTTTTTTATGACTTCGTATTGCGTTGGCATGTACTTTTTTTTTTAGAGTAAACGACTTGAAACTGTTCGTCGTGAGTACACGGTCAATAATGTGACATTATATAATTATACAATGTGACATGATACGTAATTATTATTCGAGTCACGTTTTGGGCTTTTCTATCCGCAGGTTTTGCCCCATTTTTTAAATGCGAATGTCGATTCATATCTTAAATAACTCGGTTTTCCATTGTTACACTGCTGTATGTTTTTACTGACATTTTACGCTCGAAATTAATGCGTGCTTTGACCCAGGATGTCGACCGGCCTGTTGGTAGTTGTAAGATTCAACATCACACGCCCTCCCGAAATATGAAAAGGCATTCTGCGGTCGTTTTGTGCGTCAAACGGAAAAGGGGAAAAAAAGAATTGTAATTGTTCTGCACGAGGTGCGTTGGTCCGACACCTTGCCGGAGGAGGAGTGGCTGCACGGTCCCGTCAAGAACAAGCGGCGCGGCGCGCGGGCGGAGGTGGGGGGAGGGGGGAGGTGCGGACGTGAAAAAGCGAGGGCGGCGCGGCGCAACGCGGCGGGGCGGGGCGCGGAGCGGGCCGAGTGGTCGCGGCGGGGCGCGGCTCGGGGGTGGTGCCTTAAACATTCACGAGGGCCGCGCGAACAATGGCCGTGGGAGGGCGCGAGCGACGAGCGGGCCCGCTGCCTGGCGGAGCGAAGCGGCAGGTACAGCTGCAGGTAGCGGGCGCCGCCCTGGCTTGCTGGCCGCCCCACGCCCGCGCCGCCCTTGCCACGACTCGCCCGCGGGCGCGGTCCCCCGTATCACGCAGGCTGCCGTCGCTGAGTCGTTTCCTGCGCCTTCATTGCGTTGCCGCCGCGCCTTCTTTAATTTCATCGCCCGGCTCAGGTCTCTCCGAGATATTCCTGTGACGTTTCCATTGTGACGTCTTCGGAACACAGTTGTCAGTCAAATTTTCACTCGTTCGCTTCAAGACCTGTTGACGACGCTTCGTGCACTTTAACACTTTGATGTGCGTTACCTGGCTGCCATCTGCTTCAATTCTTTTCGTGGGCGTTCTCCTCATTGCTCCCCTTCGAACAAAACTCTTTCTTCGCTTTTGTGTTAACGCTTCTTCCATTCCCGAACCATCTACTCATCACGCCTCTGACACCATTGTCAAACGGCCCTTCCTGCCACGCAATAAACCGTATCTTCCATCACCATTTGCGAAGTCGTCGTTTCCGCTACCGCCGTCGGCGCTCCCTCGACGTTTCCGTTCTCGCGCCGCCGCCCCTCGCGCTTCTCCCCATCGACCCGACCCTCTCCATCATTCCTGACCCCGTCACCGTCACTACTCCTCCCCCTTCCCCTCCGCCTCCGCCAGCGCCGTCGTCGTTTCGATTCCCCCCTCCGGAGCCGCGGGGTTATACGTCTTTGTTACCGCCTCAATGTGACCTTTGTCTGAGGTAAATTCCTCCCTTAACGTATCCGCTCGGAGACCGCAAATGGCCGGGCGGCGGCGGGGGCGCGGCGCGCCGAGGCTGTGCCGAGCGGCGGCGGCGGCGGAGGCGGGGGGCCGGGTTCGAGCCCCGAGATCCGTCCGCCGGGGCGCGGCTTTGAGGTGTCGCCGCCCGAGCGTCCCGTGGCCGCGCAGGGCTTCTTGGGTCGGGGCGCCGCCGCGCGCTGCATTGAGCGGCGCTGACGCCCGGGATGAGCGCGGGCCCACAATGCGCTCAATGGACGGGATCCGAGGGCGGAGCCAAGACGGCGCTGGGGATACGTGCTCTCTCCATCGACGAAAATACACCTAATACACGCACCTCAAATATTAATAATGAATATGGTATAGCAGATTTCAACAACAACAACAACAACAACAACAACAATAATAATAATAATAATAATAATAATAATAATAATAATAATAATGTGAAGCTTTTTATTCGAAAAGTATGAGTCCACCATGTTTTCACGTGTGCAGTTGCTAAATGTGCGTGGAGTCATTTGACGATTGTCTTTATTTGGTCTACGGTTTGTTTTCGGCTTATGATCGTGTACCATATAAATGCCTGGTCACATATGAGAAATTCAATTTGCTTGCAAACCCCATGACACTTTTTAAACAATGACGCATAAATAACAAAATAGCGTGAATAAAGGTTATGCGTGCTTAAATTTTCAGGACACGAGGCAGCTTTGACTACGTCAAATCCAGCAGAATGAATAGTGCCATAAATGCTTCAATTTTCATCAATGTATTGTTTCTTTAATGGATTGAAATGTAAAATTGTTGTGAATATTAGAGACCAGAAAATACAAACGGACTATGTTCCATTACAATTTGTTTTCACGAAGCAATGCTGATTTACTTGAAATTACATTGATTACAAGTATTTAAATTGTATCCTTCGTTTTAAATAATATTACCTTTGGATTAGATTAGCTTAAAAAATATTTGGTATAACTTATAACGCGTTTAATTAGAAATTTTTAATTACGTCACTGTTTATTAGTTTTACAATCGAAGTTCATAGCAGTGGGGACAACGATCAATATGTACACAACATAGAGCGTGCCGTGCGCGAAGGAAACACCAGTGACCTACATACTCGCACCGAGCTCCGCGTCTGCGTCTCACGCCGCACGGAGAAAATCTTGCATTCGTCTGCACGGCGCTGTCGCGCGCTTCTATTTGCGTCGCGCATAACTTGCGGCGCAACATTTCTGCAACACGGCCCCGCACTTCCAGCAGACGCGGCGCCCTCTACGCGGAGCGTGCGCGCGGGCGCGGGGCGGTTCTTTCGGGCGTCGGCGCCGGCGCCGGCGCCGCGCCGCTGCATATGCGACGAGGTGGCGGCGGCCGGGGCACAGGGGGGCGGAGCTGCCGGCGCGAGACGGCCACCGACGTGGGAAGGGTCGGTGCGTCGGTGGAACAGGGAATGCAGAAGGCGTTGACGGTAAGAGAGAGAGGATAGTTGCTAGGGTGCACAGAGACCGCCGTAGGTGGCTGAAGGCATCAATTGAAGTCACTGCTGTGCCTCTGACAGGGAGGTGCTGAGGTTCGAGTCCTGACGGTTGCAGGATTTTCCGACACGAGCTAGATAGGTAGGTCGAGTTCAGCCGCTGTTTGGTGGAGAATTCTTGCGGTTAGCTGGTTTCCGTGGTTTCTCCGATCAACACCAGGCAAATGCCGAAGCGCTCCTTCCTCTATTTTCTTCCTCTTCCTTGACCTATCGTCACTCCCTTATTTACATACAGTTATATTTACATGCCCCACACTACAACACATGTCGGGAGATTAGACTGGAGCTTAGAATCTGCCTCGGCTGGGGCGGTGCCACGCTGGTGGGATACCTGGTTGAATATAACCCCAGTATCTGATATGTAGGTCGGCGTCAGATCTCACCATCCATCAGGGAAATCCATGATCCTCTATAGGGAAAAACGTGCACTACACTTATGGGATTAATGCTATTAGCAGTTGACGCTTCCGAAATCACAAAATAATCAATCAAATAATTCGGCTAATTATAGCTTAAAGCATTCTTCATCTGCAGGAGAATGCGATTATCACTGCAATTGTGTGAGCTTTAAGAGCCAGAAAGGAGGCCAAAGGTTACTTCAATTGCATTTTACTTGTTCGCATTGGATTTACAAATTTTTTTATGAGAATAAAAAGGAGCAGAAAGTAACAACCGCGAAAATTGCAGGAACGTCCAAATTAAATCTGTAGACGGCTTGGCCCCCCGCGGTTTCGGGTTCTCTAATGGTAGCTTCAAGCTCTTCCGCACCCACCAGCGAGCCCGCGGGCGCCGTGGGCCAGCGAGGGCAGTCGGTGCGCCGCCGCCAGGCAGCGCGCGCGGCGCCGATGAGGCGCGGGAGGCCTCTCGCCCATAAATACGCCACTGGATTGTTCTAGAACGCGGCCCCGGAACGGCGCCCGTACCATGCCGCGCCGCACCGCACCGCACCGCGCCGGCCGGAAGCCCGTAACGCGCGCGCAGTAAAATTTCCATTTTAAACTGCAGTTGCCACCGGCGGCGGCACTCGCGCCGCGTTGCGCCCGCTGCCCGCCAGAGCCCGCCACCGTTGCGCCCAACATCCCTTCCAAGACAGGCCGTTCGCTTCTGTAAGATCCACTTCGAGTTCGTGGGCGGTATTCTTTGCTGGCTCTAAATCCGGGTGATTGTCGTAATCACTGTTATTCTTTCGGGGTTCTGGCGAGTGATTTGGATTCGTTGTAGGCGTGTAGCGAGAGTACTGTTTGTTGAGAAGAAATGTCTAACGTCTACCGCTTCCTTATTGAGCTCCAGTAGCACATGCGTACGGGAAATTTCAGAGCGGAACCGTTTGCTTTAATGTGTATGCGAGTATTGAATGTTTTCACAATGTTTGTACGGTATTGTCTATTGTATGACTTCAGTACTACCTTTGTTGTCTGTAATTTCCAATTACCGTTTTCCGGAATTCATGCGGTGAAAAATAAAGCGATCCAGCTCGTGTTGGTGTTTTCGGGTATACTTCAAGGGGTACGCGTATGTTTTGGGTTCAAGTTGAGCGATTGGCGGAGATATTATTTGTGAAGAGAATATATCTAATGTGTTGAATTTGACAGGGTCATAGAGAGAATGATTACAGAGCTGCATTGCTTCTATTTCGCCGGTTTTAGAAGCGCTGACTTCCCGAATTTCGAACGTCTCAAAATTTTAAAAAAACATACATATTAATTACTTTTTCGGTAACAGAGATTAAACAAACAGAACTTGGAGGTCAATGTCTGAGTTAATACTCCACTCTTAGTAGACGGTTAAGACTACGATGTCGTTAATAACATGCAGTGCTTTTGGAAATCTCTTCATTAATGATCAGCCATATGTCTGGTTCGTCTTGTTTGCATGTAGGTCTTGTAAAGTCCTACACAATTTAAAATAGTTTGACAATCGCTAAAGATCATTGACTTTGGTTTTACGTTTTTAAGGTAATCGAAGAAAAAATACGTTTTTACCCAGAGGAAGATCATTTTGACTCGTACGCATAACATTTATCTATACCCATAGCCTTCATTGTGGTAACTCTGTTGGGAGCTTTATTGCTAGCAATCTGCTGGTCAGGATAATATTATAAACGAATCTCTGTGCTTCATTTGCATTGCTCAAAGTGTGCGAGTTCGAACAGGAGCAGCGGAATGGCCGCCGAGCAGATATTAGTGCTTCGCATTTGTCGTCCGGCGTGTTTCACTTTTTTCTAGCGTCATTTGTCTTTCTTGTTTTCCGTTTTCCTCGCCCTCTAGCGATCTGCGCGCCGAACTCGCGTCGCGACCGAGAGCGCTATCTGCGTGTCTGCGTAAATAACACGCAGCGGAAATTACGCCGTAATTGCGTGCGCCGCCGCCGCCGCCGCCGTACGCATTTGCGTAGGCGTTGTATGCAGCCCGCCACACCGGGCGTGGCGCGGGATTCGTCATCGTTTGCCAGAACGAGATTACTTTCCCCCTTGGTGCATTCGCGCAGCGCGGTCACCGCCATTTTGTCAAGATGGTTGGTGGCGGAACGCGATCTGATTAGACGGCCGTTATGGATGGGTAGAAGTGTAACGGGTGCGGGATTCATCAGCGGGTCGTGTAACTGGCGTAAGTGGATTTTGTGTGGGGAGCGTCGCACTGGAGCCCTTACTGCGTCGTTTTAGTAACGGTTTGCATTTTAGAAACTAAATTTGATCCTATAGAGAATATCATGTTTATTGTTTCTTTGGGGTATTCTCGTGGAATTTAATAAAAAATGCACCAACAATACTACCCGTGAATTCTCAACTTTTGTTTTCCACGCCATCACATTTTATGCCATTCAATCGGGGCAGGTTGATTGGTTAATAAATCCTAAATGATGGATGCATCAGAAATAATTAAATTCATTCCATGTCATCGTAAATCGATATGTACGTGATGTGTTTCTGTTTATCCAAAATACTAGCTAACTCAATAATATAGTACTTGAAGTGCGATGGAATAACATGATTTGATGTGTTGCTTTATAAGAATATTTAATATGCATTAATTTCAGAATTGACATGAAATATGTTATTTACAGTTACTTTTAATTTATATTCTCATCATTATATTGAGTAACTAGTGTGAGGTATATCTGATTTGCTGTCAGAGTTATTTAAGGTCAAAGTTATTGAAGTTATTTGGAATTTTGTCTTCGATATTTTGCTCAAAAATCAAAGTAAGGAAAGATGTATACAATTTTTACTAAAATGCTCCATTTTTACTCGTTAATTATCTCGTACTTCAATGTTTACAAAGGAAACATTCAAATTTGAATGTTTAAATGGAAAATAGAACCAATTTATTATATTTCCAGTTGTTTCAACCAAATAACTCGGCTATTGTGAGCCTTTTCCAGCGTTATTCTAAGGCGGTAGGAAACAGTTGCCCCTCTTTGTAACACCATATGTCTGTGTACCTCCGTCTGCGGCCACACGCCGTCGGGTAGGGCTACAAAAGTGTGTGTTGCGTGAGGCCTTCCAGTGACCGTTGATGCCTCTGTGACCCTTCCGCCGCCGCCACCATCGCCGCCGCACCACGCAGAAACCGCCCCCCCCCCTTCGCTGCCGCGCCCGGCTTAAAAAGTTCCCTCCTGAATCAAGAGCGGGATAATGTCGGAACTTTGCCAAAAACTCGGCGCCGCTTTGTGTTTGGCTTTGGCGGAGAGCGGGAGCCGCCCGCCGCGCCGCGCAGGGCGGGACGAGACGGGACGAGACGCCTATCCGCCTGCTCGCTCGTCCGCTCGCCCGTCCGGACGAAGACGGCGCCGCGTTGCGTAGCAAGCGGACGTAGCGGCGGGATGAACACTTCCGCCGGCCGAAATGAAACATTTTCCCCGCGTGTAAATAGCAAACGCGGTTTCAGACGGGACTGTACCTCTATAATAACCCGACTTTGGGGCCGGATATACATTGCCCTGTCGGCCCGCGTTTAAATTGCAGTACTTTCGCGTTGAGTAAACAACAAATCATATCGGCGGGTCGGCTGGCGTTTTTGTGGTGGCCGTGCGAGCACGTTCATCCTGAACATGAGGGCTATATCTGCGGGGCGAGCATGCATGGAATCCTCGTCGAGTTTTCCGGGGGTAATCTAGACGCGCTTCGTATGCAAAGACAGTCGCCGCCCCGCGCGACAAGTAGTTACATGTTAAAAATCAGTTAACTCGCTTGGGGAAGGCTACGGCGTCGCAGGGATTTTAGATAGGAGGCACGTGCCGGAGCCTGGTGCCGGTGATGGAAATGACGCAGGCGGTAGGCAGATGGTGAAGGCATACGTTAAGATGAAGTTGGGTGTGAGCGTTTTGTTTCGGGCCGTACGAGCTGTCGGTAACAAAAGGCAAATCGCACATGGGGGAGCGGTGAACAAAAAATGCGTGTAATTGGGAGCGACGAGGTGGTGCGAGCGGGGGAGGGTGCGGGGGATGACGGAATGACGGCGGCGGTGGTGGCGCGGAGGAGCGGGGCGATGATGGGGGCGGGGCTGCGAGGCGACGGCAGCGCGCCAGACATCGCGCGGCGCGAATACAAATGCCTGCTTGGCGGGAAGCGCAGGAGCCGGGGGAAAATTGAATGCGCCCCGCTCTCGTCCCCGCCCCCGCCCCGCCCCCGTCTCTGCGCCTTTCCTTGCCCCCACCCTCTGCCCGGGCTCTCCGGCGCCCGACATCCCGGGTTTCGGTACCCGAGTCTCCGCCCTGCGGCGCCGCCCCGCCCCGTGCCGCCTCGTGTTTGCTGTGGAGCGGAGCGCGGAGTGGCGCTCGCCTTGATCCTAGGGCGAGTGCACGCGCGTAACGACTCAGGGTGACCGCTTTGTGGAAAACCGGGAAAAAGCAGGGTATTTCATTGCTTTGGAAAACTCAGTAGAAGATCAAGGGATTGGTGGATGAATCGTTAGAAGTCAAGGACATTTTTGGGATGGTTATAAAACTAGTTTTTTTTTCCTTAAAAATAGTAAAGAATTAGAACTTCAACAGTTTAAGAACATCAACAACACCAAATCATAATTCCCACAGTACAGAATTAGTTTGTTGATGTTACTATTTTTTAATTGAGAGCTGAAAAATTAGTTTCCAAATTACTTTAATATTTTCTTTAAATAGTGTGAAATATTCTACAAATGTTACTAGTGAAGCGTTTAAAAAATGCTCTGGTAAACCGGGAAGTGACAGGGAAATTTGTCTCGGGAAATGAGTGGCTACCTTGGACTCGCGCTTTCGTAAACTGCGTTTGATTGTTTTGTCTTGCGTATCTTTTTTTCCTTATTTGTTTTAGGTTTTTCTGTTGTGGAAGTTCTTTTCCCAGACCTTGTAACGACAGCTGAAATCTTGTACGTTTTTCTTCTTTTATTTAATCTGTCTGTTTTATCGAAAAGAAACGATTACAATCTGAATTTTTTCTGTATTTTTTCATTCGGTTTCTTTCTCGTTCTATATTTGATCGTTGGATGCTGTTTGTATATTCTGTCAATATTTTTCAACCTTCTACAAAAAAACATCGTTTTCCTTAACCTTTTGGTGCTGTATGCAGAAAGGTGCAGTGAGCGGTCGGCTCTCGTCACGACGACGCCTCGTCGTAGGGTATATTGCCGATGTTTAGATAATCATTCACTGAAATCCTGGGCTGAAATACATTTCATTCAATTGTGGTTCGCCCTAAGAAGGTGACAACGAGATGACAAAAATCTTACAACGTAACGTGGCGCGGTGCGCTGAGAGCCGCCCTCAGAGCTGCGGGAATTTGGATGACTGTCAGTGAAGTCACAGAAAATCATTTGGAGATATACACTCAATGGCATAGGCCGTGTTGGCGCTGGGAATGGCTTAGAACACTTTTCTGTCCGACATTAGTGGTGTGGAATGTCAGGCAACCGTATTCATGGAACCATCTTGATTTGTCCTTCCTTTCTCTGACGACCGACCTAAGTGCAGCGCAGACATCTGCATGCTGGCAAGGCGGCGCTCGGAGAGCGCTCTGGCGGACTGGCCGCGTCCCTCCCAGCGGCCGTCAGACGTTTCTGGAGCCACTCCAAACGCTCTCCCCTCCGTTCTACCCCCTCAAGCGACATGGCGGAATTGCTGAATAAATAATATCCATCAAAAACTTTAAATGCGCTTAGAGAACCTCTTTTTGATCAAACTCCCTCTGTGTCCCCAATTTTCCTTTCTTCCTTTTATTTATTTATTTTTTGTCTACGTATAAAAAAAAACCAATAGCCATAGGTCGGCTGAAAAGTTCACTCGTCGCTTTCTCTTCAAATATCGTCTCTGATGCGGCGGCGCTTGTGCGGAATACAATTACGTTCCATTTGGGGCGATATTTTATCGCACGAGGCGATGGCGGTCGGCGATACTCCGCGACGCCAGCTCTCCATTCGTTATCCCAGCGACGACACCGACGCCGGGCGAAGCGGGGGGGGGGGTGCACACGGGCACGGCGGCGGGCGGCGCGCTGCGCAGCGCTATCTGCACCTGCCTCGCTGATTGCCCCCGCCCCTGCCAGAGCGCGGGCCTGCGGCGTAACGAGAAAAGTTGCCGCGCGAGCGAACGCACGCGGCGGCGTCGGCGGTGGTAGCAGGGAGGCGGCACCTCGCGCAGAGCGTCATTAGGCCCAGTTAGGACAATGCGGGAGCTTTCAGGTGCTTCACCGTTCTTCACTGAAATGCTTTGCGAAAGACCTCTACTCCTGCCTGTATGAATTTGAGTTTTGAGCGGACAGCTCAAGTGGGTTGGACCGTTGTATATCAGGAAGATGTTGAGAGAATCTCGTATTCTTAAAAGTGTATGAAACAATTTCTCGAAAATTTGCGCCCTATTATCGTGCACTTAAATAACGAAGTTTGGAGTTACAAGTGTTGTGACAGTCCATGTGATATTCGTTAAAAATCCTAATCTCAGCTTCATACATATATTTCGTTCAATGTCAGTTCAAATTTACACAGACTCATTTACACTCAAATTTCCATACACCGATATAAAATATTGCAAGAACGGAAAGTGCTCGGAAAACCAATATCTTGAATTATTTTTGTCAACGTAACGAAGCATCGAGTACCGACGAAGCACGAAGACTCTGATAAGAATTTCATCTATGTTAAGAGTGGGTTGAAATTGTGTGGCAAAGGGAAGTTAAATGCATCCTTGGTAGGTCTTGTAGAGCACTTGATCGCAGTTTTTCATCTACACCCGTGAGAACATGATCCCGACCTTCGGTGAAGTGCAATGAGACTTGCGCACCTCTTTGGCTCAAATGGGTCTGTGGGCGGAAGGCACGTCGCCGCGTCGGGAAACGGGATTGCGCGCGCTTCGCGGTCCCGCCATCAACTTCCGGTCCCGCTCCCTCCCCGTCTTGCCCCCCCCCCCCCGATGCCCCCGCCACTAGCCGTCGCGACGCGTCGCCCGTAGCCTCTGCCCGCCGCCGCCCGCCGTCGCCCGCCGTCGCCCGCCGTCGCCCGCCACCGCCTGCCGCCGCCCGCAACTGCCCGCCGCCGCCCGCCGCCCGCAACTGACCGCCGCTGCCCGCCGCCGCCCGCCGCCCGCCGCCCGCCGCCCGCCGCCCGCCGCCCGCCACCGTCGCCGCCGCCCGCCATCGCCCGCCGCCACCTGCCGCCGCCGTTCGCTGACCGTTGTCGCCCGCCCGCTACCCGTCACCGACAGTCTCCCACCGTCGCCTACCGCCGCCTGCCACCGCCCCCCACTGCCCGCCGCCGCCGCCGCCCACCGCCGTCCGCCGCCGCCCGCCGCCGCCGCCCGCCGCCGTCCCCCCTTTCGTGGGCGTCCGGCACCGCCCAGCGTTATCTCGCCGCAGGAGGGACGGGCTGCCGCTCGTTTCGCGCAACTTCTCTGTTGACTCGCCGGCGTAACGGCCGCCGGATAGTTGTCGCGACGGGCGCTGGGGCGCTGGAAGCGTCGCGCCGGGGCGAGGGTTGGTCGTCGGAGAAGTGTTCTCTGGTTCTTTCCCGCAGTTGCAATCTAAGATTCCATCGCTTTGTTCAGTATTCGGAGAGCCTTGCCCAACTTGCACAACTCTGACCCAAACTAATGAAGTTCTATGACTTATCTTGCGATATTTTTATAATTTTCTTCATATAAAGTTATGAACAGCGTAAATTGATTTCGAAGAACAAAACTCACACATCTTTTCAAACAGAATGACAGTGGTACCTGTTTGTTAAATAGTGACTTGATGTGAAACTGGAGACTCTTCTAGCTACATGAACACTTCACTCTAACTACGTTTCAAAGTTCCACGATTAAAAACATTTTATTTAAAACTAGTTTTTTATAATCTTTTTAAAAACAAACAGTTGTTAAAATTAGCACAATCATATTATAAATTCCTAGTAGTATTAGCTTCGGAATTTCTCGACCATTCCTCGTGTACAATATCGTGCTTCGGGGTATGTATTCGTTATGAGGACCGTGCCATCTCTTGTCTAACTTGGTTCATTCTCTTCGAAAGGAAACGACCTCTGGATAATGTTCCGCAGTTGGAACTTGTTTCGAGTTATCGGCCATTTCATCTGCGGGCTCTAAATACCAGCAAAGTATATATAATTCGTGGAAACTGGATCGCTCTAGGATTCTATGAGTCGCTTTTAGGGAATCATGATGTGGATTATAGGAAAGTTATGTAGCGTGGCAGAATAAAACTGCATACACAGTTGGATCTGGAATAAATGCAGTTCGGAGTTGTGTTTCCTTTCACGCCAAAATCCAACGTTTATTTTACTTGTTTTTCGAGAATGCCATATTGCAGAGAATATGCCAGGGAGCACCGTTCGTTATTAATCAACCACAACTCCAGGCCTGAAAATATTCATGAGCACGCCCAAATTTTAATTTGTTTGTTGAGTATTTGCAGTGGCTGAAATCCTGTACTTTCCCTGCGCGTATTTTTTCGAGAACAGGCTGGAGAGTAATGTAAATGAAATTGCTGTTTACGTATTAAAGGGTTATTTCCTTTCCTAATAATTCGTATTTATGTAGATGATCCATCGACTTGTATAAAGAGGACAGAAAATGGAAATATTATTTGTTAATTTGTACATCATAGTTTTAAAACAAAACAGAGCTACTGAACGTGCTTTAGAGCACCATGAAATGATCAGTGTATTGCAATTGTGAATTAATTTTTCTCTCTATCTCTCCTTTTTTTAAAAAAAGAGAAGTAATGAATAACTCACTAAAAAACAGCCTGTTTTCAAACTAGAAATAAAAGTGTTTTTGTTTTGTGATGATTGATATAAATGTATAAATGCTTAACGGTTAATGTACAATATTGGCTTTTTATTGCTGCGAAACACACATCTTCAGTTTCAATATCAGTATTTCAGTGTCTGCTACCCCGTGTTGCAGTGCTGCTTTGTGTATTTGATTGCCTCGCTAACAGAGCTGGCATGGAAATCAAAAAGAAAGTCGCGCTGTTCGCTTTCTTCTCGGCGAGTCGATCAGTCAGAGACAGTATCGATTCGCGTTGGAGCCGCTCCCGCCCTCACCTGCGTCTTGCGCTTTGAGACGGTGGCGCGGCGACGGAGCACGTGCGTAACTAGGGCGAATCGCGAGGGAGCGACGGGCGAGATCAAAGGCCTGGGGCGAAGCCGTGTTTTCTCTGTGGCGGGTGGGAGGGAGGGCCGGGTTCGCCCGGCACAAAGCTGCGGCTCAGCGCGCGGCGTGGCGGCGGTGGGAGGATGCAAGATGACTGAAAGACGGAGAACGCCGACAGAGGAAAACATGGCGATTGATGGAATAACTTGTGCGATGATTTCTGGCGAGGAATAGAGGGTGAAAAGATAGTTTATAACGTTCTCATTTCTATGTATTAAACTTTCATAGGAAATGCTGAATAGCTGGACGTTTGGCGGAGTGTTTTTGCTAGTATTCGACTTACTGCTGATTCTGTAAGCGGTATGATCTCTTAGGAACGTAGGTATTTGATGTGAACTCTACTACATTAATTCTACTTAAAATTACAGAGGTCTGTATAGAGGTGATTTTCAGTTTTTGTTGTATTTCTTGCAAATAGTGCTCCAAAAATAGCCGAAAACTGGTACATCATGCACGGTGTATTTCGGTCGATACCTTGGTCGTTAACATAATTATGGGCCCTGTACTGCTGGCGCCATAAATATGTCAATGACACAAGACCAAATCGTGACCACGAAATATAAAGAAAATACCTTCATTTTACGGCAGAATTGGTTCTTATAACTAGAAACCGATTTGTGTCAAATAATTATTCTCATGTGACGGAACAAAAGTATCTTCCTCGAGGAGAATCGGGACGTCTGTATCAATTGTCGTATGTATTGTTTGATTTGATTTCATTGCATTTGTTTCACTAACATACAAAATAAATTTTTAGTGTTCGATTTCGTCACATTAAATTGTTTCTGGAACCGCCACGCGGAGTGTCATAAGCAAATTATTGATCATTTGAAGGTGACAAAAAGGTACTTTAGCAACATATAACCTCATTATCCCATTATTAAGCCCAAGAAGCGCATTTATTTTTATAAATAAAATAAGTGTGTTCTAAAGTAGACTTGTCGTACATTTGTAGAGAAGGTAGTAACAAAACATCTCTCGTAAGCCAACGTGCGGGTGTCGGGGTGGTGGTGGGGGGAGCGCACGGCCGTGCAAGAGACAAACGCGATGCGACGCCGCTAGATCCTCGTGGCGGAGGCGCCTAGGGGGCCATGACGCCGCCGCCGCCGCCGCCCCCTCCCAGCGCCGCCCTCCGCGGAGGAGGCGCCGCGCGCCGCCGTCTTAACTCGTGTCATCGCCGCTGGCTTTGCGCAGCTTCCGCTGATCCATGCGCGCGGCCGGGGCACCTGCTGGGGTAAGGCTACATGGGCCGCCCTTGTGTGTTGCCCGATTTATGGGGAGCGGCAGAGCCACGCCCTAATTTCCGTAATCGCTCGAAGCCCTGGAGAGGGCCTTGTAGGATATATGTATTTGCTGGCCTGTTCCGCATCCTAAACAAATTGTTTCAAAAATTTTGAATGAAAAATTCGTTGCAAATTATTTAATTTGTCCAAACGCCTGAAATGCAGATGAAATCACCTCTTTATTCTGTTCCTATGCATTCGTTTTGTCTATTTTTTTCCCTAAGTTGTGACAGAATACTTTCGTTTTGATTTATTTCGGTAGTTTCTAATCATTCACATATTATTTACAATTCTATGATCAAAGTGTTATTGAAAGTTTAAACTGTTTCTGTCATGTGTATTTTATCACGAAATTTCTAAATCACTCATTTTTACATCGCGAAATTTTGTTTATAATTAAATTATATTAATTCAATAATATAATTTCATCTGTTTATTAATGTTGATTAATTAAGAAACTTACATATTAGAATGCATTTTTTCGTAGCGTACCTTCTTTTTGAAATCGAATGTTGTTTGTCAAATTAATGTTTCTTTTAAATTTAAATATTTAATCATTATGTTAGCTGTCTACTGGTCTATTCGTATTTTATTTCACTGTATTCAAAATTTTGATTCATCAAATACCGTTTATTTCGAAAGAAGTCGTCACGGAACTCCAAATGCCGTTCACGCCGACGTCCCACGGGGTATCAAAATATGGCTTGGCTAAAGTGAAAGGAGACGTCGATGCAAAATGTTTCGCCCCGTCATTCGTTCGGGGCTGGAGAGGGGGAGGGGCCGTGACATCGACGTGATGGCGCTTTTGGGGTGGGGATTAGCTTCCGTGCTGCGGTGGGCCATAGCCCCCGCACTTTCATTTTTAAGCCCTTGAGCGCAGTATTAATAAACGGACGTCCCCGCATCACGTGTTCGACGGCTAACGGGAATCTAATTAACAAGCCATCTCGTTTTTAAAAAGTTTATTAATACGATGTGATTAATTCATTATAGCGGCCATGTGGATGGGTTGTTTAATGCGGTTTGCGGGTAGCCTTGTATACCTCGTCTATCGCTCTGTGACCGCTCTGCGGTCTATACTCTAATTTGCAGCGGTATGGCAGTAAATCGTCTGTGTATTTCACGGCGTGAAGATATTACGTCAGTAAACAGTATTATTCCAAACTGTTGTAATAGATACTGCCACTTTGGGGACCGAAAATCAGTATTGTATGAGATAATGAATGAGATAATGAGAAAATTTTTGCTGTAGGAGAACTATTCCTTTATCGGGCTCTTCCCGAAACTTTCTATTTCAAAAAGAATGTCTTTAACCTATGGTTGGGATTTTAAATTATTTGCAACTTTAATTACTTCTCGTGCAGAAATGGCACATTACGTCTGAATTTCGATAAAGCTTCTGTTCTCATATTAGCCAAGAACTTACTCATAGACGCATTGGAGGTTTTCGCGCGAAGTTTACTCCCGGTTGTTGAAATTGTTCTTCATTTACGCGTCTACATATTGCTCGAGAGCGCGTCGAAAATCCGTGTGCAGCTCGCAGCAGTAATGTGAAGTCGGAGTGAAGTGCAGGCGCATTTGCTCGTAAACAGAAGGAAGTGCTCCAACGCGGGCGTGGAGCGTGGCGCGGCGCGGGCCCGCCACCCGCACAGGCGCCAGTGGCGGTTCTGGGAAAGAGAGCGTGGCCCTTTCAGAAACCTACTATTTATTCTCGTTTTACTCAATATATTCAAAATAATTAATACATACTATACTGAATATGATCGCCTGCAAAACAGTGTTCCCTTTATCAGTGTATGTGTACTTTATTAATTTCAAGCTGACAATTCAAAATAAATAATTTCAAAAATATTTATGGAGGTATTGTCGCCTCCCTGAAATATTTTGTCATTTTACTCAGTTGATTCAAAATAATTAACTTATATACTAGATCTCATCGCTTCCAAAACAGTATTCCCTTTATCAGTGTACTCGTACTTTATTAATTTCTAGCTGACAATTCAAAATAAATTATTTCGAAGATATTTATAGGGGTCTGGTCTGAAACCAGCGTCGATCTAAGATACTTGCCACAACGTTTCGTCACTTTACACTTTATTGAAAATAATTACCACTTGTAGATCTCTTCACCTCCAAATCAGCATACTCGTGCGTTATTTATTTAGGCTTAGAATTTAAAATAAATTATTTTAAAAATATTTTTGGGGGTCTGAACTGAAATTGCCGTCCCCTCTGAAATACTATCTACATCCGCCCCTGACTGCCACCCAGTCTGAGTTCGTGCGCCTGCTTCTCATTTCTTTTTTGCTGCTTCACGTTTGTTTCTTCTTTCTTCTTTCATCGGTCGTTCATCCATGTGCATCGTTCTCTTAAATAAACTCTTCCAATAACGCATTGTCACTCTATAACTTTTTCCGCTGCATTAATTTTTCTTCACGTGTCTAGTATCCTGTTTTCGCTTTCGCTTCTTTCCTCCATTCCAATATTTTCAGATCGCAAAAATAGTGTACTTGGTGACTCCACAATCAGTTTCTGAGGTGTTTAAATCCTTAGTTCGCTTCGTAAATAGGTAAGGTGTTAGGCAGAGAGCGCGCATATCGAAGTGAGAACCTCTTCTTCTGCATTTGTCTCTAGAAAACTCGATTCCATGTTGAACAAGGAATAAGGAAAAATGGAAGAATGAGGGAAAAAATCTTTGAGGTTCGTTATTGATTACCGCGAAATTTGAAGAATCATATGAAAATTACGAATATTAATTATGTTAAAATAACATGTGCGGTAATGAGAACCAATGCTGCTCTATTCTTCATAGTATACATGAAAAGATTTTGACGTGGTCGTTTTTCCAACCTCAGGAGAACAGTCTTTTAAGCAAGGAATCTAAGTACTTCGCTTGTCCTATTCACGGATATCCACGGCGGTCGTTAGTCTAACTGCGTACGTTCTTCCTTCTACCTCTCGCTCCTGTTTATTCTCTGGCCTGCTCTTTCATTGCGTCATTAAGCGTAGAGCCCCTTCCCGCCTGCTCGAAATGTTGCTGGTGGCGCGTCGTAACATACACGGCCCGGCACAGTCATACACAGCAGGCGCCCCCTGCGGCGCCGGCCTAATACAAGTAATTGCGCGCCACGTCGCTGCCAGATCCTACAGGGTGCTTCGAAAGTGGGGGTATTTCGTCAGTGAAACATGCCATTGGAGCGGAAAAAGGTTCCATTTTCATAGGCGCTTAAATTAGCCATTTCAAAATTCACCGAAATTTAGAGCGATCATTGGCCTCGCATGACCGCACGTGATACTTGTGCTTTCGAAACGAATATTCGGTAGAGCTAAGGAAGGTATTGATTTCATGGTCTTTAATGTTTTTAGCACTGTCTTTGTGAGCTTTCAAGTTCATGTTAGCTACTACAGTTGAATATTTCGCTTGATAGATATGATTGCCCACTGCTTTTACTAATTTAAGAACTCGAAGTGGCACCAATGCTGTTCATTTTTACTCTCAAATCAGCATTAAGTTAATGAAAACTCCAGAAGTTAGATAAAATTGTAATGAATAATATGCATTATTTCAATAACAGGTCATTCGACGTACGTGATTTTTACTTATGTTATAATTAAAAAGTTAATGCCTTTACTCATGGTGTTTACTATTGTACTATATGTATTCTATACGAATTTTTTAATGAGAAGTGAATATATTTTCTGCGAAATGTTTTTACTATTAACAATGGATGAATATTAGGTTTCATGAAATAATAATTAATAATTAAAAATATAGTTACAATAATATATTTATTACTATCTAAATTCACGAATATAGATGTCGGTTAAATGTAAACCCTACTATATGTTGCAAACAGTTTCATAAAGAGCAGATCTAATGTATAGGTTCTTTCAGAATATTTTGCGCATAATATGAGCTGTTCTCAGCAGTGTAGCATCTTGCACTTTTCAAACTTTTAAAAGGCATTGGAGTTTTAGCACTTTTATAAATAGATTTTGTGGGACAAATCCTAGAGCTTGGATACCTAACGGTACGATCTGTCTTTTTACGTCCCACATCCCCCTGATCTCGATTTCAAATTCAATTTCAACATTCAATTTCTTCTTCTTCTTCTTCTTCTTCTTCTTCTTCTTCTTCTTCTTCTTCTTATTATTATTATTATTATTATTATTATTATCATCATCATCATTATTGCCCCTCGGGCGGCTCATGAATAGCGTACTAGCTTCCCGTGGCGAGATGGTGGGGTGACACCCACCATGTCAGGACAAAAATTGGAGAGTTGTAGCTTTCTAATACAATCGTCTCAGTTTCTACAGCTGTGTGACGAAAGAAAAGCTTAAGTGGGCCAAATATGCTGGATACATTGATGGGAATACGTCATGCTCACCACATGTGTCCTTATCCCCAGGCATGGATATTAAATAAAAAGTGAGCCCAGACCTTGGAACACCGCTAGCTGGCAAAAGTCGGATTTATGCGATCCTAAAATAAAAACATTGAATATAGAATAGAATAGAATATTGATTTTGCTACTTAGGAATACATAGAATACTTCCGGTGGTAGCGTTTTCTAAGGAATTACTAAAAATACACATAACAAATATCAAACAACATTAAAATATTTACATGTTACCAAATACAATTTTACAAAATTACTCTATTTACCATATTTACTTAGTCTAATTTTAAAATTTTTGACATTCTGAGGGAAAGTCACCAGCACTGCTGCAGGTAATTTGTTCCAATTTTGTATCGTTCTCTTTACAAATGAGAATTTACCTACATCTGTTCTTTGTTTTCTTTGCCGAATCTTGAAATCATGATCCTTCCGCGCGACGTAAGTTGGTTTTGATAGTCTTTCCCGTTCTTCACCTCACGGACGATCCCCTCTTATTGATTTGAATAATACACAAAGACGCGATTTCTCTCTGCGTTTTTCCAAAGGTTCTCACAATATAAATTCAGAATAACGATACAAGCGAATAACGATATAAAACATTGAATAATAAAAACATTGAATTATATTTTTTTGTATTGCTATTAATTATTATTATTACTATTAATATTATTATTATACAATTATGTCTCTGGATGTTGTCCCAGGATTGAAGTGACCTTACGGGCTTCTGCCAAGTGAAGGCCCTTTCCGATTTTGATTTTGGAGTAGGATATATGTACTAGGCGTGAGTCACACTTCTATCCAGAAACTTCCTAACTATTTTGCATGTGTTGAGGATTGTAACTTTTTGTAATTCTGTATTCAGTGTTTTTGTATTATTATTTATTATATGTAATATTATTAATATTATTATTAATATTTTATTATTATTTTATTATTATTAATATTTTATTATTATTAATACTATTTTATTATTATTATTATTCATATTATTATTATTATTATTATTATTATTATTTAAATTAATTCCTCCCAGTATTATCGCCATTGTGAAGTACTGAGAAGGAGGGCGGGAGCTACTTCCCGATGACGAGGCGGCTCGCGCTAAGTCAGCTCCGCCGCTGTGGCGCCTGCGGCGGCCGCGGCCTCATTAGCATGCGACCTTCGCTCTCGGGCGGCGGCGGTTCGGCAGCGGCTGCCGCGATAAGCACGTTGTTCGCCCGCGTTATCCGCCGCGCTCCTTTCCTTGTTTCCTTAATTTTGTTCGCGCGGAGCCCTTTTAGTTGAATCCTGACCTCCTAATCCCGCTGAATATCCGAACGGCGCGGCCGCCGCCGGGGCGTCGCCCTTGGAGTGGGGAACGAAATAACGATGATTAACGCGAGACGATTTGGGAATTACCCGGAAAGTGGCTGTGGAAGTTGGAGGGCGCCGCCGTTTGCCGCGCCGGGGCGATCGGATGGTGAGTGGGGATCGGGGTGGGTCACTGTCGACCCCTCGATGCCGCGGGGAGAATTCCGGAAAAGGAGAGGGATGGTCAGGGCAGTGGCGGTGGTTGTATTTGGTGACGGGTATCTCTGGTATTAGAAGAAATTGAAATGTCTCAATCGTCAGGGAGTCACAGACAAGCCACCGACTTCCCATCCATTGCTTCTTCTTGTGAGAAATGAGTCTTTCTCCACAACAAAAATAACAATTTATTAATAGGATCGCTGGTGAGATAGATACCTTCTAATAATTAAATAAATAAAAACTTGTCTGGTATTAAATATATATTTAAATTTAACATCTTTTCGATTGCGTAGCAATCATCCTTAGAGCTTACAGCGTCTGGTCGGAAAACGAAGTTCTTTTCCTGCAGAACTCCTGATATCGGACGTCATTTATTTAATAACAATTTTATTACAAGACTTCCATTTTATAGATTCACAAGTTGCATCAAAACCTTATTAATTTCTCCAAATAATGTGAAGTTATTACTGCACACTACTATTACCTTTAGCAAATCATGCATAAAACGCACATTCCATGAAACCGAGAATCCCGTAATATAGTCTCCATGATCTTGAGAATCGTTGTACTTGTCTATACTGGGTCTTCTAACATGATACCCGGTTGCTAGGGGAGATAAATGTCAACAATAATCCGCCACGTTGCAAAATGATTGAGCTATTTCAGAGCTTGAGGTAGTGATATTACGATCATACAAACGTGCGTAATTGCCACATGACTTGTAGAACATTTCAGGGATCTAGAAGTCATTTCGGAAGTGGCATTTGTGGATATCAGTCCACATCCCGTGAAGGGTTTTAGAGAAGAGGGAGATTATGATGTTAAAAAAGGTGACTAATTTTATGATGTGCTGTATATTTGTGCAGAACCTCTGCTAGCTTTATCGTTTTTATTTTTGCTATTTTGACACCACTTTTTACAATTTCCAATAATTAATCTCCTCCTACCGATCTCATAATTTGTCTTATAACATTGGGGAGTGTCATTACTGTCCCTTAACCTCATTTTTACCAAGAAAAACACTCTCAGTACTTCCACTCATTATTCGCCAATACAATTTCCCTCGTGCAGAGCCCCCATCTCTCCACTTTTCCGCCGCCCGCCCCGGCCGTCATCGCCTCCGCCTCCCTCGGCCACCCTCCCGCGCGCGACGCCGGTAACGATATTAATTTGGAATTATCCCGGCGCGGCGCTGGCGAAGTCGCGCGGCCGCCGCTCGATTCCAGAAATTAATTTGGAGTCCCGCGGCGGCGGCGGGGGAGGGGAAGGCGCGGCCTGGCTCGCGGCCCGGACAGCCTCCCCCTATTTGCATACAGGCCGCTCGCACCGTCCCGCTGCCCTCCCCGACGAACCCCGCCCCCCACGGGTCTTCAGCATCTCTCGCCCCGCCACGCCCACAGCCCCTCCGCTGTACCTCGCGTCGTCCCGTTCAACCCGGCTCCAAGCGCCCGGTCGCACCGCAGACCCGCGGAGCTCGCCGCCACTCTGGTCTCGGGTGTACTGTTCTTCGCCATACCGTTTCCTACCAAACTACGTTCCGCCCCTCCTGTTTACCGCCACATAGCCGGTCGCTAGACCGTACCCCACCGCCACATCTCGTTCGCCACACTCGCCACAACGATCCTCTCTCATTCCATTTGTTCCCCGCATCGTTCTCCACGATTGCACATCGCGCGCTACGCCTCACACGGCTGTTCGACTCTGATGGGCCACGCGCGCTCCCTTATCACCTCATTCTGCAACGCGCCCCGCATCTCCCCGCCTCTCCCTGCTCCTCTACACCTCCCGTCGTTCCGTCCAACCACGTTCCAACCGTCTTCTCCACCGTAGACTCGCCCCGCTTGCCTCATCGGCCTCGGCTGTGTCGTTCCTCGCCATACCACTTCCCGCCCCTTTTCCCATCACATGGCTCGTCACCAGGCTGCTCCCCGCCATACCGTTCCCCGCCACAACGATCCTCATTTCGTTCTTTCCCTCTCCTACCCACAACGTTCTCCTCTAATACACGTAGTGCACACTGCTATCCGCCTGGGATGGACCACGCCCCCTGCCTTTTTCACCTCATTCTGTGACGCGATCTGCATCTCCCCGCGTCGTTCTTCGCCGAGTCCTAACGCTCTCTGGCCCGCCTCGCCCCTCCCTTTCCTTCCCCTCCTTGCGGCGTGGCGTCCGGCTCCGCTCTAATGACGGGCATAAAAGAGTTTACGCTCCTCGCGGCTCCGCGTCGCTCCACGCGGCGGCGCCGGGGGCGTTTGATTTCCGAGGCGGCTGCTCCGCCGCTGATGGACGGCAACCGCGCGTCCCCCAGATCAAATGTTCGGTTTGCTTGGGACGCCGGAGATGGCCGCTCAACTTTCATGGCTGGTTTGATTGGATTCCATGCTTTCTCTGAGTTATGGGCGATGAAAGTTAGTTTTAGGGTCAGGTGTTTGACTTGAGGGCGCTTTGCAGGAATTGTCGTAATGTGTGTGTGTGTGTGTGTGTGTGTATCGCTGTTGCAGGAATTCCATATCGAAGTGTGATTGTTTCATTTAGTTTTAAAACTCTGAATCTTAATTTTACAACTGATAGTCTGTATCACAAATTATAAAATATATTACAATGAAACAAGAAGACACAATGTACTAAATAATGTATTTTTCTTAATAATAATAATAATAATAATAATAATAATAATAATAATAATAATAATAATAATAATGTTCTAATTTTTAACTCATATTTCTTCGTGAAATCTGAAAAATATCTTTTGTCACAAATATGCGTTTTCTCTTGCACAAGTATGCCTTGAATTTAAATTTCTATAATGAGAAGATAACGAAAATAACGTAGTTCACGTTTTCGTAGTTCGCAAAGAAAGTTACTTCCTATGGCCTTGATTCCGAACTACGGGCGGAACTAAGAGTCAAAGGAACCGTGAACTCCGCGGCAAGCGCCTCGTGTGACTTGGTTGGCGAAGTGTTGAGGTCGGCTCTAAACTTCGCTTTCTGCGATCGAGCAAAGGAAGTTGGAGAACAAGTCCAACTCAAAAATAAATGAGTTGCTGGAGTGTGTTGATATGTTTGTCAAGTTGCCAACGCCCCGTTTCCCGCGCGAGACCTGTTTCCTGATTCTCATTATTTATTTGTGGAAAAATATCGGGAAACTTGCTTCAATTCTGCGTTTTCTATGATATTTCACGTGCACCGAACTGTAGTAACTCAACTTGCGTGTAAAAGATTTGCTGATCCTTCTTGAAAACTTAGTTCTTTTTTAGAATCTAGAAACTTTGAAAGAATGCGTTTCGCGGTAGAGAAGAGGAAATAGTGACCTTTTCGTTGGAAGATAAATAGAGTAATATCTCGTACTGCGTGTGGTGGGTGTTTGAAAAGGAATCACGTGAGTAAGTAGTTACTTTTCCGGTCGTATACAGATGTAGGAGGTTTTTTGATTTAGAGAATGACAGGTTTGTCCTGAGTGGTGTTGAATAAATCCGAAACAAATTAAATTGTTTTTCTGAGATTTTTAAACCATATTTTGCCTCATTGATGAAATGTGCTGTAAACGAAATTGATCTCTACCTTTCGAAACAATCTTTTGCACATTAATACACGTAGACCAAATCGGGATTTTCTACACATGCTTCCAAATAGGAAAATAGTGAGATGCGGAAAAAAAATTCTCAAATAATTCTTTAAAGAAATATTTTTAATATATGTATTAGTATAGTTTTAATTCATAAAATTAACTCCTGAGGATAAGACGCTCATTTCGAACAAAAAGTATACGTTTATATATATATATATATATATTGTTTGGAGGTTTTTCTTACAGTTTTAATCGTTTAATTCGATTCCCTGCGTTTTTTTGTTCATCAAATCCAGTGTGCTGCATATTTTGCATGGCGCTTAGAATGTGCCCTCTGGGCTCCAAGCAAAGGCTGAGAGCGTTCACTGTGTAAATAGCACAGCCGTTCCCCTAGCTGCCTCACAATTTATATGGCGTGTAAAACACCACGAGATGGCTACGAAAACTCCGGGATCCTTGTATCTTGCCAGGACGGAGGCGAGCGCGGCGCATATTTCAGAGAGATGAAAGCTGCGGCGCTGCTTCTGGGCTGCAGTCGAACGCCGCCGCAACCCCTAGCCCTTCTCGCCCTCTGCCTCCTGCTGTTCGCTCGCCACCGCCCACCGCCCACCGCCTCCCCCACGCCGGCAACCATCGCCGTCCACCGCCAGACCTAGTTGCTACCACCACCACCACCACCCTCACAGCCACTCCTTCCCGCATCTATCTTCACCACCAACCGCCACTCCTTGTCAATTCTACCTGTACCACCAACCTTCAAACCTTGCGAGTTTCATCTTAACCAATAATCGCCATCATCACAACTACCACCATCATCGCCACCCACAGCAAATACTTGGCGCTTTCAGCGTCCGCTTCCTCTCTCACCATCTTCCTTAGCAATGCCACCTTCACTACCAAATTCCTCTCCTTACCACTACCAACACTGTCGCTCAAGCTACCCCTTACTGCTTCCATTTTTAGCCCCAACCGCTACTCCATACCTACTGCTCCGTCACAACCATCCGACAGTTCTTGCCGCTACCAAACCCATCGTCCTTTATCAGTCCTTGCTGCAGCCACCTCCACTAACTGCCGTCACCTCCTCGTCCGCCGTCCGCTGTCTACCGCGTACCGCTACCTCCAGCCCTCACCCCACGCCCTTTCTTCACCCGTTCTCCATTCCCCCACGCCAAGCGCTCACTGTCTACTCACTGAACTTGCCGCGTCGCTTCCTCCCTCTCCCCTTTCCCTCGTTTGGTGTTTCTTTACCCGTCTCCCCCCAAGTCGACCCGCTGACACAGTTCCGCATGGACGATGTTTATGATGTTGTTGCTTTGCCTAGGATACACTCCTGGCACGTTTACTGCGTCTCCCTTCCCGACATATTAGCACGGTGCGGTGCATCGTGCATCTTTCGCACAACTTGGACAGTTTTGTGTGAAAAAGGCACTTACGAATGAAAAGGCTCTTTTCCTTTTTTTGTGTCTTTGAGTCTGTCGCAAGAGTTAAACGTCACTTGTATTTCGTTCGAACGTCATGAAGATATTACTAATAGTTTTTCTAGATTGAACACGATTGTCGGTTGGTAGCAGTTGTCACAGCAAAATAAACACATTACTTTGAGTTAAAATACAATTTTTTAATAAAAAATTTAGGCATTCATTTTGTTCTCAATTTAATTTCATTAATGTTTCTGTCTGCTTGCTGCCTCAAGATAATAGATCATCGAAGTGAAGAACGCAAGTTTCAAGCAGTTAATTTTAAAATATACATTACTTATTGCTTTTACTCGTCATGCTGCGGCCCTTCATAGCGCAAATAGGTCCGGAGAAATTAAACGTGTATTGAAATGGAAACGGCCACTTGCTTCAATAATGGTTTTCTCGTTGATTCCATATTTTTAAATTGAAGTAGTACGTTGACTCATCAAATAGTGAAATACGCTACGTAAAATTGAAGTTTCTGAAAGTAATTACTTTTTTTTCTCTCAATTTCGGAGCTCGTACATTTGACTTCGTTAACTATTCATACGGAAATGTTTCACATGATATTAATTACAAAATATATTTTGTTGTTAACTGTAACATCCAAAAATAGAGCGGAGACATGCAATTAAAACGAAGCAACTCAAAGAACTGTCTCATAATATTATTTATTTTTTATTGGTCACGAAGTTTCGCATATAGATTCCGAAAATATTCTTTCTTCGACGAATACGTTGCCGTTGGAAAGCGACGTCCGCTGATGGCATTCTGAAAACAGCCTAAGAAGCGAGCGCATTTAGTTTGACGTTAAATTCGTTTATTCGTTGACAAACTCGAGTCCTTTGCGGCACGTGAAAGGGCGCCGCGAAAGGGAGCGGCCTTGGAGAGACGCCGGCCCGGATCTTGCGTCTTTATGTGGCGCGGGGTCTTGTTACCGTGAAGGTCGCCATGTCCGCCCGCCCGCCCTCCATCGCCCGATCGCCCGCCATCGCCCGCCCGCCCTCCCGGCCACCCATCAACTCACCGGTTCCGTAGACGGACCGACCATCCTCCATCGCCCATCCGCCCTCCCCGCTCGCGCGTTGCCCTTCCGCCCGCCTTTCAGCGCCCTCCACCATCGCCCGACCGCCTTCGCTCTCCAGCCACCCACCTGCCTGCCCGCCCGCTCTCCATCCCGCCCGCCCATCAACACACCGGTTTCCCTAACCGCCCGCCCGCCCTCCATCGCCCGCCCGTCCACCCGCCTGCCCATCCGCCTGCCAGTGTCCGTCCTCCATCGCCAGCGCACGCCCACCATCGCCATTGCTCGTCCGCCCTTTCTCTCCTGCCACTCGTCCGCCCGCCATCCATCCACCCACCCACCCATCCGTCCCCGCACGCACGTTGCCCGCCAGCCAGCCTTTTGCTAACCTACCCACCCACTCGCCATCTATCCGTTCGCTCGCCCGCTCAAGTTCCCTGGCCCATATGCCCTCCAGTCACCCGCCCGCCCGCCATCATCATCCAGCCCCGCCTCCGCCCGCCCACCTTCCAACCACCACACCCTCACCCGCCACGCTTCGCCGCTGTCCGCAATCGCCCTTCAACCGCCCGCCCGCCGTGCCCGCCCAGCGTTCGGCGCTGAGCCGCGGGGGCGAAGCTAGCGGCAACAACGCCGACTCCCCGGCGCCGCCTCGCCCCGCCCTGCTCGCGCCGCTGTAAGAGGATTGCCAGCCAGCGCCTGCCGCGCCCGCTCTTTTCAGGGCGTTTTGTGCGTTCGAAACCCGGCACCGCCCCCTTCGCGCTCCCTTTTGCTCTCTCTTCCGTTGCCAGCCCTTTCGGGCCTCTACTCATCTTTGTCCTCATGGCTACCCCTCCTCTCTTTGGCGATCATTAATCTCATATTTTCGGTTTACTCGCTTTTCTCAAAATTGTTTCTCCGATTGTAATCCCTCACTACTTTCTGCCATTTCCTTTTCAATTCTTTCTTTTCACTGCCTGCTTCTATTGTCTCGTTACCGCATCTATCTTTTACTCCATTTTGTTTTGAATGCCGCTATTCTTTCCCTCTAAAATCGACTTTTTTCGAATTTAATGTTTGTAAGTTCCGTTCTCTCCGTTTCGCTTCCTAATCAGTGTTGCTCTCGCTCCCTGCTTCTTGTGGATTTTCCCCATCAGCCTCCGTTATCCGTTACTGTCTCTTGATATCTTTTTGCCTTCCTTCGTCTTCTGAGCCCAGGGCCCCCGTCTCCTGTACCTTGCCCTGCCCTTTCGGGTTTCACTCTGCCCTCCCGACCAATGGCGCGTTGCCGCGGCGCGGCACGCTTCTTGCAGGTCCGCGTTATTTGTCCCCTCTGCGCTCTCAAAGGCCTACTAACGCCCGCCTCCCCCCCTCACGTCCCCGCGTCGACGGCCTTCGCGAGCCCTTTCGGGATTCGCCCGTCAGCAGCATGCGCCGCCGCCGAAACAGCCCGTGAAATTTCTCGTGAAATTTTGCAAGCGTTACACACTCTCTACATACGTTGTGGGTACAATCAAAATAGAAACTTTGTTACGTAACGAATACGCAATGAAGTGTCTGAATTTGATGTGTTAGTTTCAAATAGTGCATCATCTTTATGAAATTAATCTGGACTTTGTAACTCTACTCAAATCATTTTTATGAAGTGTTTTTGTCTGTTCTAATAACCAGCTCAGACAAGAAGACGAAAATACGAAGTTTTTACATGACGATTATTACCGTGAATCGAAATATTCAATTTTAAATTTACGAATAAAATATAGTTGCAATGCAAACATTTTGCATTGTGTCCCTGTCTGTTTTAGGTCTTATAACTTTTTTATGCTGCTTGGTAACAGACATGGAGATGCGTTACAAAACATCGCACTTCTCGACCGGGAGAGAAGTATACACTGCTGTTTTAAAGTAAAAATTAGTATGTGTCAGTTTACGAGAATGGACTAATACAATTTGTGTTTTTTCGTTATAAATTAACCATTTTTTTCACTCTTGAAACTCAAGGTTCGATATTCAGAAATTACTGTCCGCGAACAATTGAAGTTTAATTCATCCATTGATTGGGTTTTGAAAGAGCAAAGGAAACAGAGATTGAAAGGTCATAATTCAAACCGGAATTTTGTGGGGCACGAAATCATACATAGGAGCACAATTCACTCACCCACTGAGTGCATAAACAATATTATATGAACCCCTGGAAAAAGTGATTGTTTCACAAAAATGAGTTATTGACGATTTTTTAAAACTAATGGGAGCAGGAAGAGCTGTACCACCCCCCTCCACCGCAGGCTCCTGCGGTTTTTATAGGCGCCCCACCACACCACCGCCGCCGCCGCGGCCCCGCCCCCTTTCCCGCTGGCTGCTCATCAATAGCGAGCACTCGTGACGGACGCGCGCGCTGCGTCGTGATGCGGAAACCGCACGTGAAATATCGCGTGTCAATTTTTAAATTTTATGTACCCCCTTAATTAGATTTTCTGCGCAAATAAAACCATGAATTATTCAGAGGGAAGGTTGGTTGTTTGGATGGGAGGCGCGGGCAGAGCGTCCGCGGTTCGACGCTTGGGTGCGGCGGTGCGGGGCCGCACGCCAGAACAAGGCCGGGGCACACGCGTGCATCGCGCGAAGGACTTTGGGCTTTGTCCCGTTGTTGTGCATTTATTTCGCTCAACTCGTCGCGAAACAAATTGTGTCTCGTGCGCGGCTCAGCTTGTCGCTTCGTCCTGATCTCCCGACGCTTTGTTGCAGATTTCCGTTGATGAGTAGGGGATGGGCTGTATGAGGTTGGTGGCTCAATAATGAGGATGGGAATTTATATAATGAGGATTACAAAGTGGGGAAAGACGAATCGTGCATATTATGTGGCCTCTCATTTAATTTACTAATGGGCAGTAAACGGTCGACCCCAGCTTTGTTTTTCCCCTCAATCTTTGCTTTTTCCCTCTATCTTTGTTTAGGTAAGAAGTTACCGTTTTATTCCTTAGGACTTTTTATTAGAAACATTCTTAACTTTTAAGTCTTAGTTTTGCCTTTCTACGCTTTTTATTGGATGTTTACAAAAATATTCGAAACTAACGCCATGTGTAATCGCTTCGTGGAAACTTCATCGTTCTCTTACTCGCAGGCTTACCCATAAACACCATAATTTTTTTCATAACTGTCTACGTCGATAACAGTTGTGCAATCGAAAAAAAACATTGTAAACGTTGAAATTGTTCCTTAAAAAATTACATTTGCATCTGTGAAAAGGATCAAAAGTGCAGCAAGTGTTCAGAATTCATATACCTTCGCGCTACTTAAAAAAAGAAAATATTTTAACAAAAACTTGCAGGCAATGACTGAAGTGTATTGCTAAATACATACAGCAATACTTCTTCAATATATAAAATTTTCCTTTCATTATTTGGAATTTTTTTGGGGGGGGGGTCCAGTGTTTTTCGCTCTAACCGGGCTCAAAAATGGAATTGCTATGCGCTCCTTAATGTACCTCTCTTCTTTCGCCTGGATTTGTTTGAAGGCAACCACGGAAACACTATATGTAGGTAAGTAGTAGGTCTGAAACATGTCGTGTAACAAAATGCAAAAGTAAGTCAAAAAGACGTTGTGAAAAATTATTGAATTATGATCAACCCACGTATATTGTTACAACTTTTACGTTGTTCTTCGGTATATACCCTAGCCATCAGATTCTCTTCGTATACAGAAAGGACGTATAATCAGTTCATCTCTTAGTACTGATTTCATAAATAGCTAAACGAATCTGCTGCAGGTTTTCGGGGCATAAATGCTAAACAATCTACCAATTAGAACATTTCCATGGCCATGCATTATTCGTCACATCCATTGGCCCTCGTTGTTCCCTCGTCACGAACGTATGGTAGTACACTGAATATGTTACACGCTTATTTCTTGTTTCAAGCAGGCCTCGTTTTTTGTTCGCCGTCGCATATGTTCATCTTCACATCTCTCATTCTCAAATTTCACCATACGTAATTTTTGTACACTCTAGATCACCTATCAAATTATTTTATCATTGTTCATAGCCGTCTTTCACAGTCCAACGTACACATTCGTGACCGAATTGCTTTTTTTAATTTTTTATTATTATTTCATTTGATTGGATCGTCGTTTTGTTTCTGAGAGCAAGTATTGTAACCCGACATGCGTGCCGAAGGGAATTGTTTATTGAATACCGGATCAATAATAATGTTCACCGTGCTAGTTAAATTATTTAGATGAAAGGTGAACGAATGTTTATTTTGTATGTAATATTAGGGTTGAGAATGTTGATGCGTACTTAGTGTGTTGCTTTCTTAATCAAAATGAACTCCGCTAAAACTAGTAAAAAACAAAACCGAATAAACCTGTTTTCATTGCTAATAAACATAATTTAACTCTATATCATGTGATATTTCTTGTCATTGACTTACTTGAATGTCACCACAAAAAATTAGAATGTGAATATTGAGAAAAGTAAGTATACAAAAATGATATGTTTTCAGTTATATGGAACATTTGTTTTATAAACGGTTTCTTTCCGAAAATTAGTTTTTTCGGAAAATTCGCTTATTTCTTTTAATATATACGCCACTTAAAATGTGATTACAAATTACTAATAATCATTTTTGGAGTGAGATTCTCTTGTAAACTGACTTGAAAAAATTGAAGTTAATAACATCAATGAGTTGTCTAAATAAATTAGTTCAATTAGGAGTAAATGTAGAAGTTTACAAGGATTACAAGACGAAACTTGGCATTTATAAGCATAAATATCCGTTACCATATTTTCTGCGCAGCGTTTCTCTTTCCGAGTTTGTTACAGCAATAGACGAACTACAATGCGAGTAAAAAACACAGACCCTCGTTTTGTTTCTGCCACAATCCTGCTCGAATATCATTAACGGAGCCGCAGCGGGGAAGCTCCCGCGCGCTGCCCGCGGCGAGGGCTGCGAGTCGCCGGCTGAGCCGGGCGGAGAGCGTGGGGCGAGTGCAGGTGGCCGCGGGCGCCGTGCGTGATCGCACACGCGGCCGTCGAGGGGCGGAGCGGAGTGTGACGAAACGGGACGGAAAGGTGGTGGCGCGGAAGTGCTTGGCGTTGGGAGGCGGGGAGGTGGAATGGGGCCAGGTGAGGTGAGATGGGATGCGGCGGGATGTGACGTGACGTGGCGACGCGGGGCGGGGGTGGGGCGAGGCGTGGCAGAATGCGGGGTGGGGACATGGCGAAACGTAACGTGAAAATGGGACGTGGCTAAGAGGGAAGACGTGGGTCGCGAGAGAGCAAAGCGGAATGGGGAGCGGAGGAGAGGCGAGGGCGAGGCCGTGTTTTGGGAAGGCATAGAGTGATACGGCAGAGAAGAGCAGTTGAAATGATTGAAGGCGTTGTCATTGTCAAGAATATTATATTATAACAATATGTAAATTATATTGTATGTAAATGTCAACTGTAACTCACCACTAAACCAAAAGAGAAGAGCAGGTCAGGGAGCAGCGTCAGCGGGGAGGAGTAGGCTGCGGAGGATGCGGTAGAGGTGGTCGGGCGGTCGGGTTACACTGGACGAATAGGCCAGGATGCAGCTGTGCAGAGTGAGACGGTGGCTGGAGCAGTCTCGGGGTAAGCAAGGGCGAAGCAGTGCGAAGAAGGACGCGTGGGTAGGAGCAGATCAGAGGTTGAGGACTACTAACTAAAGTGAGGTGGGGGTGTGGTGAAGTCAGCTAAGCACAGTGGGGAGGGAAGTGGTGAATTCCGCTAGAAGGGTAGGTAAGTGCGGGGAAGCGCGAAGCGTTTCGGGGGGCTGGGCAGCGGGATGCAGTGGAGGAGTATGCCAGGACGGGGTCCGGTAGAGAAAAGCGGCGGAGAAGAGCAGGCAGAGGGAGGGACGTGGCGGGGAGGGGTAGTGACGGAGAGTGAGGCGTGGAGCGGTAGAGGGGTTTAATGAGAGCGAGGAAGTGGGATGGAGAGTAGTGAAAGTGTGCACCAGAGCTGACCCGTATTTCGGTTCGGTTTGGTTTGTTTTTTCCGTGTTTCCGGGCGCGTCAACAGCTTTGGTCATTAGCCCCGTTAGTGTAGTGCATGTTTTTTCTCGGGAGATGGTGGTGATCTTTCCCCGCTGGATGGCGAGATCCGGCGCCGACCTACCGTCGGCTAGTGGGGTTTCACCCTAACCAGGACTCTCCCACCAGCGAGGCACCGCCCCAGCCGGGACAAGCTCCCGACCGATCTCCCGGAATATGTAGTAGTGTAGTGCATGTTTGTGTGTGTGTGTAAGGGGAGAGGATAGGTCAAGGAAGAGGAAGTATAGATCGCGCGCGGTCCGTGGCCCGTTTGGTAGGATACTGCTCCGGCATTCGCCTGGTGTTGATCGGAGAAACCACGGAAAACTACCGATCAGAGCAGCCGGCCGCTAGAATTCTCCCCAGACAGCGACTGAATTCGACCTAGCTGGAAAGCTAGTGTCGAAAATCCTGCCGCCGTGGGGAGTGGGAACCTAGGACCTCCCGGTGAGAGGCGCTGCAGTGAAATCAGTTGATGCACTGAGCTACCGCTCCCGGTACCCGTGTTTCGGGGAAGGATCGGGTGGCGTGGCACGGCAGACAAGAGCTGGCCGGGCAGCGGGGTCAGCGCGAAGGTGTAGGCCGGGGCGGATTCGGGCTGACAGACGCGCGGCGTTAAGCGACGGGGAGTGGAGGCCAGTGCGTGGTGCTGGGGGCGGGGTGGGCGGGGCGCAGTGCGAGCGAATGCGTGCGCTCCACTGCACCCGCAGCGCTGCGTGCGTCAGGCTGCAGGAGGCCGTGCGCGGGGCGCGTCGGCTGCAGCTGTTTAAAAGAGGCCGCCGCGCCGCAGAGGGCCACGCCCCGCGGGTGGCCGGTTGCCTAAAACGACCGACGAACACGCGATGAAACAGCTCGATCCGCTTTCCGAGGGATTTTGTCCTCCGGGCACCGCAGTTCAAATCCCGGTCACTTCATGTGGAAATTGTGGTTGCCGGTAATGCGTGCGCTGCAGGTTTTCACTGCGTATTTCAGTTCTTCCAATTCCTTCTTCCACATTGTTTTCCTCATCCATCATTATCCCTTCTCATTCATCACATTTTTGCTGGCCAGAATCCTGGGATATTCACGTGTGTTCAAACCCTTTAGGTCTACGAAACGAGTTTCTCAAACCACGTAGCCATTCAATGACAATTGTAGGAAAATGAAAGCGACGTAGGATTTCTTTAGAGATTCACAACAATTTCATAGGCGTCATTTCGAGTTTTAGTTCAGTTGAATTGTTACTTTACTCTCACAGTACTATTTGTGCCATAGTTTTAATCTGTGCACACAGAATTGCTAGATTATTTAATGCCATTAAATTTTGCGTTCTTGATGATTGATTACTGGTGGTTTCGGGCGCGTTAACAGCTAACGTCATTAGTCCCGTAAGTGTAGCGTATCTCTTTTGTTCGGGAGGTGGGGGTGATCTTGATCATCTTCCACTGGATGGCGATATCCGGCCCCGATCTACCGTAAGCTTCTTGGGTTTTCCTTAACCAGTGTCTCCCACAAATGGGGCACCACCTCAGCCGGGACACGTTCTAAGCTCCCGACCGGTCTCCTGGAGTATGTGGTAGTGTAGTGCATGTTAGTGTGTGTGTGTGTGTGTGTGTGTGTGTGTGTGTGTGAATAAGGGATGAGGATAGGACAAGGACGAGGAAGTAAACATCGCGCGCGTTCTGTGGCCCGTTTGTTAGGGTACTACTCTGACATTCTCCTGGTGTTGATCAGAGAAACCACGGAAAACTACCGATCAGAGCAACTGGCCGCTAGAATTTTCTTCCAGACAGTGACAGAACTCGACCTAGCTATCTAGCCATTGTCGACAATCCTGCCAACGTCAGAACTCGAAACCCAGAACCTCCCGGTCAGAGGCACTGCAGTGACATGAGTTTTGTTCGTTGTTAAAGTTTGAGCCGAGAACGTTAGTAAATCACCTCGAAACACTTCGGGGCTCTCGTGTTGGTACTTCAAAACAGAATATTCAGCAAGAAATCCTCTTCGCAACCTCGAAGAAACATCTTGAATACGCCTACAAGCTTCTTTTCTATTCCAAGTGATCATTCTGCGAAGTTCACATTCTTTTCATAACATCCACTCGAAGAAGGCGTATACAAGAGTCCTTTCATTCAGTTTGTCAGAAACTCACGGCTTCCTGGAAACTGCGAGCCTGCTCAGGGACGCCTCTTCTCAGCCCGGGAGAGTTGAAATCGCATTACGCATATCTCTTTCAACAATGTTGCGATTTTTTGCTTGTAGTAAATAAATACAAAAGAATACTCGAGAGAGGAATATTTAAAAAAAATATTTTCCCTCTGCTCATCTTGAAGTCGTGGGTTTTCAATTCCGAAACTTATTGCAATCATGCGTTTCGCATTCCCACGGATGTGAGTCGTGTGGCATATTTAGCTCGAAGTTTAATGATTTTTTTTCTTAATTCATGGAACAGAGTGGTCTTCGTGGCGATGTCCCTGGTGCGACCGGAGAGAGGAGGGAATTGATCTGTGCAACACTCGAGCTCTGATCCTCTGTGGATATCCAGGTGTATATCTTCCAGAGAAAATGTATTTGCTTTCAGAAAGAGAGGGAGTGTGTGTGTGTTTAGAAGGGTTTCCATAACAGACTGCAACCTCAGAAAGGAGATGTTAAGCGGAGTACCGAAATACTCGTGACGTAATTTGGGCTCTCCTGACGTAATTTGTGCTCTCCGTCTGGGAGCAAGTTTTGGCAGAGGCTCTTTCGGATTAGCGTTGTCATCCCCTATCATCCTTTTTCTTTTTATTTGTTCTATGTTGTCAGGAAATTTTCTGTGAAGTCTGTTGTATGAATTGAGCTCGTGTTCTACTTGTCTGCTCGCATCGCCTTGCTTTGTGTTTCAGTTGCATTTTATAGTTAATTTCACAAATATCGTTCGTTTAATTTCTAATGACAATTCCACCTATATTATTTTTCCGTTCTTTTCTCCACATATTCGTCAAATTTTCGACGTACTTAGTGAAATTTTCCCATCGGCCATTTCAGCTTTTTAAAGTCACGTGAAGAGAAAATATGTCAATACTTTTGTTAAAATTGTATGTAAATTATTAACGGTTTAAAACGTACTTTTATAACACTGCTAATTTGCTAAGAAAGAAACATGTTTTGAATATTTATGATGAGTTCCTTTTAAAAATAACATATTTGAATCAACTCTAGTGTGAATATACATTTCAGAGATTAGATATGTTTGTCTTTATTGTTATATTAGCAGGTTTCAAGTAAATAAATAACATTTCGACATATAAATGACCTGACACGCATAAAAAGCTGGTTTAATAAAATCATATTATATTTGCCCTTCTCTGAGTTTGTTTTCCCATGTGTTTTCTCTTCGTATACCCTGAAATTCAATTCCCTCTCTAGGCGTTTCCTTTTTTCTCTTCCTTTTTTCCTTTCCTTCTGTCTTCCTTTTCCCTTGTGCGCGCATCCGCCCGTTGGCGTGCAAATCGCCATCTTTTGCTTCTTGCGCCGCCCACGGAGGTCGACGCTTTGCTCAACGAGTCGTGGCAAAATCGCGAAGGAATTTTTGTTTCGCTGCGAAGGGAAGACCGTCTGGGCATTTCCTCCTTCGAGCTTTGTACTTGCAACGTGTGGGCTGCGACTGGGAGACCGCGAAGCATATGGCGCCCGGGTGGTGCGTTGCGGTGATGCGGTGCTCAGCATCCCTCCCCCCCCCCCCCCACCAGGGCGATACTCCTTACTCCCGTGGGGGGGGTGATCACTGCCGCTAAAAAAATGGGTAGGGACTATTATCATCCCTTCCCCTTTCTTCGTATACAAGCAAAAATATTTTCTTTGAAAAATTAGTAAAAATACTTGTATAATAGTATATTACGCAATTAGTTTATATTGTTAAGCTTTACTGCATGAGTACTTATTTTGAAAATGAGCTACGGTAGGAGCGAGTTTTCAGATTTGTACGAATGCAATAAAGCAACATTACAAACGAGTTGCATAAGAATTTTTTTATACCTGCATTGTAAATTTATAAGAGAATCTAAGTTAATAGTATTTGAAAACAACTTTATTTTAACGTCTCATCTCTTTAACACCTGTGAGAGAAAACTGTGATTGGCTACTCGTTTACCGGAACAACTACATGGGTCACTCGCTGCTATTGGCTGGACGAGTGATGGCGCAATTATTCATGCATAAACGCAAATTAATCACAATCCGTGCCATAAGATATCTATTTATCAACGTTTTCTTGTAACTCATAGGGTTATTTATAATGGAATACGAAAAGATTGTAATGGTGGACTTTCAACTTTGGAATTATTTACGTTTTCAAATTTAGATTTTAACTTTAAGCTTACTGGTAATGCATTACGTTTGTTTAACTTCTTAAAGTTAGAGATTATCTACATCCAGCGATAGATGATTTAAGCAGAACTACATCTTATACAGTTTTTTGTAAAGTCAATTCCTTTTCGCTCAGGGTGCTCTACTTATGTCTCAATCAGGGCGTATTGATCACTCAAAACCAAGGACGAAGAGATCTGGGACTCGGTATAGTATTTCGATTAAGAGACCTCACCAGATAAGGATTTTTAATGATCGTATCAAGTTCTGTACCCGGCAAACGTAAATATAATGGGAGGTGATCCCTTGCATTACCGGAGTAAAGTGGTTTCCGGGCGAACGTTTTTATCCTCATTAAGGGGGTCTTCTTTTTCACCTCGGCTCCGCTCGGCTCTGAGAGGAAGTCCATACATCGCCTTGAAGAACCCGCGGAAGGGTTCTCTTGAAAGATTGATGCTTCCGATCCTTTTCCAGGCGCTTGATCCATTTACAGGTTATCTGGCGGGCGCTCTGGGGAAGGCGATGGCTCTAGTGCCTGCGTGCGCTCTTATGCAAATCGTCGCGGCGGCGACGAGGGTCGAGGTTCGGGGTGGCGCCACGTTCTGTGCTCGGAAAAGATGATTTTCGTCACCAGCGCGCAAGGCAGACTTTACAAAATACAGTCGGCTCCAGTTATAGTGGACTCGGATATAGCGAACCCTCTGTTATAGTGAACTCGGATATAGCGAACCCTCTGTTATAGTGGACGATGATTTTCGTCACCAGCGCGCAAGGCAGACTTCACAAAATACAGTCGGCTCCAGTTAAAGTGAACTCGGATATAGCGAACCCTCTGTTACAGTGAACTTAAGTCACTGGTCCCGTTTCACTTACATTACAAATAAGCTTAAGTAGATTCAGTTATAGTGAGCCCTAACCTCGGCTATAGTGAACTTAGGAAATAAAGCCTGGAAATTAATTGGATCTTGCATATACTGAGGCGAGTAAAAGGGCCTTCGGAGAGTGGAATGGTGTTCCAGCAGTGCAAGAGGCATTGAAAAGTGTCAAGACTGCATTACGATACTTAGACACAGAGGACAATGCAGAATCAAGTACGGAGAGAGCACGAACTCTGTAGAAGGACCTAGAGAAATTACGAATAAAAAATGTACGAAGCAAACAATTGAAAATAATTGATTTTTAAGATCAAATAAATATACTGAAATTTTGTGTTGGTGCTGCTAATGTATTTTGCTGTACCTCCATATTAATAAAACCAATAATTGTGGAGAAATTGTATTCAATTTTGACATCATCGGTTATAGTGAACCAACAATGTTAGTCCCCAGAAGTTCACTATAATCGGAGTCAACTGTATGTAACGGGCAGCCATTGTAAACTCGTGTTCCAACAACACACTTCATGTTATTTGTAACGGTAACGTAATATGTTAATATTGCATCATCTGGGGTTATGCTGTCACATTGAAATCTGAATTGATTTATCTTAAAATTACGTTAAAATTATTAATATTTTAAAGACAATATACATGAATTGGTGCAAAGACTTAATATTGGGGAGTAGTTTACATCGAGAAAGAAGTATTTAGGGTAATAAGAAGGATGATTAGTTATAACATGTGACGAATATGTTAGTCACCTACAGCGGTCGTCACCTACTCATCTTGCAGTATATTGCGTTTTAGGGAATGATTCAGAGACTTGACAACTAGTAAAACATGAACGACGTAAGTCAAGAGACGGACAGTATTTGCGCTGTGTATTTTGCTTTGTAAACTTCTCATAGGCTGACACTTAGCCTTTCATTGCGAGTCCGGTTTAAAGCAATGTTGCGAGGTTATTTTTGTTTGGCGAAGAGTTAATTTAATGGTGGAATTTCAAAAAAAAGGTAAATAAACGGTGTAAATATAATGAAACGTAATTCAATATGTGTAAAATGAGATGTACCACTATCTTCCTATTTCACAACATAGTGTTTACTTCGGATGGAAAGGTTTAATGATGTTAAAAAATTTTCATGGTCGAAACGTTTATTTCATGTGTTCATTAATGATATATATTGGCAGTGTTTCTGGGAAGTGAGCACGAATTTTATTTTCCGGAAATTCAATTTAATATTGTTCATTGCTTACGCTCGGAGGCATTCGTGCTATGTTGAGTTTGCAATGTGATTTCGTGGGTTCTGTCCTCGCTTGGAGCTACACTTTTAACTACCATTCCACCAGATGTAAATATTGAATAGAATAAACTATTAGAAACGTAGATGCGTGAAATGGGAGTTCCCTCTTAGATCAACAATTATCACAATTTTCGAAAATAAATGCAATCGACTCCGGTTATAGTGAACTCTGTTATAGTTAACCCTCGGTTGTAGTGAACTTAAGTCACTAGTCCCGTTTCGCGAACATTACAACGAAACATAAGAAGATTCGGAAATAGTTAACCAGACCCTCAGCTACAGTGAACTCAGGAAAGTAGTCCTGCAAATTAATTTGATCTCGTATGTTATTAGGCGAGTATAAGGGCCTTCGGAGAGTGGGACAACAGTGCAAGAGGCATTGAAAGGTGTCAAGACCGCATTTCAGTACTTAGAGGCGGAGCACAATGCAGAATCAAGTATGGTGAGAGCACGAATTCCGCAGAAGGGTCTAGAGAAGTTAATGAAAAAAGTACGAAGCAAACAATTGAAAATAATTTATTTTTAAGGACAAATAAACATATTGAAATGTTCAGTTCATGCTGTTAATGTATTTTCATGCATCTATATATTAATAAAATCAATCGTTATGGAGAAATTCTATTGAATTTTGATATCAACGGATATAGTAAACCAAAACTGTTAGTCCCGAGAAGTTCACTATAACCGGAGTCGACTGTATTCCAATTCCTAAACAATGGAAGGTTTTGATATGCGTACGTAATACACATATATTTCTTATACTATTGTTTTTGCTTTCTTTATTGTAAAATTAGATATAATGAATTTCTAACAAAGTAAAATTTTGGGCGTTTGCTTTCTTATGGATACATTTCCTAGTTTCATCTTCAAATTTTACTCATCGTCTTCACATGAAGCTTCCTTGAAAGCCGGTGGGGTTCAGCCCTTACCATAAAGTCTCGTGCTGAAATTCATTTACGGGTCCCTCGGGTCCTGGTACCCCACCATTCCCCCATCTAGCTGTGCTGCCATCCCACCACTCCGTCGTACATATCACGCAGCCACCACACCGCCCTTTGGGCGCTCCCTCACCTCCCTCAGCTTGCCCTGCGTGTGCCCTGCTCGTCGCTACCCCGGGCTGCCAACGCCCCGCGTCCGAAGCACGTGGCCCTCCCATGCGGATGCTGCTCGTCCTTCCCTGCGCGGACCTGTTCGGGCCTCCAATTAAATTTTAATTTCTCGGCGGACGCCCCGTGCGTGGAGGGCCCTCGGCAGGCGCCTCGAGCCGGCCCAGCCCGGCTCAACCCGACCCGACCCGACCCGACCCGACCCGACCCGACCCGACCCGACCCGACCCGACCCGACCCGACCCGACCCGATCCGATCCGACTCGCACGCGGAGCCACAAGTCGGTCGCAGGGGACGAGAACTACATGCAACTGTTTTGTTTGACGTGATTTCTTCACTTAATTTGTACTGACAAAGTGTCATTTTGACCAATTTCCTTCAGTGGGGATTTCCAGAGATTGAGAAACTTTATTCATTCATTGAGAATCTTGGGGAACATCTTACGTTCTTTAAGCTGCTACATTATTCAATTGTCATTGCACTGGACTTAAGAGAATTCTGAAAACATCTTTTTTTTTTAATATTTACACTTATTAGTCGCCAGTGAAACTTCTTGGTTTTTATTTCTAATCACGCACAGATGAAGTAACAAAGGAGAACTTATTTCTTACAATGAAATTTTAGGAAGAATATCACGGACTCGACTGATTAAAACAACTTAAATAATTTTCCAGTTAGCGACGTTCTTCGATCACCTACTCATCCGTAAAAATGTCGTAGATTTGAGTCTGTAATTTCCTTTCTATGAAGTTGGTTTTGCGACACGCACACCTAGATGCTATTGCAACTATTGACGTGGCTGACTCAGCCCTGCAAACCGCTTGCGACTGCATCCTTCCCTTTCGTGGACGTTTTTCCTGAACGTCGCCTCAACCCTCGTCGGCGGCGTCTTCCCCGACGGCAGGCGAGCCTCTGGGATCGGACCGACGCACCGCCGCCTCCGCCGCCGCCGCGGCCGTTCAGAAATCCTACGAAAGCGGATTACCCGTCCCCTCCCCTTGCTGCCACGGCGAGGGCAGGAGGCGAAATACGATAAAATAATTTCTTGCGATGCGACCGCTGGCTGCCAGCGAAACCTCCACAAGTGATTCTCTACCTGACATCACTTCTGCCCCTGTCTGTGCAGTTCATACGGCCATTCAACAATATTAGGGATGATGGCATAAGACTAGTTGCTCACTTACAGACCCTTAATTGTTGCTCTCTGAATAAATTGGCGCAGTACTTTTTTTTCCGCTAGCAAAATTTCCTAAAACTCTTATCGTATCTCAGGGGGGTTGTTTTTAGAATTATAGTGAAGGCAGTATTAGTAGATAAACCTTGATAAGAAGGATCGTTGCAATCACACCAATTCACATTTTCTAAATATCATTTGCAAGAAAATAAATTTCATTTAATGAACCGTAATATCGCACAATTATGTTAATATTATCTTTAACGAAAACCAAAAGAAAATCGATTGATTTTGTGAATCGATATAATTGGTCAGACTACAATTTATGTCTAAAAATATCCGCAAACATAATCGGGTAGGAAAGTTTGTTTTTTGACCTTAAAATATTCGTAACGGAAAATATACGTGAAAAATACCCGTAATCTCGTTTGAGCATGGTAGAATGTCGGACGTTATTTTGTTGCCCGTCGATTGCAGTGCCATATACCGACTTTTTGTTCGGACATCTATTCAGAAGCATGTCCGGAAACGCACGCTGTTCTCACTACTAGCTTTATTCGTGAATTATTGACGATAATCGTTATTGTTACGGGACTTGTTTCGTTCCGGCACCGGCCGTATAAAAAGTGCTCGCCAGTTCATCTATTCCGAGAGTTGTAGTACATCCAGAGGCATGTTTACTGATAGGAACTTTTTTCTCTCTCTTTCTGCCGCGCGCGCGTGGGACGGGAACAAGCGCGGGTTATACATTATGTAGCCCGTCATAGGCTAGGCGGTCGGCGCCGCTGGCGCTTAGGGGCTGGAAGTGGGGTGGCGGGGGGCGGGGCGGGGCGAGCGAGACAGGGCAGAACGAGGCGAGGTGCAGCAAGGTGGGGCGGGACGAGGCGGAGCGGAACGGAGCGGAGCTACATCGCGAAAGTAGGTGTGCAATAAGGTGACGATGAGGGTATTGTGAGAGAACAGACGAATAATAATAATAATAATAATAATAATAATAATAATAATAATAATAATGCCTTTATTGATATGGCGAACGAATGAACGATACGAATGAACTGCCGAAAAGGAAAAGCAAATGTGCGTGGTGATTCTGTCAGTGTCGAAATTGTTACGAAAACGAGAATGAAATGACTTCCTTGTTGGGAATGTCATTCCAAAGCGAAAACTAGTGGGTAACTGTTCAGTCATCTTGCAGCGAAAAAGGCATAGCGGTCGTTCTGTGACGTGGGAACAAACACAAATGAGATTATGAAATTGAGATGATTGTTAAGCAAAGTTTGTCTCTTTCATGATCGGAGGTTGGTGAAATACTTTAAAAACAAGATTTATGCGCCTTTTCATTACTGGGGCTAGCCAATAAGTGTTTTTTCTGTCGACCAAAAACCGTTTTCCGGTGCACGATTATAATAGTTTCTGTTTTTACGGAAAAAAGGCGAGAAAGTAAAAACAATTGATTCATATTCCTCCCGACTTTTTTCTTGTTGGTAAAAAAAATTACGAGTTATAAACATAATCGCACCCCTACTCCACAGATTTGTACATAAAATAAGTCGCACGTCAATATGTCCTAATACGCGGAGTACGGCAGTGACAGTATCTGGGCAACGGGGGCAAAGAGAGGATGGGTTCGGGTTGGTAGGAGGTGAGTTTGCGAGGACGCGGCGGGGCGAGGCGGAGGATAGGCGCGGGCGGAGCGCTTGCCTATGGATGCGCGCGAGGCACCCAGCCATGCATTAAACATCGCCCCCCGCTCCGTACGGCCCTTCGCCACGGGTTAAATATCTGCCCGAGTTACGGGCGGGCCACGTCTTGGCGCTAAACGCGACGGGGCCGAGGGAGATAATGGAATAGCCTGACGCCCGTCCCGCGCCCCTAGCCCGCCCCTAGCCCAGCCCCGCCCCTAGCCCCGCGCCTATTCCCACCCCGCCTCGCCCCTAGTCCGCCCCTAATCCCGCCCCTAACCCCGCCCCTAACCCCGCCCCTAACCCCGCACCGCCCCTAGTCCCTCCCTGCGCCGCCCCGCTCCGCCGTGCACACCGCGCTGCGCCGGCCTCCGCACAGTGCGAAGTTTCCCCTAAATAGGCGGGCGAAACGCTGTTGCGCGTCCCGCCGGAGCCCCGAGATTGTGAATGTGGGGAGGAGAACCCGCAATAATCCCCGGCGGCTGAGGCGCATTAAAATTCATTATTATGAAGCCTCGTCAATGGGCCGAATGTTATCAGGTACCGAGATAATGCGTTGGAGTGTTCCCTTGTCGGTTATTACCTCAATTTCGTGCTTAATGAGATAAATTCTTAAGAGCACTGGAAAATTTCCGGTTAAATTAATCCAAAAGATAGTTGAAGACCCTTTTCATGTCACAAATTTTTAAGTATGTAATATGTAGATTAATTTTGATACTTTGTTGAGTATAAACTTTTGATTGTGTTGTTTTGTTGCAAGTTGGAAAATATTTCTATCTCAAGTCTGCTGATATTAAAACAATTAAGTACAAAGACTGAAATAAAACTAACGTAAACTTTCCATCAGCGATGTGTAACTAAAGAATACAGAATTGCGTTATATCAATACAACTATATCTGAACGTTCGGATTAAGTTTTTGCTTCATGAAATGCCATTTCATATTTTAGAAAGTACAAACAATTGTATTGCTTAGAAGTACTCTCGGCTGTTCAAATGACACTGCGCAGTAGGATAGATATCCGTCAGTTCGCCGATATTGAGCATTTCAGTCCTGAGGAAGGCGACGACACGAAGGCTAAAACAGCCACAGAATATCTTACGACGCCGCGTCACACGGACAACAGAAGCATTCGAATGAGTCTCGCCGCAGTTACCTAATATCGCGACACCGCAAAGACGTGACTTCGTCCGCGTAAACCACTGGGGTTTCTCACTGCGCCTGGCTCCCACGTCCGCGCGGCCGCAGCCTCCGCCAGGGAACCGGAGCTGCGCGCTCCCGGCGAGACAAGAGCGCCGCGTAACGGGACCCGCGCGCAACGCGAGAGTTGGGCGTGGTGCCGGGCGCGCGTTGCGCGGTGGCGGCGGGGGCGGCGGGGGCGGCGAGCCGCGCGCGCGAGGATGAGCGAGCTGTTGGCGGGGGCGGCGACGCGGCGCGGGAGCGGAGTTTGCAGAGGCCGGTGACGGTGACGGTGACGGTGACGGCGACAGCACGAGAAGATGGGCGAAACCGCAGAACACGAAGCGCTCGACTGTTCACGTATACTGAGAGGGTGTTGCGTGGGGGCGGCTTGTGATGTACTGTGCCGCCATCAGTACTGCGACTCGCCATAGGACTGATCTAGCCGCTCGGCTTATGCATCTGGCTTCGCGAAGAGGACCCGATTCACTCAATGAAGATAGAGGGAATACGCTGCTCTTATTTATTGGGGGGTGCCATTCCTTCAACTTTTCACACTTTTCGCTGTCATTTCTGATCCCACGTTCATTTATAAATAGTAAAATCGACCGGTATTCGCTAAGACACACATTAGTTGGATCTAAATTAGAAAATATTAGGAGAGGAATTTTATATAGACATAAATGCGGAGGAGTAACTAACAATTGCTAACAGTGGGGCATGCAACGCTATTACAGAAAATACTCTAAAATATTGCAAATTCGTAGAGGAAAATTCTAGTATTTCAAGTAACCAAATCAATTTGCACGAGCCCCGCTACTCGCTTTTTGAAATTTGGAAGCGTAACGTATTTCTGCTTGAATAGAAACTCTTCGAAGATTATGACCACAGTAATAACGAGGCCAATCCTGTCAATCCGCGTCTTACTTTCTCAACAGTGATGCTTTGAACAAAACACGTATGGAATTGATATTTGCTGAATGTTTTTCTAAGTACTCTGACCTACCTATACAAGTCCTGGCTCCTTCAAGTGTTTCGTCCCGCTTCCTCTTTCAGTTTCGCGTCGTGAATGAGAGCGCCTCCACCGCGACCTCTTCGCTAGCGGTTGGGGAGGGGGAGAGCAGCTGTGGCGGCGGCTACGAAGCTGCCATGGGCGGGCGGCTCGGCTTAATAAATGGTTCGGCTTAACAAAACATCGATGATTTAGAACTTCGATGTTCAAAATTGAAACATTGATGTAAATACATCGTTCCAAAACCATCGACGTTTTTAAAAGTTTTGAAACTAAGTTTTGTACAAAATTGTCATTATGGAACTTTTTCATTCGCAAAAAGGAAAACGTAAACGCAGAAACATCGATGTTAAAAAAAAGCCGGCTTTAATAAGTCATATTTAAAACATGGGTATCGAACACAAAACATTTGTGTTTAAAAACATCAGCTTTAATAAAACGATGTTTAAAACATTGATGGGTTTAGAGAAACATCGATGTTTTTGAAAACATCGACTCCGAGCACAAAACATCGGCTTTAATAAATCAATATATGAAACATCGATGTTTTTATAGAAACATCAATGTTTTGAAAACATCGAACATCAATGTCGAAACCTCAGGACTGTGCACGCCGCAGGGTCTGGGGTCGCAGTCGACCTGCAGGCGTGCTCCGCCGGCGGCAGCGGAGGCTACTAGGCATGAGGGGCGGCGTGCGTGCCCAACCGCAGGCCCGACCTGCAGGGCCTGCAGTTTGCGCTGCTGCAGGTCGTTGCCTGAGAGTGCACTGCGGCCCCGCCTCGCATCGCCTCCCCCAGGCGCTTTCATACGACCGGGTTGCTCACGGACCAAATTACGGGGCGCCGCGCCGCTGCACTCGAGATCCTGCCGCCTCACACAACGCTAATCGTGTGTTCCTTAAAGCGCAGCTTTTGCGAGAAAATTTTGGAAACTTCTTTGCAGTAAGTGCTGCTGTGCTAAATTAGAATATGCTAATACGTATTATTCTGGCTAAATTACTTTAATGCGAACATTTTAGACTCTCTTATTTGTTGAACAAGTACTTGTAGTTTCATTATATCGTGCATTAATGAAGGAATTCATTTTCTGTTTAAAATATCTCGTATAAATGTTTTTCTGTCATTTTATCTTTCGGCCAGTATTTTTCTTCTAAAGCGGGTACTGTGTTTATTCTGTGATATTGTTCCATACTTTTAATTTCATACCTGTTGTTGGGAGTTGGAAAATAATATTGTTTTATGTTTTCGTAGATAAATAGTCCAAACTGGTGTTGGAAATATTACATTTTCTGCGGTTTTTCTTTTCTATTCAGAAAATGATTTCCATTACGAAGTTCTATTTACTGTTTTCAAGTGAAATCTATTCAAAACACATATTACTTCATTCCAATTTAAGATCAGTACAATTAAGATTTAGCTCACCACATCAAACCTGAAATGTCGTATATACGAGGGGAAATTGTATTTCATTGGTCCTAATGAAGAAACACTTGAGGCTTTGCTAAAATGAAATAATAGAGATAAAATTTACAGGCAGGTTGCCTTTTTATGCTATTTTTTGGTTTCATCCATCGCGAGTTGACCCAATTTCGACGTACTTCGGAGCGAACTGATTGCGGAGTCGCAATGCGGAAACCCCAAAGAAGCATAGGGTTTCTTGTGGAGCGCGCTCCCCTCTGTTGCGGGGTGGGGTGGGGGTGGGGAGAGGGAGGGGCGCGGGGGGCGGGGTCCATCAATCGTGCGGTCTGGCGATAAACGTCTTACTGCGCGGCCTGTACCGAGCGCCGGCCATTATTTATGGGTTCGCCTGTTGTGAGCGGTCGATCACCGCGAGGCAGGCGGTCGCGTGGGCGGATGGGGGCGAGCCCTACCCGGATTGCAGGGTCGCCGCGCGCGGGGGCGACCGCACGTGGGCTGAGCCACGGGGACCTCGCGCTAGGTTTTGTAGGATTACGGAAATAGTAATCTCTGGAGCACTGAACAACAGTCTCCTGTTAAAACCGGGAGCGGTAGCTCAGTGCAGCAACTGATGTCACTGTAGCGCCTCTGACCGGGAGGTCCTAGGTTCCCACTCCCCACGGCGGCAGCATTTTCGACACTGGCTTCTCAGGTAGGTCGAATTCAGTCGCTGTCTAGAGGAGAATTCTAGCGGCCGGCTGCTCTGATCGGTAGTTTTCCTTGGTTTCTCCGATCAACACCAGGCGAATGCCGGAGCAGTACCCTACCAAACGGGCCACGGGCCCTATCCTCTCCCCTAACATACATACACTTACACTAACACGCACTACACTACACATATTCCTGGAGACCGGTCTGGAGCTTTGAGCTTGTCCCAGCTGGGGCGGTGCCCCGTTGGTGGGAGAGTCCTGGTTAGGGGGAAACCCCACTAGCCGACGGTAGGTCGGCGCCGGATCTCGCCATCCAGCGGGGGAAGATCATCGCTATCTCCCGATAAAAACGTGCACTACACGTACGGGACTAATGACCAAACCAGTTGACGCGCCCAGAAACACGAAAAAATCAATCAATCAATCTCCTGTTAAAGAATCAATGTGTTCGCGATTTGAGGTTCGGGATAAGAAATAATTAGTTTTAAAATTGATGAGAAGTACCATTGCGGGGGCAAGTTTATTTCAGTTTGGGTTAGATAATTAGTATCTAAAAAGTGGTGCAAGATTAATAGGGTTTTGCTTGACCAAGATTACATGTGACCGAAGCATGAAGTTCTATCACCTTTACCTTGGGCCTCCCAAGACCGAATTTCTAGGTAACGCAGAGGCCACACAGCTGACCTGTGGCAACCGTGGATGAAGTTTCACGTCGGGAAATGAAATCCAAAAACAGACGGGCCCGTGACTAGGGGATGGAGAAGAGAACAAAGGGATTAGAATACATTTTTAAGGAGCATTCTAACAAATAGCGTCAAATTCGTGTAATATCACTAACTCTTTAAACATTTTCTCATTGACATAATATACATTATATTACAATTCATTGTTACCTTTTTTAAACTTTTCATAAAAGTACTGTACTTATGGATTATAATAATATATAACTTATTTTACATAATGGCCATTTTTACTTATTTTATTTTCTGGAAAAAGTCTCGTGTGAAATAACATTGAAATCCAGGATACTTTTAACTGTATTTTATATACATACTGTCATTCTCCACTAATGGGCAGAAATTCTATTCTGGAAAGGGACCACAGCCATGTAATCAGGATTGAATAGCTGCATTAAGCTGGACGTCCGGTATTGCGATAGAAGAAGGGAGATGCAATCGCCCGACATAGAATGGAAAAGCTCGGGACGATGAAGGGGAGAGGAACCTGTTCAACCTACCTGCGTGCCCGTGGGGGTCGCACTCGACCTGCAGTGGAGGTGAAGGTAAACAGCGGTCCCCCACACCATCGCCCCACGGCACACGTTTTCCAATCACCCGTTGCACTCCTAATCAGCTCATCTTTCCCACCGCTTTCCCGCTCACGCCCACTCGCCCTCCCTTTCAGACCCTCCCTCGCCCTCTCACGCCCTTCCTCGTCATCTTTTGCCCCCTCTCTCCTTTCCTCGCTTCCCGTCGTCCTGCCTCGCCCTCCGCCAGATCTCTTCCTTCCTAGCTTTCCTTCGCTCTCCGTCGCCCTCCCACGTCCTCTCTTGCCCTCTCACGCCCTTCCTCGTCATCCTTAGCCCCCTCTCTTCTTTCCTCGCTTCCCGTCGTCCTGCCTCGCTCACCGCCAATCTCGTCTTTCCTAGCTTTCCCTCGCTCTCGCTGCCCTCCCTCGTCCACTCTTGCCCTTGCTCGTCATCCTTTGCCCCTCTCTCCTTTCTTCGCTTCCCCTCGTCCTGCCTCTCCCTCCGCCGGATCTCGTGCTTCCTAGATTTCGCTCGCTCTCCGTCGCCCTCCCTCGTCCTCCCACGTCCTCTCTTACCCTCCTCCCATCTTGCCTCCTCCTTCGCCTTCTCTCGCTTTCCGTGGCCCTCCATCGCCCTCTCTCTCTCCCTCTCTCTCTCTCTCGCCCTTCCTCTCTCCGCTAAATCTCGCTGGCCTCTGTTCCGCTTCGCTCCCGCTCATCCCCTGTTCGCCCTCGCTCCCGCCCGCCAGCCTGCCGCTCAACACGCCGGCGCTCAACCACCCGCTCTCCGCCGTGCACCTTCCCCTCAACCGCTGCCCGCCCGCCCTAGCCCCGTGGACCCACCCAGCGCCCGCCAGCGCGCTCAATGCCCGCTTCCACGCGTGCATATTTATTTGCCCTGCGGTGGGGACGGGCGTGCGACGCTGTTTGGTGCGGTACATGCGCGGAACCCACGCTCGCGGTCAGGAGGTCACCGCTGCTACCTCATTTCCCGGCCAAGGCATTCGATTAAGAAATAATGGATCACATCATGTGCGTGCTTCGTCTAGTAATGGCAAGTGGTTTTTTGAAGATTTCTAATTTTCCCCGCCTTGGTAGAGAATTATTGAATAGACTCTGTTGTTAATTTTTCCCACTACAACTCACAAATCAACCAAACCAAAATGTTCTAAAAATGATTAATGTTTTAAAATGGAATTGAAAAACTAATCATCGATTCAAGTAAGGGTTCTGTTGAGAATAAATCAGGGATTTTATCGACTTACCTTTGTACCTCGCGTTCTGATTGTTTATTTTTAAATTAATAAATTACAAATATATAGTTATCTTTATATTTTGGACAAATGAAACATATTGATGACTTTATATCATCTTGCCCTTCCGCCCCTCTCCTTCTTTGTATGGATGTTCTTACATTCATACGCGTGAATTCTTTCGTCTCGTGAAAACATGAGGACTTACGTGTGTCAATATTTTTTTTGGCTTCTTAAACAGTTGGGCTTATTCATTGCCTTTGTGTGCATTAGTAATACCTTGCTGAAAATGCATTTTGACGTTTGATCACTACCGTTATCTCGTACTCTCTCCATGATGACGTTAGCTAATCACTTGAGCCTCTGTGCCGCGGATTCGCATTCGGACCTAATGCGTTGCAGCCTTGCCATTGGATACAGAGTGCAGCCAACATCGTTACGGGTCCGACTAATGGCGTGCATCTTAGGTTACCGACACGTCCTAAATAGCTATCAGTTGGTTGTGGACTAATTCATTGCGGGTGAGAGTTGCGCATATTGGTTGAGTCACTTCATTCAATTATGGATTACCTTTCTCGTCCGTGAACTAGTGAAACACAGTGCTATTATTCAAAATTCAGTGTCAAAAACAAAATAAAGTTTCTTAATTAAGAGTGTTATTATAAAATTAGGTATCTCGATGTTGGGTCGTCATTTTATGAACGTAAACGAGGAAATCATAACGTGTTTTCTAATATCTTTGGTATAGCCACAGTAATACTACATACAGATGACAATAATAAAAAATAAAGAGAATTCAATACTAAATACCATTCACAAATATTTATAATAATTGCATGAATGTTGGGATGTGACCTTTATGAAATAATTAAATTTACTAGAAATTGCGCATTGTATTAATATAGTTCCTGGAACATATAATATATTTTTCATCGAAATTTTCGTGGAATATCTCGATTGAGTAAGACGGTACACGAACAGTAAGTAATTGCGTGTGATACGATCATCTCGGAAATCAAATTACAAGTATTTCATACTGGCTTTAAAACCAATTAAATTGTATTGAAATTGTAATTGGAGCTCCAGGCTTATCCATTGTATGACACCCCACATTCGAACCAGATACAAAACATTTCCTGCTGTCATTGTCTTTGGGTGCAAGCGTTCGCGACGAGAAATTGTATTTGCAATGAACTTGATTCGGGATAAGCGAATGATGAAGATACCGAAATATCGCCCAGCAAGTTGGCAATTGAAGACCACCTAGAATTTATTTTCCATCGACCCGCTTTCTGCAAAGGTCACATGAAAGTGTGACTGTCTATCCCCATCCGTTCAGATCACTTCCTTGGGATGTAAAGAGTTTTTGTTTTTAATTTTCTTCTGTTTTTCTTATGTTAATTAAATTCGTCCATTTTTTATTATAAGGGGCCAGCTTTGACAAGATAATTGTTGAGTTTGAAATATTCGATACTTAAATGTAATTTACATTTATTGTAAAACCCGTCATTTCGAGACAAATAATACATTTACACGAATTAACACTGCGAAAAGTACAAATATTTGAATGAAATTATTATTCATGTAACAGTCATTATTTAATGGGAAGAGAGGACGTAAAATCTACTTTCATTTGTAGTTCTTATGTAATGAACATTTTTTTACGCAATGGATTTTTAATGTGAAGCTCTAGTTATTAACTTTAAATGGAAAGTTTCTTGTACGTTTGTGTTAAATTTGTAATCTGACTAGGATGAAGTCAATTGTCTGATATTACAGATATAAAAGAAGTACATTCCACAATTTATGATCTTATAATTTTTAGCATGTTTTTTCTTGTGAAAATATACTCAAATGGTTGGAATAAAAACAAACGAACTTGCATTTCCTCGCGGGTCCTGGCTCCCAACACTCTCCCAATCACGGGATTCGATTTGCGTCCGCTGACCAGATGGAGCGCTGGCGGCGGCGCTGGCCTCCGCGTTAGTGGCGAGATGCGTTACGTTCTAAACAGGAATTTGCGCCAACAATCAGCGCGGATTCACCGGCGGCAGCCCGCGCGCCCGCTCGGGTCACCGGGGAGGAGGGCGGGGCAATCGAGCGGCGAGCGCTGGTCGCGCGCACCAGCTTAGGCGGCGCCCAGCGTCTCGCCAGGGGGCTGTGGGCATGACGGAAGGTGTCGATCGATCCTTTGATTGATTGTTAATGATTCTGGGTGCGTTAACTAACAAGGTGCACGTTTTCCCGTAAGTGTAGTGCATGTATCCCCTCTGTAGAGTGCGGAGATCTTCCCCCGCTGGATGGCGAGGTTCGACTCCGACCTACCGTCGGCTACCTGATTCTTCCCCTACACGGTATCTCCCACCAGTTGGGCACCGCCCCAGCCGGGACAAGCTCTACCCTTTCGACCGGTCTCACGGGCATGTGTGGTAGTGTAGTAAGTTTGAGTGTAAGTAAGGAATGAGGATAGAACAAACGGTCCGTGGCCTGTTTGTTAGAGTACTGCTCCGGCATTCACCTTGTGTTGATCGGAGAAACCACGGAAAACTACCGATCAGACCAACCGGCCGCTAGAATTCTCCTCCAGATAGCGACTGAATTCCATCCAACTGTCTAGCTAGTGTCCAAAATCTTGACACGGCGAGACTCGAAACTAGGACGTCCCGATCAGACGCTCTGCATTGACATCAGTTGAAGCCCTGAGTCATCTCTGCCGGTCGGAAGGTGTCGTTACAAGGAAGCAGCAGAGACGATTTTGTTCAGAAGAAATTAACAGACTTTACTTTCAACGTTCACTTTGCTCTCTAGACTATAATGAGAACTCATTTCTTTTATGGCAATTTTTATCCATTATATTTTTTGTTAAACACAATGAGTACATACGAGTAATTCCCACACATTTATTACGCATTCTATTAACAAATAGAACCATCATTGTGTCGAGAAGATAATTTTTAAATTAGAAAACCATGTTTCCAAATTTAGTGGCGTAGTCTTCATTTTCGCAGTGAATTTCATTCCATTTAGAGCAATTTATTAATAAAAATTTGCAATAGCATGTCAATGCTTTAATATAGTAAAATCTGCTATTTGTTGAAGGGATGCGGACTAATTCTATAGGTTCTTAACGTTCAGTGGAGCATAAATCGCTAAATGATCTGTCTAGACGCACTCAGTCATTGTTCAGAAATCCATGGAATATTTATGTTCAGAATAGCAGTAATGGATATTTAGAAGCACCTGTTAACATGCGACATATTGGTATAGTACGCTCTAGAAAATTGATAGATTTTGTAGTGCTATTCCTTGTAATTTCCGATCAATGTACTACTACATTGCACTCATGCCCAGGCCATTGATATTCCATTTCTTACATTAAAAGCATTCTTGTGAGTTCATTGTTTTCATTAGAGCTGATTGACGATATAAATGCCTTATTTTCCTTATGTTATTTGCTGATAAATATAGTACATAATCCTGTCTACTTCAGATTAATATACTACTACATTGATGTACTCGTGCTCCAAGCTATTGATTTTCCGTTCCTTACGTTAAAAACATTCCCATAAATTAATCGTTTTCATTATAGCTGATTGACGATACATACGGCATTTTCCCTATGTTATTTTCTCACAAACAGAGGAAAATAAAACGAATTTAACTTGTTTATTACAGATTTTTTACACTGAACGTTACAATCTCGTATTTAAATTATTCTAAACTCCGGTGTCGCAAAATATATTGTTTTTTCGCGTGCTCCGAGAAAAAACACAGTTTGATTAAATTATTCTTGCAAGTAACTGTACTAATAAAGTATAACCATATTGTATTAATACACTGCAAAGGAAATTCCCGTAAAAATAATATTTTGTTTATTCTGTTAAGTAAATGTTTTCTTCCATTTCTAAAGGTCTCCAGAGGATCGAGCAGTATATGAAGGATATTTGTATACAAATAAAACATGATGCTATTTTGACGCAATGTATATATTAATGAAAAAAAGAAAAATATCTAATGTTGATCAGTGTTTTTCAATTTGCTTCTTTAATTGTAAAATGAATTTGATGAAAATGAAAATGAAATGAACCTTTGCGTGTAAATAATATACTTCCTTTACTAACGTGGAGTAATGCGAATGGGTCATTCTGTATCAGCCGTCTGCTGTATTTCGTGATGTTAATGTGTATCATAATGGGTAATACAAGCGGAGAAGGAGGCTTGTAATAATGTTCCCTCTTTCCTTCTCAGCTGTATTCTCTAAGATCACAAAATGCGTCAGAATCTTAAGAAGAGAGTGAACATCGTTGTAGTAATTATCAAGAAGTGTACTGCGTACTGTTTAAAATTTCTGTGTACGAAAAGCAAAAAGAAGCAGTAAACCCATCCGTGCATGAAAGCGACCCTGTCACGCCTTCATTCTCACCGCCCGTCACAGAAAATCCCGGTTCGCTGGAATCGATTCCGTTCGATCGACGCCTCCCTTCGACTTCACGCCCAAGCGGCGTGAAGCGTCCCCATGTCGTGTCGCGCCGCGTTGTTTTAAGTGTAAGAAAAAGAAGCAATAAACGTCACCGAATACGAAAGCGAAAAGTCCACTTACATTTCAGACAAGCAAATGTAAGATACGACCTGTGCTCTGGAATAGGAACCGATCGATCACTAAATCGCCTCGTTTCGCGCCCCCCTCACGTGGACGATGCGTCGTGTCATGCACAATGCGCCGTGTCACCGGGCGGCCATATTGAAATGAAAAAATAGTAGTGGTGCTAAAACAGCACGTACTTCCTCACCCGTATATTTACGCAAAATTACTCAAATTTTCAAAAAATTGTTTATAGCCTTATTTCAAAATCTATCTTTATGGAACAGATTTCATTAAAGAAAAAATCTCTATCTACATAACTGTAGTTGTAGGAAGACGCCGAAACAATTTTGAATGTTTGCAAGTTTCCGAAAATCAGAGTTTTATACGAAAATGAGACCTGCACCATTCTATTAAAAGTCCTTCAACTTATCCAATAACAAAATGTAATCAAAAACAATGGAGCATTTTTTTTTAATTACGAAAATATCTAAGGGGCTTCATGTAAAGTTCCCTCAAATTAAAATATCTGTTTCAAATTCAAGGACCCGCGACATCACCCAGATGGATTGCGGAATAGCCGTTTTGGAGAAAATCGGCGGAACGTTTTAGCAGGTAGCATTGTTCACAGACGGACAAACAGACAGACAGGCGTTCTTCCATCATTCGATCTTTCGGTATCAGGGACCCACAGAACATGCTACACATCTTCGAGAATTTTTTTCTAAATGTAGCAACTGGATTTATCCACTTTTTCGTTACCTTGGCCGTGTAATAAAGTTTTTCTGCCGAGAATTCACCGTTTTGTCCCGCAGCATTACATAACTTTCTCTCTACTGCGTAAGCGGTAGCGAGAAAGTAAAAAGAAGCAATAGACTTTTCTTCCACCCACCCCAAGATTTCCCAAAGGCAAATTCAAACCCCAGTAAACCACTATACCCTCAGCTCCTTAAGATAATCATATTCCTTTTTCTTCTTAATTAAAAATAACATTAAATTAATAATTATGTCAGAGTTTAAACCTCACCTACCTTATGGATGGCCAATCCAAAACTGTCATATAATAATCCTATGTATTTTTGAAACCTTTGAAAGACTATTGTCGAACAAGAAGAAATAAATTAAAAAAAAAAAAATTCTGAATACAAAAGCGAAGAATCCACTTACATTTCGGCGAAGGAAGCCACGCCCCAGATAAGACCCGTGCTCTAGAATCGGCTCCGATCGTCTACTGGATCGCTCCCCCCCCCCCCGCGTGGCCGATGCGTCGTGTGGCATCGCGTCGTGTCGCGTGGCGGCCATCTCGGCGCGCTTTAATTGCGCTCTATCGGCGCGCGCGCGAATTATGTAGGGAGCGTGTCGGGCGGCTGGGCCGTCACCGGCGCCGCCGCGATGTAATCTCGACGCCTAATGACGCGTGGCAGGGCCCGCCCCGCCCCCTCCCCCACCCCTCGTGGGCTAATTGCGCGTGGCGCTGCGCTCCCGCGCCGCGTGCCGGCGAGCGCGCGCGGCGGTGTTGACTTATTCATCGGGAGCGGCCCGCGCGCAGCGACCGTCGCTTGCGCGCTGCGTTCTTTCTCGCGCTGGGGGCGCGTGTTTTATGAAGTCGGGAGGGTTGGCGGGCGTGTTTCTCTCGGAGCTTTGGTTGGGCTGGCGGGTTGCTTGGCGGAAGGTTGTTAGTTGTGGTGGAAGATTTTCGTGATTTTGCGTGAAGCGCGTGTTTTTGCGAAGACGAAATTTTCGGGTTTTTATGTAGTGAAGGGTGACGTTGGTGCCAGAAAACTACTTGATCGGGGATTTGCTGTGTTTTTTTTTTCACGTTACAAATGTCTGTTCTGCCGTAACGTAGAATAACGTGGACTGGGCTGCACATTTCCTGAAAATCTTGTTTGTGGTAAAAGGTCGTAAGTTATATTTTTTTAAACTTGCAGGCGTATCTGGATAAGACATTTAATGACTTAATTATACAATCACTGCGTCCGTTGCTGGATAGTACACTATTGACACTGATTGTTAATTTAAATGTTCGTAATAAAGTGTAGCACAAAAAGCACAAAATCAAAATGGTAGTGGTCGTTTGCTTTCATAATATACTACTATCTATTTTGGACTGTAGTTAACTTTATCACTAAAGGGGTTCTTTAAACACATACGTATCTTTGTTTTGTCTAACATATCTTTTCATTGGCAAAAGAATGATTTACCGTAAGTAGTTCAGTCGGTGTGCAGATAATACCAAAAATGTCTGTTAAAAGTTGCTTGTAAAATAATTAAATATTTGTGACAACAATAAAGGTAAATAAAAAATTGAAATATTTAAAAAAATAGGAAATTGAGAAATCTTGAAGATAGGAAATCAAGAACCTTGCTTTTTCAGTATGAATTGTATTCTTTATTTAGAATTTAGACTTCATGTGACATTTGAAATGAATTTTTCCTCAGAAAAGTTATGAATTTTGTAATTGTAAATGTGAGATTTATCTTTTGTCCCGCCATTGTTAAAACATTTAACGGTGCTTTTTTGATGACGATATTTTGTTGCTTTGCAGTTGTGTCCGGAGAGTACGTTATAAAAGAACAGTGCATTACTTTATAATGTCCGCGTTCATCACGCATCATTATTTGATGCTTTCATAATTTGGTTAAATTGGTTGCATTTTATGTGCTTTTTGATGTTGCTCCATGCCCTTTATTAAATTTGTTAATGAACATTAATTACTTCAGTTTGTTAAACTTAGCGACAAATTCCACGCTCAAATGCATATAAGTAATTACTTAGTGCTAACGAAGTATATTTATTGTGCCGGTATGTTTGCTGATTCATTCTTGGAAAAACTATCGGAAAATAATTCCGCATGGGATTATCTCTCGCGAGAATATAATTAATTTATTTTCATTATATATCATTATATTATGGGTCGTGTAACTCGATGTGCATCATTTGCAGAACTCTTCATTTGGGCTAATTGTGAATGCGGTGATACGCCAACTTCCTGAAACATAATGTAGAATTCCAGCGAATTCGCAAAACATTTTGGGAAAAACACAAAGAAGGGAAAAAAACATTTTGAAGCGACCCCGAACTTTTTGTACCATTCCCTCTGAATGGGATATACAAATAACATCCGCCATCGTTATTATTTGCAATTACTGCTTCATTAGGAGGGGAAGTTTCGTCACGAGGTCTTTTCGCGTGTGGGAGGTGTGGCGCAGTTTTGCAGTGGTGGTGTCCTTTGGGACGGGCGCCGGCTCTTGCCCCGCCACGCCCCCGTTTCGCCTCCACCCCGCCGGGAGCAGCCATGCAGCCGCGAGGGAGGGGAGAGCCGGTAATTAGCATCGCTGCCGCGAGATGGCGTTGGGGAGGCCCTCCCCCGATCGTCGCTTCGTTGTGGCCGGAAGTTCAATTTGGCGCCATTGTCGTGTGACCCGGCAATGCTGCGCGGAGTGGTGCGAGGCGGGGCGGGGCGGGGTGGCTCATGGAGGGGAATGTGGTGGGGTGGGTGGCGCGGAGCTGGGCGAGTCGGAAAGGAGCGGAGGTCTGTAGTGCAAACCCGGGTGGGGTTGTGTGGAGTGGGGCGGGTAGAGGTAGGGTGGGGCGTAGTAAACATTGTCTCCGCTCCGCTCCGCCCCGCCCCGCCCCGCCCTGCCCCGCCCCGCGCGCGGACGATGCCCTAGCTAGTGGTGTCCCCGCGTTGAAGTGTCTGTGATGAGGTAGCTCGTTGGCCAAACACTCCCGTGGTGATCCTGCGACTGTGGTTGATTGTCCAAAGGATCATTGTCGGGTCCTGTTCAGATATACAGTTCGCAGTTGAAGGAGTGCAGAATTTCCTTACACCCACTTTCGCTTATCTTAAGTGAAAATTACACAAGTATAACATCATCTTCGTAAAATATACTTCATTAAAAAAGTTTCTGGGTTTTTATTTGGCAGTGCAACAATTAATTAATACGCTTCCGGTGCAGCTATTCTGAATATACCAGCCAATAAGCACATTTTTCTGAACGATGTATTTGATACAAACAAATGTAGTTCAAAGATGTGTACATTGACATTTCCATTCAAAAGGGTGAAGGTTCAACTAATACAGGAGATCCCATTACTCTGTAGCTATTTTTAGTCTTAAGTATTGTGTATACCATACATCGATAATGGCGCCGCCTTGAAGACCTCGAAGAAATTAACTTCTTTCCGCTTGACTTTTTCAATGACCATTCAAAGCTCAGGGAATGAATTGTAGGGTTTGGGGTAATGTGATTCATCAGCAAAGCAATGAGCATTTCTAATGAAGATTAGCCATTGAATTCCAATCGTTTTTTTGTAATTTCTTTTATCGATTGGTATTTTGTTGTATATTCTCTGCTAATTGATTTGAGGGACATTTACTTCTTGTTCTTCTTTCCGTATGGTGAAATTCTTTTTGATTGCATAATTTAATTACAGAGTTCAGTATTGATCATATCGTGTTAACGAATGTTAAGAATGTTTTAACTCACACGCAAACTGATATATAGACACACGCAGATAAAAATATATATAACAATGTCTTGACTTGAAGGTTTATGCTTGCCGTGCACGTACACAAATGAATACTTTTTAGTACCGCGTACAGAATAATAACATGTAGCAAGTATAAATTGAATGTGTGAAATTTTAAAATTGTCTTTTGTTAGTAATGTTTTTTTAAATGTTACAGCATTCTATAGGCAACGTTTCTATTCATCAAAGTTAAACCCAACTCTTTTGTGTATTTTTATTTCTGGTTTGAGAATTTTGTACTTGTATATCACATTCTGAATTCAGATAAGTGGTGTTTTATATTTTCTTCCGCATGCTATCGACATCGTCCGTTTCTGTTGTACAGTTGAGACTGCTGAAAGTAGATGCCACGGTCGTTTATCAATCTCAACTCTCCATTCCTGCGCGATTTCTCGAAAAAGCCAGCAGCTTACTGACTTAATTTAAAGTTGTTAAGACTTCTTATGCAAATGAAATGCCGCGCGGAACTTTGTTGGGCGGGCGGTTCGGCCGGCGGAGGAAGCGCCTTCCGCGTGAAATGAAACACATTTAATTATTCTGGAGTTTAGAGTATTCCGAGAGAATGCCTCGGGAGATAAAGCGTAGGTGTCACCGCCAGCTTCACTCGACGCTTCCGCGTTTCACTGTGCGAAGCCGGGGGAGAGGGGTGCTGCGACCGTTTTCGTTTGGGACGATTTCGATCAATCCTTGTTTGGAGGAGAATTCTAGCAGCAGACGCCTCTGATCGGTAATTTTACGTGGTTTCTCCTGTCAACACCAGGGGAATGCAGGAGCAGTAACCTAACAAACGGGCAACGGACCGCGCGTTCTTTCCTTGTTATATCCTTTCTTCTTACTTGCACATACTTACCCTTACATGCACTACACTAACACATATGCCGGGAGACCGGTCGTGAGCTTAGAGTTTCGTTTGGCTGTGGCGGTATCCCTGGGCTGGGAGATACCTTATGGGAAAACCCTGCTAGCCAACAGGTAGATCGGCGCCCTATCTAACCTTCCGACGTGGAAAAATCACTGCCACTTTCCGAGGGAAAGCATGTACGACACTTATGGAACTAATGACTTCAGCTGTTGACCTGCCCGGAATCACCAATCAATCAGTGAACTCCCACTGCCGCGCCTGCTGTTTTGAATCGAGCGGAAAATTCGCCGTTTCCTCGGGTTGCTGACGAAGAGCTATACTTTTTTAATACTTTGTTTCATATCTCAGCGCTCAGTGTGTGCAAACTATTATTTTGATCTACCCAGAGCTAATTTTGGTTATATTCGTGTTCGCTAAAAATCATCTCATCCGGATTTTGCAGCGTCGATCTCACTACATCTGTGAATCTTAATAAAAACTATAAATTTAAAAAAATTGTGTAATTGTAAAATATTCCATGATTATTTACAAAAATAGTCAAACATTTTAATGAAAAGTCAATTAAATGATAAACTCAGTTTTTAAAATGTTTATATTATTCATATCCCTAATGTGAATGTTTACCAAATGAGAACATTCGTCTTCACTTAAATGTTCTCCCAAGCAACTCTCGTTTAAAAATGTGAGTACTTTTATTTTGAAAATATTATTTATATTTGAAACCACGTTTTCATTTGTATTGTTTTACTTTGAAGATACTCTCAGGGTTTTGTCGAGATAACATGATAAATCATTTATATACTCACTTTACACGCTGCAGTTAAGACATGTACAGTTCTGTATGCCTGTGTTTGTGTAGTTGTACTCGGAAAATTAAGCGAATCATTCGATTAGAGTCGATAGGAAAACAAGATGAAGCCGAATGCCCAGCGATAACATTAGGTACATGATCACAGGAATGAAACGAAGCATATACAATTAGAGTTACCCAATCAACGTAGTGAGAGGAAATATCGACTGTCCGTAGTTACGAGAATGTCTCTTTCGATTAATCAGTTGCCTTCAATTAAGCCGTCCAATGGAGGAGCATCTCATGACGAGTAAATGTGGGATCATTTCCTCCACGAATGTATTTTGGTATGAGCGATTTGTAATTTATCGATCAGCAATCTTATTAAAGATCAACATATTCAACCAAAGAATTAGATATTGATGTTGTTTTTAAAATATTTCAAGATAATTTATTAAAATACTTTTTTAACCGCAGAGAGGGAAACGAGATAATAAACTAAAGAGCAATTATTTTGATAAAAGTGTATTTAATTACGAAAATAGTAAATATTGCATAAGTTTTAATAACGTTAATTGTAAAGATAAATATTAATATATTTGTATACATATTTGTTTAAATATTTTAATACCAGTTAGTAGTATAATTTACAAATAAATTATTTGAAAATGAAGTGTAGCAGAAAAAGGATTTTACGAACTGAATTGTTAATATACAGAAATTCGAAAAATAACTCGATTCCCTACTGCTATTCATCTCCTAAATTAAGCTGTACACAGGGTATATCACCTCACACTTTTGGAATAGGATTATTTTGGCTTTTTTTTTTTTTGTTTCCAATTTCCCGACACAAAGTATCAGATTTTTTTGTATCACAAAACAACAAGCATCCACTTCCATGAAAATGCTATTCAATACGACGAGTAATCACTTTACAGTTGGACGACGAATCCTGACGAATGCGTTGCTGATACTCCATGGAAAAAGGAATTGCGTCACTAGTTTTATTTCGCGTTGCAGTGCCTTGTAATTTTGTTGTAATTCTAGGACGTATTTAAACATTCGATAAATTGTGTTTTTACTTACTCTCCCCCCCCCACAAAAACACACACACACACACACAAAACACCCGTACAATTCAGTTGTAGCAGATTGTTTTCTTGTGACAACAAAAACAGTTTTTTTTTTTTTTCGTAATTCATGTTGTCGTATACTTCTTCGCAGTGGTGGAATCTTCAAGAAATACGGAAAATCGTAATGCTAGAATTATGATGGTAAGAGGAAAAATAAACGAGAATGTCATTACAGCGTTTGAAACAACTGAGCAGTCGAAATGCTGGCGAAATTTTTTGTTAAAAACTCGGTGATATGTTACAGTACATTGAGAGTTTGGGATCGTGTAGGATAAAATTTACACGTAAATAATGTATTTCAGGAAACGTTCGTCTCAATTTCCACATCTATCTTCTAGCTTCTCCGCAGCTCCAGTTATTAAATCATCAGATGCCATGATAAGTGCTACGGCTCCAGAAATACGGATGACCTCGGTAATTGAGGGAGCCTGGTACGTTGGTACCTGACTTCACTCGAGGATTCGCTACTCGGAATCCGATGTGGTTTCGCCCACGCTCCACTAAACCTCACAGAGCTTCAGACGAAACGACACCTTTGCCGTCGCCCGTCTGACGATCCTGCTCCCGACTCCACCGCTGTTTCCTCCTCCTCCCCGCCGACTTTCTCCCTTATCTGCTGTCTCGCTTCCACCACGGACCCTGCCTTTGAGCCCGCTGCCTTCCACCGTCTCCGCTGTTCCCCACTCATGGCAGATGATATTCCTGCCATTGCCTTCTCTTCTGCGACCGTTCGGCCGAGTGCTTGTACTTGCCACGTCTCGACCGCGCTGACTCCTCTGCCCCTGACCCGTTCCTACGTTTCGCGTCTCCGTTTCGCAATTCCTACCATCAGAACATGGCATCTTCCTCCGACACGCGGCTGTCGTCGCCTCTCCGTCGTCCATCGTGGCATCTGCCCGTCGCGGTTTCTACCTCCTATCTACTCTTATAAATTTTGTAGTTGGTCAGGCGGAAGAGCAGGCTAAATAGCCTGAGCCTCGCCACCAATAAAGACATTTATTATCTACCTCACTGGCATTGCTTCTGCCCTCGACTTAGTTGCCTCGCCGCTTCCCCGCATCTACATTCGTCTCCGCCTTAGCCGTCGCCGTTGCCGCTCTCTCTACCATCCACCAGCAGCCCATGATCCTCTCCCTCTCTATGTCCGCGCCTGCCACCACCACTCCTTTCCGAGTGCTGTCGTGAGCCACCACCTATCCTGCTTCCGTCTCCCTCCTTGCTGCGTCCGCCGTCACCTGCGTCCCCACCCTCGTCGCCGCCTATCCGCTCGGCCGTGTCAGCTCGGATGCGCGTGATAGCGCATGCAGGCTCCGGATTAACGCGTGCGTGTTACGTAGCGGTGCCGACTTTAACGGAGCTCACGCGCCGTCAGCTCCTCTCATTCCGCCCTCCCCCGTCCTTCCTTTCCTCCCGCCCTCCGCCCTCACACGGCTGCTCCGCGCCTACTCCGTCGCGCGTCTCCGCCGCCAGCATCGCCGCCGACGCCGACGCCGCCTCCTCGACTTTCCGCGATGCAATTATGTTCGCAGAATTGCGGCGCCGTAATTCAAACGTTAATGTGCGTGTTGTATACGCGGGTTTATCGCTGGTGAAATGAAGTTAAGCGCTACATGCTGATTACGTGCCGCTTAAAATATGTATAACGTCGCTCTGCATGCAGGTAACCGGTGCTCTACACTTGTGGAGGATGCTGCTACACCTGCACAATTTATGAGTAATGAAACGCTTGGAGAAATGAGTTTCGTGCGTGAAATTCATTTTTGAGGAAATGTTTTGTTGTTTGTCTTTTTTTGCTTGGATTCTTTTTGTGCTCGACATGTCACAGAGTTTTGCATTTTCATTTTGTGTTAATTCGGACGTAATTAAAATAATGTTTTAAAGGTGCATATTCGTTTGTGTTTCAGGGAATGCGTTTTCATTTGTCATTTCATATTTCTTTGCAATAATACAGTGTGCGCAGCTTTTTTCTACGAATAAAATTTAAAAATTTAAGTGATAAATAGAATTCTTTGTTGTTTTTAAATTAAAAACCGAACTACGGGAATGATTTTATAGTATTTTGTAGAATATTTTTCAGTAAATAGACATGCGTAAATGCGGATTGTCTCTTTCGTTCTTGTATTGTCTTATTTATCAAAAACCTCGATTACTCACGCGTTATTTATATATTATTTTATTCACAATATAAATATCAGTAATTCATTTATATATCTAACTTTTTTAGTATAATTATTGAGTTATTTGGTTTGTAATAATGTGAAACAGTAGTCGCTTAATACATGAATATTTCCGTTTTTATGAATGTTGAAAGCTGTGCATTTAATATTTACATTTTCCCAGTAATATAAAGCGTAAAATCCATTTATTTTAATTGTTATGGAGAAGGGAAAGTTGTACGTATGAGAATCGTTTGTAGTGTTTTGCTTCTAAAGTGTCGCAAGTTTTCATTTGAATGCATTTGTGTTAACAATCCTCCCACTTGTCCTCTTCCTCAAGTACCCCCCCCCCCCTTTCGTGCTTTGTATAATCCAAGCGCCCTCGAGCCTCCAGCGACTCCCCTAACGTATGCGCATTTCTCTTGTTCCAGGTGAGTGCACGATGGAGGCTGCGGAGCGGTGAGTTGGCAAATGTTTAATGGCGCCGCGTGGCTACTTAGCTCCCGGTCTGAGGTTGGCTTCGTCGGCGCGCGATTGTCGCGCTGGGCCGGGCCCTGTTTGCAGTCGGATGGCGCCCGCGGAAGGGTTTGCCTTTCGTGGCGATCCAGTGCTCCGGTGACGGCGCGGCGCCAACCAAAGAGCCACTTAGCGATTCCGGGAACCTCTGGAATATTCCGGAGCCGTAATGGGCGGGACCGGTCTCCCAACGGCGGCGGGATTGTTCAATTTTTGAGGTTAAGTCGACCCCCCTCTCGTCGCCTCGACGTCGTTTTAATTACAGTTGACGGGGCGCTGCCACCTTTCTCCCCTTCGTTTGTGTATTAATACTAATCCTTTTTTAATCACTAGGCGTTTCGAGCCGCTTGAGAATTAAAAGTCGATTCTCTGCTCTCTTCGAGGGGCTGTGCTTGTAAAGTCAAGCCTCTCCCTCGCTTTAGACGTATCGTTGCCCAAGGAATCCGAGGACTCGTGCACCTACGTCTGTAAATGAAACTACTTGATACTTACTTGAATGTGAAGGACTCCGTAATTGCGTGTATGAGTGGTGGTTCATTTCCGAGTAGCAGAGTTCCAGTCGTAATTTACAAGAACAAGAGCTTGTATTATTTGTAAGCTCGTACACTCATATCGCTGTTACAAGAGTGGGGAACGAAATAAGGAGAAAAATGAAGTTGAATAAGTAACAATATTATTGGAGAGTTGCAGATACCTAAAAAGGACAGAAAAATCTTTCTTCCCGTTTTCTTTGCACTTATTGTCTCATTAGACATTGCAACAATGAAAACAATATACATTTGATTTCGTAAGTGGTGACGATGTTTTGGAAATATATATTGCGACGCACACAAAAGACATGGGGAAATAGCCAATGAATTTAGCTATTGTTTCAATATATTGAATAGTTAATTTAGAATAAACTTGAGATATTGTAGTAGTGGTCTTCAGTTGCACGTATAATGTCTATTCGTGGTGATGTCGATCGTTTCCTCTCATAAAAATGTATCGACGAAGGGGGAGGGTTGTGGTACAGCCCTTTGCGCCTCCTCCAGGCCGCATACTCCTGAGGCGGTGCGAGGCATGCGCCCGGGTCCCTTGCCCTTGGCTCCTGGAGGCGCGCCCAGTCGCCCGCAATGGGCGTAGGCGCTTCCTCGGTCGCTCATTAATTCGCCGGAGACGCCACTGCCCCCGCCCCCGCCCGCGGCGCCGTCGCGCACGGCCGCCCGTCCGTCGCGTCCCCACGGCACGAGGCGGGGGAAGGGAGGGGGGGAGGTGCCGGAGGGCACATTGTGCCGTCACCGCCATGCATCACCCGGCGGAGGCGGCGGCGGCGGCGGGGTGGCCGGAATGCACCTATTGACACGCGGCCCGCGACAATGGCGTCGCCGCCATATTGTGCCCCGGGCGCATAGCTCGCCCCCCTCCCGTGTCTCCCCCGGGGTGCGGGGGCGGTGCCCAGCGGGCGGGGTCGGACATGGACGCGCGCGGCGGAGGTCCCTCTCCGCGGAATTGAAGAGCTTATTTCCAAAGTGGCGGATCTACCTGAAACCATAGGTCCCTCTTCGTGGAATTGAAGAGCTAATATCCAAAGGGGCGGATCTTCATGAAACCATAGGTCCCTCTTCGTGGAATTGAAGAGCTTATTTCCAAAGTGGCGGATCTACCTGAAACCATAGGTCCCTCTTCGTGGAATTGAAGAGCTAATATCCAAAGGGGCGGATCTTCATGAAACCATAGGTCCCTTTCGTGGAATTGAAGAGCTTATTTCAAAGGGCGGATCTCCTGAAACCATAGGTCCCTCTCCTCCGAATTAAAGAGCTTTTTTTAAAAGGAACGTATCTTCATGAAACCATAGGTCCCTTTCCGTGAAAATGAGCTTATTTCCAAAGGGATGGATGTCCACGAAACCATAGGCGGGCACTCAGGGGGGCTTAGGGAAGGCGTGGCCCTCTGAAAAGTTTGAAACATCGTCATGTACATCACTTTCGAAATAATCTTTTCAGTTGTCGTTTTCGTTTGGGAACAGAAATGTGAACGAGAGAGTTGTTGAGACGAGAATTTTCTAGTTCTTAGTTCTTTTACTGCAGCTCTTCTACTAAAGTAATGAGAAACTTGTATATTGTATGTCTTTTGGATAGCTCGGAAGTTTTTAGGCCTCTGTTCCGTCTCTTATTCTGAAAACTGGATTTTTAAGTTCAGCTTTTTGTGAAAATATCAGTTGCCACGTATATTTACATTTTGGTTTGAGAAAGCCGTCAGTCGGCTTATAGTATGGAAAGGAAGTATACACCTCACTTTATTTATGGAACAGAAACATAATGAATTGAAATCGAAACTTCAATCATGAGAGACTTGATGACCTCCTTTCCTCCTCCAACAGCAAAATGTGTGTTTATTTTTATTTTGAAAGATCCGGTACATACCTTGTTAATTCCACGTGTCGGTTCGGAGCGAATCCCCCTGTAGCCTTGCCGTAGGCCGTAAGCGCCCCGCCCCCTCCCGCGTGGCCTCAGGGGCTGCCGGCCTCGTCAGGGGCCCCCTCGCCGGCCTATGCCTCACTGTCAGCGCCCTCTGCTGCCCCCCGAGTCGCCAGCCACCCGATTAGTGCGTGCCCAGTCCGCGGCACAGCACTGCTGCTTAGGCACTCGCCTGTCGCTACGTCTTCCGGGGGACCTGGGCGAGCTGTGGTCCGTTGATGAATACTCACAGATGTTAACCATCGCTAGAATGCTACTTTCTGTCAATTGTCAGGATGTCTTTAAATTAGGAATTCCTGTGCAAGAAATCATCGTAATGACAATTTGTCAGTTCGTAATTTTCTGTCTAGGGAGGGACGTTGAAATGTTAAAATCCAAAGCAAGTGAATGATTGAAGTTGGCATTTTCATATTTTTGCGAACTGTAGATAGAGATCACATTATACTACTCAAACCTGCCTGTAGATCCAATGTAATAGGGTAAATAAACATTCGAATATCTGCTATTCTGTTTCCTTTTTCAGTGTTCTTGATTTTGATTTGTACAAGTTAAACTGTGACCATGATAAATGAGGAATATAGAAATCGGTCGTGTCCTGGCCAGGGACAAATTAATACTTCCCCTATAGAAAACATCTAACTTTATGGTGGAGGAATTTCCGACATTTCTTCCGTCATTTCAACCTACACACACTGGAAGAGTTAGGTTTCAAGGTGGTGGCTTTTCCACGAGTAAAATAATTCCAGAAACTAGTTAACTATTACTTTTCAAAAAATATTAAGTTAGTGTTTCGGCGCGTGACACCTTTGAGAATTCCAGTGGTTCATTCATGATTGTTGTAACCTTGATAACGTAGTAAAAACGTATTTTTTGTACAAAAAAGACATTTTCATGTTCTAGAGTATCCGAGTGAAGATAGCTAGACTGGATTAAGATACAGATCGTCTAATTTGATCGTTCAGAATTAACAAATGTACTCATAATATGTGACGGTTTATTAGAAAACCTATATCTTAATCAATTTATTAAGCTACAAGCAATTCTTTTTTAAATATTCATGCTTTAGTTAATTTTTAATTAAATATCTGAATAAATCTGAAGTTAGCTTGTCCTCTACATTCCGCTCTTCACCTCATTTGAGGATGTCTCCTACTTTCCTGCTAGTCGATGTTGATTGTTTCTACTCACTGTTTAATATTTTGATCGTATTTATATATTTTTGTTAGATATCGTATATCAGTCTTGTCTGTATTGTTCAATGTATCCATCTCTTTTGTGCTGGCGACCATCGCCTCGTGCGGTGCAATCCTCGCATTGCCAACTGTCGCATTCCCGACCTCAGACCCTTCCCCTTTCCTTCCTTCACTCCTCGGCCCGCCGCCCTCGCCGCCCCCGCCCCCGCCTCCGTCGTGTGGCGGCATTGTCTCTGCGCCGAGTACCGGCGAACTTGTAGTGGCGAGAGCAGGCGGCGGCGGCGGCGGCGGCGAGACCGAGAAGTCACTTGCGGTATGCCGTAGTTACCAGGAATCCTCATTCCGCATACGCGTAGTTGCGTCTGCAGCGCGAGATTCGTTCATTAGGAACTGGAGCGGGGGTTCGTTCAGCGGCGCGCGCCGCGCTCTCCGCCTTCAGCGGAATCTCAATTAGCCCCCATTCCCGCCCACCCCGCGCGTGTGCGGGCGTGTGTGAAAGAGGGGGCGGGGCGGGGCATGAAGGCCTAACGTCTACGTCTCGCTTCCCGAGTTGGGAGTTGATGGGTCTCTCTACACATGTCACGAGCTTTCAGCGTTCGTTTCGTGCCACTGTGCATTTCGCGGGCGCCTGCGTCTTGATCTAACTTGCGCCGCGCCGGCGTCTCTTGTCGCGCTCGGCGGTTGACGCGCCTCCGGTGAGTTTTAACGGTTATGAAGCCCCCGTGAGCACTCGCGCCGCGCCGGGGCTGAGGCGACCCGCCCGAGAATGCGCCCCGACCTCAGGGCGTGCGCAGGCACGTGCGAGAGCGGGCGGGGTTCGCCGTGTTTATATGAAACTTTGCAAGTTTCTGTCTGGCGCTGGAACTGCGAAATATGAATCAGTTGAGAGAGATGATGAAGACGTATCTTTCGAGTCGGGGTAGGAGAGAGCGTTTCGGTGGCAAAGTTAGAAGAAACGCCTACAGCGTGTGTATGAAATCGTAACTTCATCCGGGGAGTTCATACAGAGTATGTTTAAAATTACTTAATGATTTTGTGGAGGGTTTTAATTAAATGCTGGTTTTTATCTCAATGTATTTTGGGTTTACGACGCCAGGGAACGAATAAGTGCTCCCAACCAATGTCAATAATTTGTTAAATAAACTGATTCTAAATCCTTTTATAATGAGACATTCCCGAATGATTAACTATTTCTTAAACATACAGAATTGCATCTTTCATATAGTAATCTTATCTTATCATTGCGAGTTTTTTTGTGGGTCAAATTTTCAATAGTAGTTATCCTTAAATGGTTGATTTGCAATAATTGAATTTATAATTACCTTCCTTTTTTTACGAATATGAGTTTTCAATATCATCAGTAAATATTTCATGACAATTTCTGTAACACGATTTAATTCTACGACTACCTCGAAAGCCAAACAAAGCCAAACAAAGCCTACGTATCATCGGAAGTAGCCATTGCGAACACCGAGATTTGATGGCTCATCAAACGTTGGTTTGCCCGAATGGCGTGGGGCAGTAAGGAAGATAACCGCCAACCAGTCGCACCAAGCCTCCGGCTATTCATAAATCTCGGTTTTGATGAAAGTGCGGCTTGTCTTGTTACTACATATGTCTAGTTCATATTTATGAAGGGCTTGGGGCAGTAACAAGAGAAGAAGCACTTCCACCTAAATCGAGATATTAACATTTATGAAAAACGGGAGGCCTACAGTGGCTTTTCACGTTATTTCCCCAAGCTTTTCAGTGATGGTCGCCGGCCACGCGTCCCATGAGCGCACAGGGCGGCTTCGGGCACCTCCCGCAAGGCCTTCTGCCCGTTTTAAGCTCAGCAGAAGATGGCAGGCATTGCTCGGAGGGCCTTGGCAGCCCGCTGCACCTCTTCACTATCGGTCGCGCAAGGCCCATAAGAAAATGGACGCCTCCGATACGGGCCTACGAGAACCTGACGCGGGAAGAGCGCAAGCAGCTCTTTATGTCGCTGTTCACCTCTGCTGGCGACGCTCTGATGGATAAGGTTATGCGGCGCTTATCTCCTGGCCTGGATCTATTGATAGCTCCTGCCGTTATAACAGGCTTTCAGGGGGCGGTTGAAAAACTCTGCCTGCCTGGGCCGGAGCTACGGAAGCGGCTGGGAGGTTAGATAGCATCCTGGCGCTTTAGGGTGAAGACTCTTTTCGAAGCCTTCCTCCATGGGGGCGTAACCGCGTTGTATTGATGGCGTCGTAAGTTTTCTCCGCGCCCATCCCTCTTGTAGAGGGATTAATTTTTTTAAATTCATTTTATGAAGCCGCCCCGCCCTCCCGCCGCCATCCGCATAGTGTCTTCTTGAACGGCAGCGCTCCTGGCGAGTGTTTTACGAGGTACGCAGCCACGCAGGAGCAGCCCGTGCGGTTTTTATAAGGCATCGTTACGAGAATAGGATTTCAAACGGCGCGGTCTGTTATTCTTCTTTTGCAACCCGCGGGCCTTTTGTTACGCCTCGTGTGGACTCTCCCGTGGCGTGGCGTGGGGTGTCGGAGCGTGAGGGTGAGGGGCTAGTTGATGGGCGCTCGCTGTTGGAGTCCGGGTCGCGTGAGTGTAAAGGCCTCCCGTTTGGCATTCTCATCCACGTGTGCGTTTATGCATCCACGCGAGTACTCATCTGCCTACGCCCCCCCCCTCCTTCTCACCGACGCGTGGCCTCGACCCCCGACAAATGCACTCGCCAGGTAGCGCCCTTTTGCGGGTTTAGTTGGGTTGGAACGACCGTCATACACTACGTGCGTTCTAGTCGGTTTATTCACTGGCAGATGTATGTACGTGGTATTGGATTGACGATAATGAAGAGATAACTAACATTTAGACATTAACTATCGCATTCCCCGTTAAGCAAGATGAAGATGATAGTTGTGTCTCGAATGGAAGTTAGCATATGATGTATTCATGCGAGTTAGGGAAGAGAAAATTAGGATGATTACCTCATGAAAATTAAGTTGATATCGATTAAAACGGAAATAGCATCAGACAGGATGCGTTCAAGCTGTCTGATGTGGAAACTAATATTTATGTGTGAGTTAAGAATTATAAAATTTACATGTTTTCTCCGTATTGTGTATTACACTAAAAAATGAAACTGATCGTTTTGGGTCGTATGCGGATTAAATGTGTTGTAATTGGGCATCGCAAAGAAAATCACAATTATTAATTCGCAATGAAAAAGATATGTCTCTAATTAGTGAGCCCATAACGTTGAGTCTGTATGAAACCCGAGATAGATAAAAACGGTTAAGCTAATATGAGCGTTATCATGCCGAGGTATATTTATTTAGTTGATTATTCTCAAATGTGGTATTGAATGATATTAGTTGATCGTGATAAAGAGAATTATCTTGTAATATAGTGTTCATAGATTCTGTACCACGTATGACTGAAACATCTTTGATTACGCAATTATGGTTCATTTCGAAGACTTACCTGCAAATCTGTATTAATGCCAAGCAACGTACTTAATTGATACGTGTTAGCTATTAAACCAGTATCTAATGCGCGTTTGTGGTTACTGCAGTCTGCATGGACGCACAATGAAAATAGCTGTAAGCGTAATTGGTGTTTACAGTTAATTGCCCACAAAGCCTCACTATTACTCTTGTTTAGTCGGCTTTTCTTTCTGTAATTTTGTATAATTTTTCCCAAAGTTGAAGTTATCGAGAAAAGAAGGATTCATTTCTCTGTTATCATTGAATTTTGAATGAACAGATGTGAGAAGACGTTTTCTGTAATAAGTGAAAGTGATTATTCTCAAATAATAGACTGGAACGTATAGACATTCCTTACTCTGCACAGAGGCGCGCACAGGGGCGAAGAGAATTCTGTTGTATTCTGAAATTGTGTGTGTGTGTGTGTGTGTACGTGTGTGCGTGTGTGTGCGCGCGCGCGTGCGTGTGTGTGTGTGTGTGTGTGTGTGTGTGTGGTGTTTGAAACGAGGGACCACCGTGAATCTACTGCCCGAGTGTTCTTTAGGCGCGCTTGCGTGCATTACATTTCGTTCTATAGAAAAAGCGTTTTGTTATCCATTACACGTGAGAAGTTTTCTTAGTACGTCGGTTCTTTTTCCTTTCTTGAACAAAGTCCTATTATAGATTTTATTACCTGAAACAATCTATTGCCACCATAATCAATACATAAATATTCTTATCCCATTCACCTTGAATGTTTGTTTGTACTTACCTAGCGCTCAGAGTACTTGACTCTTCGCTATTAGATTTAACAAAATTACTCCACATTGTCATGGAAGACAGCTTCTGATTTCCAAATTAATTTTAATTAAGAGAAATGCGGGAAAATGTATACGGTGTTGTCTACATTTTGAGAAAGGTTTTGCGTAACGCTGATTCGTAATTCGTGATGTTAAATACATTATTTTGCGTTTCATCTTAATTTTTTTTGTAGTTTTCTGTGACCAAGATATGGACATAATGACTCACGAGAAACCCGGAAAAGTTAATTGAATTTAGTATAATAAAACTCATAAAATCTAAAACACTAATACACGAATAACATTTCAGCTCACCGTAGTTTAGAAATGTACTTCAAAGTTGACGTTATTTTGTTTCTCAAACTATATTTTGTCTCTAGTAGAACATCACAATCTTCCTACCCCCATTTCACGTGATCCCGTCCCATCCTGCCGCGAGCTGCTGTTCCATCCAAAACAAACTCGGAGGTCACCCTGGGCTCCCGCGCCCGAGCGAAGAGCACGGAGCGGAGCATAGCACAGGGCGTTTTTGTGCGCCCCCGAGAGCGCGCAGCTCGCGCCCCCGGAAAGGGGCGGGGCTGGGTGGAGTGGGGAGCGGAGTGAGGTAGAGGAAAACGAGGAGAGGGGCGGGGAGAGAGAAGGGTAAAGTGGAGCGGAGGGAAGATGAGACTGGCGGATGGAGTAGAGTGAGGCGGAGGAAAAAGAAGAGAGGATTGGAAGCAAATGATGAGGAATGGGACGAGACGGGTCGGAGAGTGGGGTATAGTGGTGCGGAGAGAGAAAAGGCGTGGAGAGGGGCGGGCAGAGGAAAATGAAATGGAGGTGGGCGGAAGAAAACGATGTGGAGAGGGACTGATGAATGGAGGGAACCAGAAAGGTGAGACATGGTCGGAAGGTGACGGTGCGGAGAGGGGCGGAGTGGAGAGAAGGAGAAAGCGAATCGGTACAAACAGAGAGGAGAAGGGCGGGGCGCGGTGGTTAGAGAAGTAAACCGGATCAGAGCGGGACAAACAGGGGGAGGAGGGCAGCGAGCGGTGTGGACAGAACGGGGCCGAACAGAGTAGAACGGAGCGGAGCGGCGTCGAAAAGGGGCAGAGGGGAGCGAGTGGAGTGGGCCGGAGGGGGGCAGGGCGGGGGGGGGGAGCACAGGGACTCGGAAAGACGCGCTCTCTTCGTCGCCACGACAGCCGCGACGACTGCGGTCATGGCCATGCAACATTCATCAGCGCGCGATGCATATTCATGGGCGCCGGACCTGGTCCCGCCGGCGCGCGCCGCCGGCCCGCTCGTCCCCTCCCCTCCCCCTTCCCGCGGCCCCGCTCGCACAAAACGACCGCCGCGACGACGCACAAAGTGAGTTTTAAATACGCGGCGCCGCTCCCACCTCTCCTCGCCTCGTCTCGCGAGGGACGCACTCGCGCTGTCTTGCCAACTGGTTCGCGAGCGCCCTTCGAGCTGCTCGGCCACGGGCGGTACGAGAGGTTTTCGTGGCCACCTGAAGATCATCACTACATATCTCTCTCGAAAGGTTAATGTGAAGCGATATTTTGTAAAGGTTATGGCATTTTGAGTATTCATTCACTGCTTCGTGGGTATATTCGTTTTCGTAATGTTTGCGTGTGGGTTGTTTTGTTCGTGGAGGATGCAATAAATACGAAATTAGTTTCGTTGTTTTTCTATCCTTGTAAAATTACATTAGTCGAGAAATGTCAACAAATGTTTACAAGTTTGGTTCAGTTTCTTCTAGAGTAACTAATTTTTTTGTAGTCTCCTCATTCATGATATGTCAATATCAATGTTATATCTCGTTAGGGTACTGCTCTTTGGAAGCACTTGACTCGAAATCAATTCACCAAACTAAGAACAAGTCATACAGAATAATACATTGCCCAAAATTATGCATTGAGGTTTCTTTAATGCGAATTTTGATTAAATTGTTGAGAAAACGAACCATAATTAAAAGCAAGCGAAATTAAATCAGTTTATATTCTGGAAGACCGCTTCCACCGTAAAGAATTCCCCAGAGAAAGGGATGGACGAGACCGAATAAAAAAGGCTGTTTCGTTTTATTGAACTCATCCTTGTCTATATTTATAAAGGCGATATTTTTCGAAGTCGAGGGCGAAGAGAAAGGAGCTATATAAAAGGAAATCGGATGTCCTGATGGCTACTTTAGTTTCATGGGTTTGATTCCTTGGGTATAATTTTCTTATTCGATTATTCAGATGATCGTACACAGCAAGAAATAGAAGTTATTCAATCCCGAATCATTGTTCATATCGCACGTATAAGTTCTTGTTGAGAAATACTCTTTGTAGGAAAAAAATAGTTGCTACTCATGAAATATTTGATCAGTTAACGTCGTTTTCATCTTATTCCCGATTTATATACTTTCTTTTGATGAAAGATTCCTGTGATTTATCGAACAGTCGCATGAGCAGTGTCTCTTCTGGGGTAACACAAATCACAATGCTCAAATGCGAGTTCGCTAATACACCGAAATCATGCACTGACTAAGCTTAGCACGCAGCCAACATCGCCGCTGCTTCTGTTCTGACTGACTGGTAGGTCTTAGTGTTCGAGTTGCGGATTTTCGACACCAAATAACTAAGTCGAATTTAGCTGCTGTCTGGAGGAGAATTCTAACGTCAGGCTGCTCTGATAGCTAGTATTCCGTGGTTTCTCGGATTAGTACGAGGCAAATGCTCGAGCAGTTCCCTAACATGCATCGTGCGCGTTCTATACAGCCCTTACTTACAAACAATACACCACTACACATGCCGGGTTAAAGGTGATCAAATCTTGTCCCGGCTGGGGCACTGTCTCCCTGGGGGAGATACCTGGAGATGGGAAGCCCATCACGTGTAGTTTGGCGTCAGATTTCACCATCCAACGGACCGAGAGCGGTGGCTCAGTGCATCAACTGATGTCACTGCAGTGCTTGTGACTGGCAGGTCCTAGGTTCGAGTCACGACAGTGGCAGATTTTCGGCACTAGCTTGTCAGATAGGTCGAATTCAGTCTGTCTGGAGGAGAATTCTAGCAGCCGGCTGCTCTGATCGGTGTTTTTCCGCGGTTTCTTCTATCAACACCAGGCGAATGCTGGAGCAGTACCCTAACGCGTCACGGAACGCGCGCGATCTTTCCTTCCTGTTGCTTGTCCTATCCTCTTCCCTTACACATACACTTACACTAACATGTACTACACTACTACACATTCCGGGAGACCGGTTGGGAGCTTAGAACTTGTCCAGGCTGTGTCAGTGCCCCGCTGGTGGGAGGTATCTGGTTGGAGAAGTCGACGGTAGGTCGGCGCTGGATCTTGCCATCCAGTGGGGGATCACCGCCACCTCCCGATGAAGGAACATGCACGACACTTACGGGACTGATGACCTCAGTAGTTGACACGCCCTGAATCACTAACAATGAATAAACCATCCAACGGGAACGAACACCGTCACTACTTGCGATAAAACAGTTACAACTTTAACGGGAGTATTGAGTAAAACCAAAGAAGTTGACGTACCCGGAAACAATCAACCAAGTTACAAGGAAGTGTGTAAATTGGTTCTTAGGTTCGTTGTGAAGTACCGACCTACGTTCGCAGTGAGCAGGGAAGAGGCATTCTGCTCGTGTCAGATGAGACACCGATGCCCCCCCCCCCCATGGGAGGCATTGCGCATTGCCTGCCGCCGAGGCGAGTACGAAGTCAGCCCGAGGGTGAGTGGGCATGCGCACAATAGCACAATGTGGCCATTGTGCAGTCCGCGTCGATTGGTCACGTGAGTGTGGATGGCCTGGCCCACTCGGTTTCGCGACGCCGCCTCCGCCTCTCCCCCGTAGACTTTCTCTCCAGCTTCACTATCTTCTTCTCTCCCCGCATCGCCATTAGCTTCATCTCGCCCTACTCTCCACTTTTTGTTTTTCTTTTCGCCTTCGCTATCCTTTTCACTCTCCTCGCTTCGCACGCAAAATCGCATCCGCCTTTGTTGTATCATTGTCCTCTACCCCACATCACTATCCTCTCCGTCCCACCATCTCTGTGTTTTCCGCTCGTGTCACTACCTTTTGTCCGGCTTTCCTATTCTCCTCACCCTTCCGCTCCTCTCCCGTTAACCAAACTCGCAACCTTTTCACATTACTCATCTGGCCACTATCGCTGATCACCCACCGACCTCCCAACTCTCATGGTTTTCTCTGTGAGCGTTTCCGCCTCCACTTCAACCTCTCCACTCCGCCACTGCCTTTGTCTCGACCGTTAATCTTCCCGCTTTCGCCGTTTTCGCTGACCGCCTCGTGTCCCTTTCTCCTCTTCCTGATCATATTCTCCTTCTCTTTTCTCTCTTCTTTCTCCTGTGTCGTTGACCTTGCTGACCACCTTTAATCTTACCTGGGTCTAAGTATTTTACTGAAGAACATGTTTTCTTAACTGTTTTATGAAGCATTAATTAGAACATTTCTTGATAAAAGTTTCCAAAATAAATTTTTGGAGAATCAAATTTTCAATTTTTGTTTTATTTCACATTTTATAGAACATCTGATTGTCTAAAAATCAATTTGGAAACTTTTATCCAGAAACAAAATACATACAATGATTAAGTGATACATAAAAATTAATTAGAATAAACTAAGTATTTCTGGCCTCGGACTCAGGCTCCACTTCCGTTTTCTCTGTGATCCTAACTCCAAGAGCGCCACTGATTGCCAAGCGCCGACACCTGCAATTGATCGATCGAATGTGGTTTGTAGTAGCGACCTCGCAGCATCTCATGCGGGGCCTGAGTGGGGTAGTCCCGAAATAGCGGCCGCAGCGCAGTTCCGAACCGGGAGAGGGGCCGCTCGCTTGTTGAGGGGGGTGACCGGGCACACGTCCCTCGCCAGGCAAAGGCGGCGGCGGCGGCGCCGTGTGACAAAGCGCGGAGTACGAAGCACGGCCCCTGCCCGCCGCGTGCTCTCCGGACGCTCTCTGTTCATCCCCCACGCCCACCTGCGTCGCCGAGCTCTTGCCGTCCCGCTTGATTGCGTTACTCCCTTCGCAGTCTGGAGGCCCGGCGCGCGGCCTTTGCCGGCCCTTCGGCCCTTCGCCTGTTCCCCACGCGCCGCCTTGAGTCCGCTCTCCTGCTGCTGGGCATTCTCCATCGATGACCCTTTTCTCGCCCTCGCGTTGCTCTTCGCTTACATCGGTCTTCGCCCTACCCCTGCCCCCTACGCGCCTCTCTCTCTCTCTCTCTCTCTCTCTCTCTCTCTCTCTCTCTCTCGCCCTTTGCTCGTTCATCGCTCTTTCTCTACTCGCTTCTCGCCCCCTGCCCCTATCCCTTTCAATTGCGCTTCGCTGGTCCACCTCTCTCCCTCTGCTCGCTCTACGTTCTCTTTCCACTCTCTCCGTTCGTCTCTCGCTGGCCACTCCCTCCGCTGCTTTTTCACGTGCCTTTCGCGCGGAGTTCTTACCTGCTGTACTGTTACTTTCTCTTTCAAGATTGTTATTGATGCATTTAAAATAACAATAATATTTGTTGGAGATTTTTGCTGACCTATTGTCATTTAACATAAGTGTCTGATTTGTTATTGAGCTGAAGTGCCTATTCGATCATGTGATATGTTTTCTAGATCATTAACCATTTTCGTTTGTGGCATTGTTCATAGTGTGCATACTCATTTTGTCCGTCTACTTTTCTCCCCTTAATCCCTTAGTTTTTACTATTACTTTTCATTCCTAGTTGTAAACGCAGAAAGTTTCTAAAGTACCTTTAGGTCAGTCGTTATTTCGTCGTTATATCGAGTTAAACTCTTGTTTGTCTTTTGTCTTTCAAACACAAGCATTTTCGATTTTAATAAGTTTTTGATGGGGTTTCATTGTGTTTATACCTGCTGTTCATAGTTTGTTGAACTTAATGATTTATACAGAGAACGTTCAAAAAATACTTCACGATACTCCTCAGACGAAAACGAGATCGGAAAAGGCGGCGCTGTGTACACACTGGTTCGGAATGTTTACATAAAGTTTCTGTTTCGTTCTTCTCGCGGTTGTTTTTTCTCTTTCGAGCCCGGAGAAGTTCTGGGAAATGTAAACAACTCTGCCGAACACCAACTTAAAATCAATGTCACTTTTCGCGCGTCTTTATCCTTGTCATTAAAGTTACGGGAAGTTGCATGTGCTGCCCTATTACATGAACTTCGCTTGCTGTAGATGTCAGGGGGTGACCGACCTTCAAAGTCAGATACCACTGTGACATTGGCCAAACTTCGGGGAAGAAAATTCATGCCATTGTTAGCCGTTTTTGTCGTTATACTTTTAGGAAACATTAACACGATTAATTTTGATAATGGACTCTTATCGCTTTGAAAGTACTCGTTTTTTTCTTGATTTTTTCAATAGGAAGTAAATTGTACATTGCTGTATGAGAAAGTACCGAAACGTATTTTGGAAAATGTGTCAATAAACCCCTCAATTCAACATTTCTTGAGCATTACTATCTAGACTCTAGGAATTGGTGAATTTACAGATTTTTTCGATTTTTTTAAAAAGATTTATTTTAGGTCGTGTCATTCGCTTGTTTCATGCAGAATTATTAAGTAAATTGCTCTTCCATCTACACATTTGTTTTGTGCAAACGAATCAAAGAAGATAAATATTGTAAACTTATTAAATGGAGTGTCACACCGTCATTTGAATGAGCGGTTTTTTAATTACTTGTATCAAACAATCGTGAAAATTCAAATGGGAATATTGAACTGAATTTAATTTGAGCAGTTACAAAATCAATAATAACATTCATTCCCAATCATACGTTACATGATTCGATTGGAAAGAAAATTCATTGGCAATTTTATGAGGCTCTGTTCAATTTATGAGGCTCTGATTTACTCTGAGAACAGATCATGATTCATTCTGAAAAGCTATGCAGCGAGATCTGTTATTCTGGAACATCTCTATCAAATGTGCTCATTTTTTTTCAAATCGAGCGAAGCGGAAAAGGTGGATTGGAAGGAAACTTCGGGGTCCGTAGCTCAAGTACCGAGCAAGCGGTGCGCGCTCCTCCCACGTGCTATTCAAATGGGAGCCCCCACACGGCAGCGGCAGTGGGCTGGTGGGCGCTCGCCCAAATCCCTTCCGCGCCGGAGCTTTGGTGCCGCCCCTCGCAACTGGCGCTGACCCGCTTTGCCCGCCCACGCCCCACCTCCGCCCCGCCCGTCCCGTCGCCCGCTCCACTCGTGCTTCCGCCCTGTTCCACATTTGCGCCTCCCCTGCCGACTCGCCCACACATCCGCACGAGACCGCCCCGCTCACACAGCCGCTCCGCCCACTCAGTTGCCCCGCCTCCACAGCTGCCCCGCCCACAGCCTCCACACCCAGACCGCCGTCCGGGTATCGCCCCACCGCTAGGGACCAACTCGCCTTTAGTGCCCCGACTCCATTCCGTCGCCCGCTCTACTCGTACTTCCGCCCTGTTCCACATTTGCACCTCCCCTGCCGCCTCGCCCACACAACCGCACTACGCACGACACCGCCCCGCTCACACAGCCGCCCCGCCCACTCGGTTGCCCCGATTCCACAGCAGCCCCGCCCACAGCCTCCACAGCCACACCGCCGTCCGGGTACCACCCCACAGCTAGGAACCAACTCGCCTTTAGTGCCGCGACTCCATTCCGTCGCCTACTCCACTCGTACTTCCGCCCTGTTCCACATTTGCGCCTCCCCTGTCGCCTCGCCCACACAACCGCACTACGCACTACGCACGACACCGCCCCGCTCACACAGCCGCTCCCCCCACTCGGTTGCCCCGCTTCCACAGCAGCCTCGCCCACAGCCTCCACAGCCACACCGCCGTCCGGGTACCGCCCCACAGCTAGGAACCAACTCGCCTTTAGTGCCCCGACTCCATCCTCCCTGCAGCTCCGCTCCCAACACCGCCCCGCTCATAGTTACCCCTTCCATTCAACCGCCTTGCCCTCACCCGCCTCCCAGCGAGCGCCGCATCACCACCGTCACTCCCTCTCCCCATCACCACTCCGCCCGAGCCTCACTGCCGCCGCGGCGCGGGCGGGCTCGGCCCCGCGGGCATCGCCCGAGGCACCCTGCGCCCGCGGCACGGGCGCTGTCGGTCCGCGGGCGGGGCAGGGGCGGACGCTGAGCCGCCCGGAGATATCGACAGTCCCTCCGGAACCGCCCGCCCGGCGCTCCCGCCGCCCTTCGGAAGCGCTGCCGCACACCGCTGCGTTTGCCCGGCGCGCCGTGGGGCTGGCCGCCGGCGCCCGTGAGCGCGCTCGCTGCCCTTCACTCGCCACTGTTTTGACTCCTTTGCAACGTCCGTGCGTCCTGCTTTCGTTTTTAGACTGCATTAGAAATGTGTGTGTCATCTGCCGCAATGGCCCTCTTCGTTTCTTTTCAATGCGGCAATTTCAGTCAGATGTACTCTTTGCTCACCCTCTTGTGATTTTTAATATGTCTTCTTCAAATATCATCTTACATCAGATCGCCTCGGACAGCATCACATTCTTGAGAATTTGCCGTCTTTTGCATGAATGTTCTTACTGCACTCGCATTAATTTTCGTGTACTATTTCCTGCATTTTCCTTCTGCCCGCCTTGTCGATCACTTCCATAGCATACCGTTAATTTTCGGGAACTATTTTCTGCATATTTCTTCTGATTTGTCGCGATCTTTTGTCCTCCCTGTCCCTTTTACTTCTGTAGTATATCTCGCTGTACGTAATTTTTTTTAGTACTACGGTATATCCTGCATATTCCTCTTGCGTTGTCGCAATCGTTTTGCTCATCCTGTCCCTATCACTTCCATAGTTTATCTCGCTTTACCGTCCTCTCCTCGTCTTCTCCCGTGGCAAGAGAATTTCCCGCTTCACTTGAGCCCCTTCGCCCCTGCTCCTCTCTGCTCGATCCTCTTCCTTGGGCGCCCCGCCCCTGCCGCCACCGCCCTCCCGGGAGGCGGCAAGTTGCGCGTTACATAAAGCCCAGGTTATACTTGCCCATTTGTCGAAGGGTCCGGCGCGTCCCTGGAGCGCCTCTTCGCTGCCGCACGCGCCCGGCGCCGCCCCCGGCGGAGGGGTGGGGCCTCTCCCCAGCAACAAGACCCGCGCCACGAAAATACTTGCTTCAGATATTGAGAACCTCTGTTTTAAGTTCTATTTTTAAATATCAAAGCGCGGCTTTAATCACGTTTGAATATGCATTCGTTCTTCAATTCACTTTACCGGGAGCGGTAGCTCAGTGCATCAACTGATGTCACTGCAGCGCCTCTGACCGGGAGGTCCTAGGTTCGAGTCCTGATGGCAGCAGGATTTTCGACACTAGCTTTTCAGCTAGGTCGAATTCAGTCACTGTCTCGAGGAGAATTCTAGCGGCCGGCTGCTCTGATCGGTAGTTTTCCGTGGTTTCTCCGATCAACACCAAGCGAATGCCGGAGCAGTACCCTACCAAACGGGCCACGGACCGGGCGCGATCTGTCCTTCCTCTTCCTTGTCCAATCTTCTCCCTTTACACACACACTTACACTAACATTATCACGTATTCCGGGGGAGCGGGGGAAGATCACCGCCATCTCCCGAGAAAAAACATGCACTACACTAGCGGGACTAATGTCCAAAGCAGTTGACGCGCCCGGAAACACGAAAAAATCAATCATTTCAATTCACTATTTATACCAAAAATAAACAAGTATTATACACCAACTTTGATCGTGGATACTGGAAGTCGCTGCCAGATGGTCGCCACCTACAGTACTAAGTCCCCGTGTTATGTGGTAGTGTGTGCATGAAATGTTTTACTAGCTGGTTAAAACATACTCTACTTGATTATCCAACTGCCTAGCGGCCTTGTTTGATAATTCTGCGATATTGTATTGTAATAAGATGTCTTACGGTACTTATGTCAACTATTATCGTGAAATGTAAGAAAATTTAAAGTTATGGATATGCAGATAAAATTTTCAATATTTCATTATTTACAAACTTGTAGTTATCTGGTATAAAAACAGTAAAATGACAATGGCGATATTTTTTCTTTCTTGTACAAAATATAATGTGTTTTCTTCAGCTGCAGTTTTACTACGTTTGATGTTTTTGAAAATGATATTATGGCAAATCAGAAGTTATCGCAGCATTGAAGTTATGCCAAATAGATGTGATTAAAATGAAAATCAAAGTTTGAAACTGTCATTATTAAAGACACGATCGAGAACAGTACCACTCGTGAGGTGACAATTCTGTCTTGTTTAAATCACGAAACAGCACATTCACATAGCTAGATAGCGTAGTTGCAGCGGGGTTTTCTATTTTAAATTTAAATCACCTGGAACGCCCAACGCTTTACCATGTGCATCAAAACATCCCTTTGACCGTTTGGTGTGAATTTTGCATACATATATCATAAACCTCACGTGATATACGTATTCATTAGCGTAACTGCATTGGCATATGTTGTGGTCTTCGGTAATAATTTCAAACACATTCAAAAATTTTGTAGCGTTCCTCTGCTGAGCCAGTTTGTTGTGTGGTGGCCACAACAGATCCGTATTCAAATGAGAGGCGCCACCCCTTTTGCTACGAATAGCACAGCCGCACTGGGCTTCCTTGTGCCGGTTCCCGACCCCTGCCGCGTCTCGTTGGGTATTCCAAGGCCCCTTCGCCGCTATCCCCTCCCACGGAGTTAAGAATAAGGCACTTTATAACCCAGGCGCCCTCCCGGCGGGCCGGTGCACTACAAAAAAGAAGGGGAGGGGCCAAGGGGGGGGGGAGGTGAAGGCTCCATTCAATTCCGGAGGCGGAGGCGAATCTGCCTGCGCAACTTCGTTATTTCCACGCGAAATTGTGCGGTTGCTGTTTGCTAGTTCGCTCGCGTGTCGATCGATCGTGCGATGGGCTCGAAATCACTTTGGAGAGCGCGCGTGCGTGCGTCGTGCACACGTCGTGGGAGAGAGAGAGAGAGAGGTGTTCGCCCGTGCTGGCCGCGCACGGCCCTTCTCGCTTGCGTGAGGCGGCCAGAGTTTTGCAGCCCCTGCCGTGTGTGGGGTGAATTCGAGGTTTGCTGAATTTTAATTTCCGACTAGTCTAGCACTAGCCAGAGCTATTAGTTCCCAAACTTTACCAGATTTCATTTGGCGTGTTGAATATTATGAATATCCAAATGCTCTCGGTGTGTAGACAAGTTGATACAGAATGCGGAGTTCTAAAATTAATTAGCATTATATGTGCTGAATATTTCCACATAATTAACAAAAATGTTTCAACTCCCTTATGTTTTGAGTTTTTTCGGTTTTGTATGAGTTATAAACTAAAACGTGAATACAACATTCTGGACTTTGCATGCGCGGATGATGTATTTAATCACGAGAGTTTCAATTTAGTCATATTTTACTGCCGTAAAACCGTGCCAGAAAAAGCAGGTAAATTTGTACTCCTTTGCAGAACCAGTTCCAAGCCATCCAAAGTATTAGCAATCCGACTGTAGCCTTTGCAGCGTGCTACATAGCTTCGTGCCGTGCTGAGCGGGACGACAGAACTCGAAGTTCGCGTGCGACCGTCGATCCTTGTTTTGAGTGAATGGCCCGTCAATTAAAAGGATTTCGTTTATTGTTTGGGTAAACGACCGACGATTTGGTGCACGGAAGGGACGCCATCGACAGTCGCCTTTTTTGTTGTATTGTTTTCCACAACAACCCTGAAGGGCTTCGTAAGCGCCGCATGGAACCTTACTTTATCGAAATACCCGCAGTTAACGGGGATAATTGGAAGTTTTATTTGGTGCACAATGGCATTATTTGCGGCGGAAGGGATGCAAATGCTTAAGAATGGTGGCGGCTAACAAATGCACAGCTTTGGGCGCTGGCTGGAAAATACTGGGCTCCTTTGAAATGGTAGGGTAAGTAGGACTTCAGCTAAGAATAATCTGATCTGATATAATGTGAAATTGGTTTGAATATAGTTAGAGAGAAAGTTTTTAAAGCAAACGGAAAATGAAGACTGATGATAGAGGAAGCACTTACCTGCGCACTGTACCTAATTTTTTTCGGTTTTGTATGAGACGAGAAGGATAATGTCCAACTAAAGAGAGATTTATTCCTTTTTAAGTTTACATTAACACAAGTTTCTTCTAGTAATGAATCGCGTAGAACTTCAATGCCCCAATATTTTCCTATTATTACTGTAGTGTTCTCCATGAGTATTATCAAAATTGTAGGACAAGTTCGGTAAAGTATGTTTTGCAGAGAAACGAAAGGCCTTAAACACAATTGCGACCAACAATTCTCCGCTATTATTCAAATCCAAGAATAACTCGCAAAAGTAGCAAATCTTCCTTTAAAAACTTAACATTTCTCGAATTTACCTTTGCATTTTTTTAAATTTCATTTCATTGGGTCCGTTTCGATTAAATAAAAGCAATCGCGCTTTCTTGCAGAAAATAAGTTCTTGGATGTACAGCGCCTCGAAGGCGTGAACTCAAACGTTGTGCAGGTCGTTGACGTGGCCGCTTACTGCGCCAGTCGCCGGAATGAAGTAAATCCTCCTCTGTGGACTGAATGAGAAGTTGTCCGCCGGGCACGTAGTTTCACCGTGTGCCATGCGCGTTTTATATATTTGTGCAGTGCGGCGCGGCGCAGCGTTCTTCCGATAACCTCCACGCGGTCTTTTCGTCATATGAAGGAACTGTCAACATCCGTCACGCCCTAGGGAGGTGAAGGAGGGCTGGAGTGGGAGCCGATGCCTGAACCTCTTGCTTCGGCTCAAGCGAGGAGGTGAAACGTTGTAGTGCTAAACACTTCCGGGCAACAAAAAGTACAATGTTGTCGTGCATTATTTTTTCACAAAAAAATAAAATAAAATAAATTATTAAAAAAATCTTTAACTATGGGCAGAATGAGAAATGTGCCAACAATGATTTTATTGCTGTAAGTAGTGTAGATTATTTTGTAGAACCCACGTTGTAAATTGTTTGAAAAATATTAGAAATTACTTTGTGAATTATTTTCAAAATTCACCCCTTTATTTTAACATTTCTTCTTACTTCAAAATGACGATTTTTCTAGTCTCATTTTTTTTTTTACAGAGCCGCCTTTATCTTAGATTATTTTCTAAGTGAATGCTTATCTCTTTATTATTGTGTCTTCGAGCTGTATGTTCCGCGTTTCCCCATCGTAGTTCTTATAGACGTATCATACCTAAGTGAAGTCGTAGGCTTCCGCGGTCAGAATCATAAAGATTATCTTGGCTGTCCGGGTGACGCCGCGTTGAAGGCTGTATTGCCGACGTTTCGATCAGGGCGCAGACCAGCCCTGAAGATTTCGAAAAAGATGATCGAAACGTCGGCAATACAGCCTTCAACGAGACGTCACCCGGACAGCCAAGATAATCTTTAAGTATCATACCTAATCTCTCCCGTTTTCTTTGTTTCTCCCATTGATAATAATATTTTTATGTAATCGTTTCAGCTACTGTTCGTCTCTTGACTATTAATACCTATTTATTTCGTATGGAATTTCAATGTTTCTTTGTACTTTGAGTCCTTTTTTCCCCTTCAAGTTAAAATAAAGAAGTTAAGGTGAAATAAACTGCAATATTTTCAGCCGAGCCGAGTTGAACTCCCTGTTCGGCGTCGTTCCATCTGGGCTCGCGTCTTTCTTGCCTGTTTGCGGCGCGCGCCGGGCTGTCGCCGGGGCGCCCGTCCCAGCGGGCGCCGCGCGCGGGGGTGCCGATAACGCGGGAACGTCGCGCCGCGACAGGCGGGGGGGGGGGGCGCGTCCCTCGCAGGTGACGCCCCCCCCTGCCCCCCCCCTCCGCCGCAGGTGCGCCTGTTTCGAGCGCCCCTCAAAACGCCCTCTCGCCTGAGAACCTCTGGGAGACGGCGCCGCTGAATACACACGAAGAGACGCAAGCTGTGTCTGAGGCGTTCCACGCGGAAGAGCCGGCGCTGAGGATAGTCCGCGATAAACCTGTTTTTCTCCCGAATGGAGATGTGTTTCCTTTTCAATGTGTCGGTAGAGGAACCTTGTTGCAATTTAAAAATAAACCTGGTTTTAGTTAAAACAAATGGTCTGTCGATACTTCTCTCCAAGGAACTCAAACACCGACAGGACGTAGATAATTGGCCACTAATCAAACACGTATTTTCAAAATACTGACTACAATTAGTCTATGCCTCTTGATAATATGATGAACCGAATCACGACTTATTTCAAATCTCTCTGCGTTTTTTGTAGTATTAAAATTAATTCGATGCATATAATTTAATTACTGGAAATTCACTCGCTCTCTTCCGGTACTAGCAATCCTAAAAAGTTGAATTGCATTGTTAGGGGCTTGCAGATATATTAGATTCCTCTTGAATACTGGATTTAAAGCGTTAAATTAAATTTCATCTTTTATTTGGAAACTCGATTTTGCTTGATGAATGACTTCAATCATTTCCTGCGACAAGCGAACGTAAATGCTCGACTATCTTGGCGTGTTTCCCTTATTGTCATGAAATTGGGCTATTAAGGATCGTAAATATGAGAACATTCGCATCTGCTTTTCAATTCAGAAATGATTTATAGCACTGATTCCATGTTTGCGCAGGTTAAATCTACGCGTTTGTTTTGTAATTGTAATTCAGGAAATCTTTCATTGTGTTCCATATTTGCATTTTATCTATGTAAATGAGTTTACGAGATTGTGTCTTTTTATTCATTAAATGAATTAAGGAGTTTGCATTTTTATCAGGTACTGGAGGCACGGAGGCATTTGAGTTTAGTTAGAAGGTTTCGAACAACGCTTTATACATTTAAAATGATTTTAAACATTGAGTAGCACTCAATTATTACTTCTTTTGGAATATAATTTTTCCCGGAAATGCATTAATGCATGTATAGTATTTTGTTAAAGATTCTGGGAATTTACAAAATTAATGTTTTGTTCCACCAATTCCTAAAGCTCTATGTCCGTTGTAAATAATTGTACTTTGACAGTACATGTACTGTGCTGGGTTTGAAGGTTATTTTAGCATGAGTAATCAATATGCATTACTCTTAGAAACGTTGGCAGTTCAATCTGTTAATAAATTTCGCTGAGCTCCGATATTTGTTCGTCTGTTAATAATGGTTTTATTAGGCAACCCGCTTGACGTATTTGCGTTATACGCATTCGTGTTGCAGCAACCCCTGCAGTAGATACTCATCATTAATAATAGCGGTGGCACCGAGTTTTCACTTCGTCTAATACTGAGTTCTGTATTCACTGTAGGAATCGTGTATTTTTCACGTTCTTATTTCTATCGTATGGAACCCCGGTAAAGCGAGGCTCCGATAAGTGTCAGTTATTCACGTTTCTCAGAATAGAAAATAATGACATTTCTATGTGAATCAGACACTTTTCGGAGCCTCGCTTTACCGGGGCCTCCATACGATAGAAATAAGAATGTGAAAAATACACAATTCCTACAGTGAATACAGAACTCAGTATTAGACGAGGTCAAAACTTACATAATTTTTTTTATACGCTGAGTTAAGATGTGGCATTTTAAGTAGTTTACGAAATAAAAGCCAAATGCAACAAGCGCAAATTCCGCGGGTTTTTTGGTAAAAATTATTCCTTCCCTACCAACACTGGTTCTTCCTCTGCGCCGGTTGGTGTCCCTCGGGAGGCGTCGGGTTTTCGTGGAGCGAGGAAGAGGGTGAGGTGTGCGGCAGCTGGGGCTCCGGGTTCAGCGCCCGGCGCGGCGCTGCTCGGCACGGCGCCAAGGGGCGGGGCAGCCGGAGCGGGGGCGGGGGTGACGAAGGCGTGTACGGGGCCGCGCGACACCTCGCGACACGGTGAAAAATTGACGAACACGCGTACGACACGTGCGTGAATTTGTCACCCAGCCGCGTCGCCGCCGGCGCGCAGGAGGCGTTGGCGGAGGGGCTGTCGTGTTTGCGCGGGGTCCTTCACGCGACGCTGCGTTTCGCGTGTGGACACCTCACAACGGCAGCCTGTCCAGATCGCTTCTCGTCGCCTGCGCTCTCCCTCCAGTCGCCTCATCACTTCCTTTCTGTTGCGTGGTGTTCCATTGTAGCATATCGTCGCTCCTTTTTGACAAGAAGCTTCCAAGATGTTCGAATCCTCTGGTGTTTCTCGTATGCTTATTTGCTCCATCCTGTCTCCTTCTTTGCGTTCCCCCATTTTGCGGTGGAATTTTGCGCATCCGTACATCTTCTCTAGAATCTCATTTACGTCTCCCTCTCTCTCTCTCTCTCTCTTTCTCTCTCCCTCTCTCTCTCTCTCTCTCACTCTCCCTCCCTCATCTACACTCGTCAGTGTGTAGGCGCCTTGCCACGTGCCACGCCCCCATATCCCCTCACCCTCCCGTTGCGTCGTATCTCCACTCGTGCGTGACGACGTTTAGCAGCGAAGCGGCTGGCTGCCGAGCAAGAATAATCCATTTCTGCCGCGCCTTTTAAGGGACTTCCTGGTGGCGGCGACGAGGAGTCAGGTGGAGGCGGCGTTGGAGGAGCGGCGGCTTAATTGAGCCCCAAGGGCTGGCGGTGCGCCCGCCGCCGCCGCCGCCGCCGCCGCCGCCGCCGCCCGCTCCCGGAGGTTTATTGCCGCGGCACTTGGAGCGCGAACGACGCCGCGGCGCGGGAGGCCGCCCCCTCCGCCTTAATTCGCGCGCGGCGCCCGGAGGGGGCGGGGCGGGGAGGGGCGGCGCTTCTCGGAGAAATAGTGCGCTCTTATCTCTCGCTTCCCCCGTGGGCGGCGCCCGGGTGATGCGGGACGACGGCGACGGTGGCGCCGCCGGCGGCCGATGGACAGAGGTTTGTTAATGTTGCACTGTGAGGAAGATACGAGCGTTGGTTCGCGACAGCTCGCCTTTGGCTGCGCTAAACAGGGAAGAAGCCCGCTGGGAAAAGTTTAAATTGAAGAATAGGATATGAAAGAAAGTACAGTGTAAGCTGTTTATTAGGAACGTATTTATAACGCATTTAATATTGAACACGGATGTAACCTGAGTTTCGTTGCTTTAGCTTGTAGCCCAGCTATTGAAACGCTCTATAAAACGAAAACTATATAACTTGAGAAAGTATTTGGTCCCTAGAGGTGCGTTATAAAAATGTAATCCTGTGTCCGTATTATGAAGCACGACGATGGGCAAATTCGTGAACGTCTTCCGTGACGACAGATTTTGAGTTGTGAAATATGGGCAGCGCACAGGTTCTTGTGGCGCTCCTAAAAAAAGTTTCGTTTTCATTGCAACTCATGAAATGTGGGTAAATTAATACATCCGTGTCCAAAACCTCAACACTTTCGTGATGTTTCCTTTTCAACTTCTCACCTTCAATAGAATGAATGGAAGCCGCAAACGAGCAGTTTCTCTCTCCAGATGACGCTTCTCACGATTTCGAGGGGAGCGAGGGGTTCAGTGGGTCAGCCGGGCACCGGCGCGGCGGCGGTGGCCCCTTTCACGCAGCCCCGCCTGCCGCGAGCCTCTAATTAAAGGGCGTGCTGCCGAGGGGAGGCGCCGTCCCCGCAAATATTAAATGGGTGCGGTAGGCTTCCGGGCGGCCCAGTCTGAGGCGGGTCGCGGTCTGCCGCTGCGTTTCCGCCCCGCCCCCGCTGCCCCTCCCCGTCTCCACTCGGACAGCTGAGGGAACACAAGGGAACTACTGGTGCCACTGTAGCGACCCATCTGGAGGTCATACGGTTCGAGTCCCGCCGGTGGCCGATTTTCAATATTATCTGTTTTTTCGGACTCAATTTCCAGCTTTTAGGGGATGCCGATTTCGACTATAGGCGCCAATCACCCACTATGTCACTCATGGGGACACATATTAACTTTTACACGAGGCGCACTTGTGGGCTCCTCAGTGTACCACACACTGAGGAGCCCACAAGTGCGCCTCACAGCAGACTCACAAAGCCTTCCGCGTCAGCATACATTAATGAAAGACAAGGGATAATTAAGTTCTCGGTGGGTTTCGAACCCGCGACCTTTCCCATCGAGGCGCTGACTCAGCACATGCTCTAGCCACCTCGGCAATCCCCGTCGGCTCAATACTATCGAATTGTTTTGTCGAAATGAGGAGCTATATGGACGAGAATTGTAGCGTGCGCTCTCACCTGCTCTGATTGGTAGTTTTTTTTCTTTTTTGGTTCTTCCTATCAATACCAGGCAAATTCCGACCCTGTACCGTAACAACCGCGCCATGGACCACACGCGATATTTTTTCCTGATTCCTATCCCCACCTTTCCACCCACATACGCGCGCGTTCATTTACATGCACTACACTACCACACGTATCGAGAGACCAGTCGGCGCTTGGTCCGGGCCAGGGCGGTGACCCGCTGGAGGCTGGTAAGGGGGTCAGGGGGAATCCAGACGAGGCAGGCACGAGGAAGCCGAGGCGCAGGTCGCCGCTGGATCTCTCATTCCAATGGGGCCAAGAATAGCACCATCTCTCGATATATAATATTCACATTTTCGAAATGATACAAGTACGGTAGAATGATAATTGAAGTTTACTCGTCCGGAAAGCGAATCATTCATTCAATAGAAACAATCCACTTGGGACTTCCCCGTCCTGCTCGCTACGTCTCACCGCAACACTCGTTTCTGACTAACCTGTCAAACTCCTTATTTGTCCAGGCTCCATTTCGCCTCGTTATCCCACACAAGACCTTGAACCGCAGCGTTGCACTTCACGTTTATCCGCCATGGTCCTACTGGACCTCCGGCCGGCCTCGTTCCGTCTTGCGTTAGGAGCAGGTGGCTGCTCTTGCTCACTCTCGTCTCGTCTCTTCCCAATCCTTCCCCTTTCAAATATTAGATGCCCTGTACGTTTTCACAGCGCACGTTCCCATATAGTTCCTGACCACTACCTCCTATCGTAACCACGACCTATCTCCGACAGATGATCTTGATTCCACTCTGTCTCATTCCTCCCTTCCTCCTTGACCCTTTCCGTTCCGTCTCTTATCGTTCGCCCCACTCTTCCTCCCGCACACCCACACCTTCCTTTCGCAGCACTTCGCACCGTCCGCTCACCCGCAGAGGCCAACGGAGCGTCATCTGAACTCGCACGCACGGTCCGTCGCGCTCCCGGTGGCGAGATTATTTGTGAATGTGACACGCCGGCGTTATGTCAACGCGGGCGGAGGCGGCTAATGCGTGCGACCACCACTAGGCGGCACGCACGGGCCGGCCGCCGCGCGCGTCGCGTCGCTTCCATTGTTACGCGCCGAGTAAAATAATCGTCTATGTTTTGTGTACCGTCTGACGAGGTATTTCTGCATCAACGGTTTTTCGAATGGATTTACTATTTCTCGTTTGCCTTCGCGTTTCCTCCCGCGCCCGCGTGGGCTCCGCGTCAGCTTTTACGTCCCGTAGAGCGCGCGAAATATAGCGGGAATAACCAGCGCTAAATGGAGAGCGTGTTTAACTTCGTTGGCCGTGTTACGTGGGGGTTTTGGTTTTACCGCTGCCGCCGCGTCGGCCGGGGATTAAGCGCAAATTCCTGGGGAGGGATTCCGGCACGCGCTGAGACAATATTCCGCCATTGTGATTGTTTTTGCGAGTCCGTATGTCCGTGAGTGCTTGTTAATGCGGATGTCAATAAGGCATTCGGCGAGGACAGGCGCTTGTAAACAAGCACGGACATTTATGTCTTTCGGGAATCTGTGTTCCGTTGCCGGTATTATGCCCTCATATTGGTGTTTGGGACTGGGATTTATTACGTATTTATATCGTTGTAGGTGTCGTGATGTTTTATTGACTTTTATAGTTTTAGAATCTGATGTTTCTATTTGCTCATTTTGATCGAGAAGCGTTCAATAATCTTCAGAAAAAAAAAAAATTTCTATTGCGTGGTGTCAGTTACTTAGAATCATTATTTCGCCGAAACTTTCTGTTTTCATGTGATATGCACGTCCAACATAAACTATTTAATTATTAAGGTTACACAGGCGATGAAAGCTACTTTCGGTCAGAAAAAAATTGATGATTCGTTAATACAATTCATCTGAATATTAAAATTAAAAATGCATAGGTAATGTCGGAATGAATTGAGTATTCATAAATAATAGTTTATAGGAGTAAATCGTACGTGAGGCCATGTTTAGGTTGCGTTATAAATGTTTTCACTCTTCCATCCCGGGATTTACATTCCTTGTTGAAAACGTGTTGAATTTATTCGTCGCCAAAGGAAGTGGACGTGAGTCGTTGAAGTTGAGGAAACTCGTGGGCGCCCGGGCCGTTGGTCGAGCGAAAGCTGTGCGTGCGACGGCTGGGCGGCGGAGTATTGGCGGCACGGCGCTCAACTGCGTTGTGAACGCCGCGTCTCGCCCGCGGCCCTTGGCAAAACTGCGCAAGTTGCGCCAAATGAACCATAAACCGCTGCGGCGGGCGGCGCGTCTCGTGGCAACGGCCTGCCACCGCCCGCCAAACAAGTTACGACGGTGGAGGACCAACGCCCTTTCCCCATTGCCTTCGCCCGTGCCCTTGGCCACGTCCGGATTGTCAGTTTCCCACGCTGACTTCCCGTCCTCGCCACTCCTTCGGCTCTCCGCCGTCTCTTCCTCCGCCCTCGCCTCTCCTCGTCTCCGCTCGACCATTCTTCGCCACCCCTCGCCCCAACGTCGCTTCTCCGTCGCTCCTCCATCGTCTTTCGCTCGATCCTCTCTCGTCCGTCCTTCGCCACTCCTTCGCTTTTACCATGCTTCTATTATTCTACTTTCATTCCTCATTCTCCCCTCCATCATCCCTCTCTCGTCCCTTCTTCGCAATGTACTCGTCCACCCCTCGCTCCTACCCCACCCTTCATTGCCCCTCATCGCTCCTCCCTCGCACGCCATCACACACTCATTTTTCCCTTCCTTTCACGACCCATTATCTCCCTCGCCTTCGTCCACGGCCTTTGCTTTGACCTTTCCTTTGTCCTGTAGCTTCGGTCTCGCATTTCCCTCGACCTCATCGCAGCCTCGGGCTTGGTCTTTCGGGGAGGGCGGCGCCACATCGCGGCATTGCGTGTTCCACCCGTCTCCCCCGCCTCGTCCCTTTCTTGGTGCCGAGCTCCTCTTTGTGATTCGGCCGCAAACACCGGAGCCGGCCGCTGCTGCGGCGATCGGAGCAACTTTGCCCCGACGACGCCCGACTTTCGCAAGGTTGATCAGCTGCGTTCACAGGTTGTTCGTGCTCAGTCTTGACTAGCCCACGGATTTGTGCTTTCGGCTCTGTTGTATTTGTTTGTTCATGTGATGTTTTGTTTTGTGCGTTTGTCTTTGTTCATTATGCATGGCTTAGGAATGACCTCGGGGTCTGATTTTGAACTGATCCAAGATATATTTTGTAACTTCCATTCGTTAAATTTCGTGTTTGTTTGAGTGCGTCTCTCTTCGTCTTCTGTGTTTGCCTACTTTCTTCTTTTACGATTACTCCTATCTTTTTTATTATGGATATTATATCTTCCTTTACAATCTGTTCTTGTACTTTTATTTCTGCGAGCGTTTGCAATAATGTCCAGAGAAAAAACAACTATTTTTTACTTAAATGTGTTCTGCCCATTCCTACCTACACTGCAGTTGGGTCGCCCTGATCTCATCGCTGAGCCGCTCTGCTTTCAAATAAGGTCGAGCCCACCCCGGCCGAGCGTTCGGTAGTAGCGGACTACGTCATAGGAATATAGGTCTTCCAATAGAAACTTTCGGCGTTCTGCGAGCGCCACACCTGCGAGTCCCACGCTGCGCCGCCCCGCCCCTCGCCCCGCCCCTCGCCCCGCACCTCGCCCCGCTCCGCCCGCTCGGCGCCTCTCCGCGCCCTCGAGAAGACCAACATCGCTCCATCCGCGCCCGGAAAAAGGCCCTTTCCGAATTTTCCGCTCCTCCACTCCGGTCGCGAGTTGGAGTGGCCTTCGCTCGCCCCAGCCCTTGCATTGCCCCGCCTTCCCGGTCCCCCGCCACTATTGTGGCCCCGGTTCCCCGCTTCGCCCCCCCCCCCCCCACCACCACCCCGCTACCCAACCAAGTGCGCCATCGCAGGTAAGAGGGCGAGCTTCGCGATGCTGCCGTGGCCGGCGGCGGCGGCAAAGGGCATTACTGCTGCTGGAACTGCAAAAGGACGAGATTCTCTCTCTGCGAGATGCACCCTCCGGCAACGTCATATGGCGGGTCCCGATTGCATGCAAATTAACGCTGCTCTTTGAATTAAAGCCTTGAACGCTCAACAGACACCGCCTCTAAAGTTTTGTTTTGGAAACGTCGGCATATCTATGCAAATAAAGTCGATGTACGCCTCAAAGGATAGGATTATGTAAACTGCCCTTTTGTTTTTTGTGCACGGGTGTATTCGTGTATATTATTAGCCGATGTGTGCCGCAGATCACTTCCCACCAACAGCTTCGTCGGCCCAATCAAAATTCCGTATCCGCACATCCCCGTCGAGGGAAAAAAAATTCAACTTACACGTCCGTCGTTACAATTTTCCGTTAGAAAAGTTCAATTTGCGGAGGGAGTGAGGTTTCATATTTCGATCATCCTGCCCCGGCGTGCCATATTGCCGGATACAGAGCCGAGCATTACCATATTTATTACTCAGGTGTTTCGCAGGGGCGGTCGTTGAGCGCGCTTTTTGCGTCCCGCGCCGCAGGGAGCGCTGCGGTCGGCCAGCATGGGAGTGCGAACACGCGACACGCACGTGCACGGGATCTCACGCACTGCGTTCGCCCACCTGCACACCTGGTCATGCGCGCGCGGACTTGCCACACCTGTAGCGAGTCGCGCGCCCAAACGACGCTCCGGATGAAACAGAGTGGGGGGGGGGTCCTCGAAAATCGTTGAATTTCAATTTTGCACAAAACCCTCAATTAATTTTTCTCGTATTAGGGACGCGTTGCTTTTCACTTGCCATTTCAGGCTTTTATGTTTTTTATGCACACCTGCGACTAACCTTGATCGTGTGTGTGTGTGTGTGTGTGTGAGAGAGAGAGAGAGAGAGAGAGAGAGAGAGAGAGAGACAGAGACAGAGATAGGAGATTTTAGTTCTAAAAACAACCGAGAGATTTAGCTATGTACTCAGAATCTTCCAGGCATGCGTTCGTAGACCCCATAAACATCCTAAAACTTCCATATTTCAAAAATTTTATTGTGTTTGCTATCCGTGTCGGTGCCCAGAAATATTTGATGCTCGTTGCTCTCGCAGCTTTACCTCTCCAAAAAATATTAAGGGAATTAAAAGAGAGGAAAAACGCCGCAGGGCAGGGAGGCGCCGGAGGGCGAGAGGAATTTGTAATTCGAATTCGAATTACGTGCAGCGGCTGCGAGCAGTTTGTCAGAGAAATTATTTCATCACCCCGCAGCGCGTGCGCGCACGCCTAGCAAGTTGCCTTTGTTTTCATAAAACGAAAGAGCGCCCGGCGGTGCCCTGCGTTGGAGTTGGAGAAGAGAGAAAGTCTAGGAGGAGGCGAGATATTTTGGCAGAGGAGGGGAGAGATACGAGAAGGGGGTGGCAAGGGAGAGGAGGAGAGGGGAACAGAGATAGGGATTTTAAAAAAATTGTATTATTTTGAATGGTATACATGATTCAGTTTTACAATACAAACTACATGTTATGATCTATTTTTAAAAAAACTAAACTATTAAAAGGAGGGATAGGTAGAAGAGGGTGATGGAGGAGATAGGGAATGAAAAGGAAGAGATACATGAAGGGGGAGGATGAGGAGAGAAGATGAGATATGGAAGAGGGATAGGCTAGAAGCGACAGAAAGTGAATGATAAGAGAGGGTGAGAGGAGATGGTGGCGGACAAGGAGAGACACAAGGAGAAAGGCCATAAAGGGCAGGAAAAAGAAAATTGAACAGAAAGGGAATTCTACATGAATATCAGAAGATATAGTTACGGCACCAAGCCATCCTCGTACCAGAGATTGTAATTCCTACTACGTAAGTAATGCGCTGTGTATAGTTACGTAGCAGTTAAGAGAAACGGAACGTGCATGGCAATGTTGGCATTGTTCGTATGATAGGAAATTAGGAGTGGAGGGTTTTAGATGCTAAGTAGGATATATGCTTCAAACGACGGGTTAGTTCTTAAAAAAGGAACCGTAAACTGCCCGCCATAACTTTCCTGTTCCACTCCTTTCCGCGTTCCAAGAGCCGCTCATTTGGCGGATGATAGATATTCAGTGCATATGAAATTACTCTTTCATTGTATGTGTAATAAAACATTGTATACAATCGTCATGGGTTCAAGTGTTAAAACGAAAAAAAAGTCATATTAATACTGGAATTTCTTTGGTTTAAGGGAGTTACCAACACGCAAGGAACAAAAAGTTTCCTGTTGAGAATGAGATGTGTTCTAATTTTTTCAGCGCACTTAGTGTCACTTAATCTAGTGATTTAGCAAAATAATGCAATTTCGAATTTTAATTAAATGTCCATTACGTGCATATCGCTTGAAAAAGTTGTGTGCGAAATTAGAAAACTTATTGGAGAAATTCTTTAATTCGATCGGTATGCAATAACTCGAAAACGCGTAAGAGATTATTATCGCCAAATCTCCTAAACAATATTTTTCTACGTTCTTCACCTGTACAAAGTACAGCTTTCTGCATTTTTCCCATCTGTAATCCCAGCGATGAGGTCTTCCAATTAGTACTGGCAGCTTATGAAGTTCTGTAGGTCGGGGGTGATAGCGTATCTTCCGTGTCTCGTGACACGTTTTTCTCCTCACTAAACAGACTCGCGCTTCGTTCCATGTCTTTCAGTCCAATAGACAGCCACGTTTATTCTTTTGTCCTTCCGTCACTACTTTAGTGGCTTTCATCTTTTATTTCCTTTTCCACACATGTGAATCTCTTCTGCCATTCACATACCCGCTTTTCCATTAAGCTTCGCCGAGCGTTCGCGAATTGCTTTCATGAATCAGCGTCGAATGAATCAGTGTGAATGTGGGTCTCTCATACTTCAGGATCTTTTAGAATGCACTCCGATACTTTTTCTCGATCGCTCTCTACCGGTTTCGCGTTTCCATTCTATCACTTTTGCACTGCTTTCAATCCACTTCTCGTACTAGTCATTCGCTTTCTACTCCTTCGTATTCGCTGTTATTTTACGCACGCTATTGAATACTTATTCAATCATTACATCATTATCCGGTTGTTTGTTATTCTGTATCACTCCTGACTGATTCGTGGCGAATCCATGGGGACTCTCGTTCCCTCCCCCTGTATGCCAACATTTGTGTTGTAATTTTCTTCAATGTATTCAATACATTACCACATATTGATAGCATTGCATGCGAAGGAAAGTTTTTATTATGAATATGCATTTTTTTATTTTAAGTAAACAGTTAAATTGATTTTTTTTAATTGAGGGAGGGATTCCTAACTGAGACTGCTCCTACTTTTCTAAAATACATTTCGGATCCGCTCTTGTTCTTGTTATTAATATTATTAGCTTGTATAAATAACAAATAACACGCAGTTGAAGTTTGTAAATCGGGGCGATAGTTGAAGTTTATAACCCACCGAGTCTGTTATTTGTGTTATCGGGCGTGTATTGTTCAGTTCTTTTTGTAATGTCGTTTTCTTTTGTTTAAGAAGAAATATATAAACAAGAAGTAGAATTTCTTAAAGTAACAGTACTCACACACCATTTTTTAATACAACTCATTTGTTCCGATTGTTCTTAACGGCAGCAGAATGTCAAATCCTTATCGGGCCCCGGCCATTATAGTGGATTATCGTTCCTCTATTTGGTTCCGTCAAATGCGTTTGGACTGTTAAATCGTTAACGGACGCCGGCCGTTAAACAGCGGCATTTGGTTCCTCTATCTGGTTGCCTTTGCCCCATAAAACAGTAAAACGAACAGAGTTTTTGGTCTGCTGCGGGCGCCGATGGCTCGCCTCGTTCGCATGCCGTGTGAATCGCCGAATGCCCGTGGCCCACGAGCCGGGCGGGGGCGAGGGCGGGCAGCTGCGCGCGACGACGGCGCGTGGGCGCTGACGGGGGCCTTTGTGCCGCGGACCAGTCGCCCGATTGCGCGGCCCAACGCCCACCCGCTCCGCCCCCTTCGGTCCCGCCCGCGCTGCGACGAATGCTCCCCCTTGTTGCAGGGCGACCTCGCGCTCCATGCAATACGAACCATCTCGCTCTCTTTTTCTCTCTCTTTCTTTCTCTCTCACTTTTCTCTATCTCTTCTCTCTCTGCCTGTCTCTCTTCTCTCTCTTTGTTTCTCTCTTTCTTTACTTCTCTTTCTCTCTTTCTTTCTATCTTTCTTTCTCTCTTTCTCTCTTTTCTATATCTCTTCTCTCTCTCTTTGCATGTCTTTCTTCTCTCTCTTTTTCTCTCTCGCTCTTTCTCTCATTCCCAATAGTTCCCATTCTTGATCCTTCTACAGCCTTCTTTTAATACCTTTCTTTCCACATTTCTCTTACTCACTCCATCTCTCCTCTCTTTTCCTCCTTCACTGGCTCTCTTTCTCTACTCCTATACTCTCGTTTCACCTTTATTCCCCTGCTTGCGTCTATGCCTTACGTTTTCCTTGATTCTCGCTCCACTCATTTCTTTCTCTATCTGTCACAATGTATTCTGCGTTATTCTTTTACTCTGTCTAAATGTATCTTTTTCGGTTGTGAGTTGTTGTTGTTGTTGGTTTTTTTTTTTTTTTTTTTTTTTTTTTTTTTTTTTTTTTTTTTTTTTTTTTTTTTTTTTTTTTTTTTTTTTTTTTTTTTTTTTTTTTCAATTCTTCCTACCAAAACTATTATTTCGACTACTGTAATTAAATTCATGTCTTTGCACTTCGGTTGACTTATTGTGCTCTTAAAGTTATATATTCTTGGTCATGCTGGATATACCTGCAGTTTTAAAACTTGTTTCCTCTGATTTCTATTCCACCATACTTATTAAAGATTTTCTTTTGTAATCTAGCGTCAATCCTTTTGCAACTTTATCATCTGTTTAAAATTCGGGTAAACATCGCCAGATCTCCAGATTCTCGTTAATTCTTTCAAAATCTCCTTTTTTCAGATTTTTCGTCAATATGTTAGTTTGCTTTTTCAATTTCATGTGTTTACCTGCAATCTCTATTTTCCTTACGGCATGCACACTGAACTCTTTGCTTTCTTTCCTCCTTGCTTTTTCGTGTTCTCTACCACCAATACCCAAGCACCCTCTCGAATACTCAGGCCGGGTCATATTCGTCCCCTTAGTATTGCCGTCAGTGCGTGTGACATGTCTGCCGGTCTCTTTACGCCCACAGACGAACGCGCCTGCTATGTCTCTTTGAGCGTGACCGTTTGTGGGCCCCTCCCTCCAGTTTCCGAGCCCCGCAATTGCTCTAAATATTTTGTCGAGCGGCTCGCCATGCATATAAATAAGCAAATTGAAAGTAAATACTGGCGGCCGACGCTCGCGCCACGGGGGCTTGCGGCGGCCTGCGCAAATAGCCTCCCGCGCTTTCGCCGCCGCGCGCCGCCGCCCCCGGTCCCCGTCTGCCCGCCCCTCCCCGCCACCGCTGGCCTCCGGCTCTCGCCGCTCGCCCCGCGTGCCGCAGCCGCACCGCGCCGCCGCTTTTCCCATCGTTGTTCGCCGCGATGCCTCGCCTCTGTTTGATCGCCGAGTGAACGAGCGCGTGTTGAAGCTGATGTTCTCTTGACACGATTGCGTAAACGCCGCGCATGTATCTTCTCTTGACACGATTGCGTAAACGCCGCGCATGTATCTTCTCTTGTTCATCGCAACTTCCGTTGGGATGAGGTTTTGGAAGTACATTTGCTTTTTTATTTTTATTTTTTATTATTAATTTTATTTATTTCATTTATTTCTTTTTTTCGTTTATTTCGTTCATTTCGTTTATTTCATCTATTTTATTTCTTTTTATTCACACTAAATTTGTTTATGAAACGCCGAACTGGTGTGAAAGTCGTTTTTCCCACTACAGTGCATCCAAGTTCTATCAGCGTACTCTTATAGATGCTTGTTTAAGCTGTGATTTGTTTGTACCTAACTTTGTACATCCTTCATCACTTTCACAGCGAAAATAGATCGTGAGTACGATATTCATCAAAGTCACTTATGTGGTTCAAAAGTGACAAAGGCAAGAGGAAAGTCACAATATGCTTAGTGGAAAGAAAGACCTTTGTTTGTACGGTTGGGCCAAGAGGGGAAGTCAGGCCATTGCGTTTGATTTCTTTAAGGAGACAAAGGCAATGTTCCTTCCCCCAGACACACTGCGTTCTATGCAGAGTTGCCAACATTTCGGCCGTCGTACTATGACCTTCCAGAGGACCGAAACTCAGTCATCAATACTTTATAATTATTTTTTTCTGTGTATTAACAATAGTATAAATATTTTAGCCGACTTGGATGGCCGAGGTGGCAAAGATCGAGTACCGACTCAGCGCTTCAGTCCGAAGGGTCGCGGGTTCGAGTCCCGTCTTGGGCATGGTTGTTTGTCCCTTGACTTTGTATGTGTTGTCGCGGAGGGCCTCGCGTTCTGCTAACCCCAGATCATAGGAGTCTGCAAGTGTGTTGGTCTAGTGTATGGTCGAATACGCGTCCCATCGGGATGTAAAGGGTAACCAGCTGTTGGCTGAATAAAAGCCCTAGATAAATAAATAAATAAATAAATAAATAAATAAATAAATAAATAAATAAATACATATTTTCAGTATAACAGTAAATTGTCTATAGACTCCGGCCGGGGAAGTCTGCCTACGCAAAAGCACTCTTCCCTTCCTGGGTAGTGGCGGAGAGCTTCCGCGTCTTACGGTCTACGCGTGCCGCCTGTCGGTTCTCCCGTGCGGCGCAAAATATTGCGCGATTATAAATTCAACTTCATCGACGCTACGCCCCCCTGCCCCGCTCAGTATTTTACGGTTTTAATTAATGCCCTGAACGTTTTAGCGCCGAGTTGCGACCGCGCGCGCGGTTCGTCCGGGGCTGCGCTTGAGGGCGACGGGCAGAGGCGAGAAGTGTGACGGGTGAGCGAGATACGAGGCGGTGAGGCGAGTCGGGGAATAGGGCTGGGAGACGAGAAGGCCATGAGGGCTGGCTGAACTATAGCTGAACAGCTTAGAAAAAAATCTTGCACTACGCTTGCACATGTTTGACGGCTGAACTTCCATCATTATAATCAGTCACCAACCACTAACTCCTCCTCCGCTGGACATGTTGTCACGCGTTCGGTATCGGTGACAGTTGATGTTATCCAAGCAAAATTCCGCTTCACGCATTCAACGCTAAGCGCTAGCATCAGTTGTCCGTTGTATCGCCTCTAGAAGCGAAGCCTAATGAGAAAGATGTTACCCTGCGCTTCAACAGACAAGCCTAGCCTACTATGTTTTCTACGTCAATATTTGGCCGTGAATAATAGTGTAATAACAATGTATTTCTGTGATAATTGGCAATGAAGTCCCTCGCGCCCAGACAGGGCTATTGAACGCGGACGTAGGGGCAGGGAAGTCTAAAAATCGCCATAATTAACTTTGTAAAAGTCACACAATTATGACAAACAATATGATCGTGATGTTTATGAACTCTATAACCTGTCTTGCGTATCCCTGATGCCTTTCTCGTAGAAAGTCTCCGCCTTTAATAAACTGACATCAGTGCCTTTCGTAGCTCCTAGGTCCTGGTGTTACCCTGACTTGTCTCCTCACTCTCCGCGTTCACGACACCTCTCTCACGCTCTTTATGTCCGCTGTCGGAAGGTACCTGGTACAACTAGGCAATGTTCTTTACTCTGCGCGCTCGCAGTGACATGCCCTTGAAACACGCTGCATTTGTGTCGCTGTGCCGCTTTCGGCGACGTCATTGTATCTTCTCTACGCTTGTTCGCACTGTAATTCCACTTTGCATAGCTTTCTCACCACGCCGACGCTAGAGAAAGCCTTACAGCTTTAATACGTAATGTTCTTCAAGTCGTTTTTAGTGTTAGACCATGGGTAGAAGTAGTGTACATGTTATTTTGCGTTGTTGGTCGGAAGTGTGTCTAAACTTTGGCCTGATCTAGTTTTATAAACCTTTAAAATTGACACAATCTGTACATTGAAAATTCTCAGTAAAGTTAGACGCATGGAGATTTTAGTTTTCCAAAAAAATAGTTCGAACTTTAGGCGCACTTGTTTTTGTTTAAACTGTAATAATATATTCTAGGAACGTTCTCTTTTCCAAGTTTTTAACAAACCAGTAAAATAGATCCATGTTTACGATTATCGAACTGTAATACATGTGTCAAATCACAATATTCCTCAGACATGATTCATGACATTAATGCACTAGAAGAGATGAATCAATTCTTGAATGTATTATTCAGGTTAGTAAATTTTGAGAAGCCTTGTCCCTTTGTTTTTGCATTGAGAATTGTGAATATCATTGTTATAGAGTATTCTGCACTAACGCAGGGCTTTTCTTGCATTTTTATAGTAATAGATTCTCGGTAGGGTAATAGTGCTAAATTCTGTATTGCTGAAGAAAATGATAAATGTAGATGTTTGGCTCCTTCATTCTCTCTCACTCAGAAATCACCTTTATCCTCCGGAGTTCCAAGTCCATAACCTACGATTCTTGACCCAGCGATCTGTCTCACTTTTTTCGCTGTCACTTACCTCACCCTGCATTAAAATAAGTTTTATACATCATCCTTTGACAAGCTGCAAGAATCGGTAGTTTGCAGTTCTACGTTAATGTATGTGGCCAATTCAAAAACCCACAGTTACAAGCAAGAACTTTCGCGATCTTTTGTTTTCAGGGTTCGTTTACTGTCACTGCTGACCGCTAACTTTCAATGCCTGCAGAGTCTTAGTATCGCACAGCTAAAACGATCCAAGGGCCCAGATTCCCTGAGATGTTTTCGCTTATTTCGATATTTATTTTTTTATTTATTTATTTTACATCAAAAAACAGTTAAAACTGCGTATGACGTGCTATGGGGAAAAGTGAATTGTGTGCACATTTTCAAAATTCTGTGATCCCATTTTTTTTAATTTTTTTAAAAAGTATTTTATATTCGGTTGGATTCCGTCCTGCCCGCGAACCCAGCGCGTCGCCTCGGCGCCCCGCGGCTGGGAGTAATAACGTTTCAGATCCCGATTGCCCGGTCCGGCCTCACAGCGCTAGCGGCGCCGTTTAGCCTCGAAATTGCGCTAATCTAGCGACATCCGTCTTCGCTTTGTCGCGCGGGCCCGCCGCCCTGCCGCGCGCGCAAGCGAGCAGCGCCTGATGTCAAAATCGATAGGTATCGAGCGTAGTCGTCCTCGGTTCCAGAAGCGCAGTTATCAGGGACTTTAGGCACAACGTAACATTCGACAGCGGTATCGATTTTCAGCGCATGCGCAGCTCGAGTTGCGCATGCGCAGAAGGTTGAGATTGCTGTACGCTACGTTGTGCTTGAAATCCCTTTCGACAAACGAAGACGTGGTCGGGGGTAGGTGTCGGAGGAGGTTGACTGTGGCACAGCAGGAGATATGATGCCTTGGTAACGGATGGTGCTTTTCATTTGGGGGAACGAGAACGCCCCTTTCATGAGAATGGTGTGTTATCAATCATGTTTGATTCGAACTTCCTGGTGAGTTGGTTTTGGAAATAAAGTGTCGTTCGCGCATTTCTTCTATACTGTTTATCATTTCTTTTAACGATTTACTTTGATGACTTTTCTTTAGGTAAGAAAATTTCGTTGATAAGACATTTCATACATCGCGGTTTATTTATGTTGCGTAACTACGGGTACAACAACATTACAATTTTTTTTGTGTTATTTAAGGTCGCATTAACATCTAGGTCATTAGCGACCACTATTGGCATTAACGTTATAGTAACTATGAAGGTGAAACGAAATCGTGTTGATAAGGGGTGAAAGGACGAACATAAATACAACCAAGTCCGAGGATGGACTCGAACCCGCGACCCTTCGGTCCGAGATCACTACGACACTACTGCCTTAGCGATCTCGGCCACCGGGCCGAAATTACAAATTTTGTGCAAATTAATGCAAACTTTTTGTTCTTCTTTATCATGTATGCGTGTGTTATGTACTCATATCAAAGAAAATGTGAAGCGCCTTATCCAGGCAGCTAACATTGTTCAGATTCCCCAAATGTTTTGGAAATGTTTGTAAACCTTTCGTTCGCACAGAAGAGAGAGATGCCTCGATATGATCCATTCGCCCGATTCGCGTCCTCGCCTGTCGTATTTATCTCTTGAATACCTTCCCCTCTCATGGTGGTTACATTTTACGTCTCTCAATTATAAGCCCTCTGTATAGTCTGCGGGGCGGCGCATCGACGGTTAAAATAAAACCGGCGCGTGGCAGGTCCAAGCTTAATTGACTCGTGCAAAATCCGGGGGCGTGGCGTGGGGCCCGGGCGGCGGCGGCTGCGTTTCCTAATCGAACGCAATAATTTCGGCGCGTGATTGCGTTTGTTCTGCGTGCCTGCAGCCGACGTGACTTGCACACGTCGCTGCGCGGACAAGCCGCCCGTTGTGAGCGGCGGTTCGCCTTTTACGTCCAGTTGCGTTAAAATCCCTTCTCTTTCCGTGTTTTGTTTTATGCATTTGAATGCTTGGACATCTGCGCCATATAGAAATGTAAAGTTTCATGAGTGGCGATTTTATTGTATTTCCTCAATGGTCATTCGGTGCTTGTTCTTGTTATAGTACCTGTCTTTCAAAATGGTGGACGCGACGTCGAACGTGTGCGGAATTATATGTGCCATGAAAGTTTAGGAAGAATACGCCGGAAGAAAAATAAAATGTCATAGGCAATTTGTATCGGTTCAGTTGTTTCAGTGGGAACTACCATTGGAAATTTTTACTGTTCAGTCCTTAGAAGTTTAATTTTGAAATGTGACTTTGTATCTAAAGCATTATAAAGAGTGCTCATGGTTACTTTTCAACACTTTTTCTTTAGTAGATCGGTTTCTTAACTAAATGAACAAGACCGTTCGATAATGTAACTAGAAAAAGTAAATTTTGGAACTTATTCGTAAAAACAAGTTTTAGAAGAGAAACAAACCTCCCTTCTGTTGCTTTTCTTAAGTTCTGACGATCGATCGCCAGTTTTTAATTTTAACTATTTTACTAGAACTCAAGTAATAGTAAAGTTATAATTTAAGTCATTTAAACATACAATTAAATTATTTAACATCTAAAAATTCAGATTGATTATATTGTTTAAATTTCGCGCTCTGAATTTTCGAAAGAAATTTTCGCAGTTGTCCTGAAGAATCTGAAGCTATTGCTGTGCTAGAGTCTATGGCAAATGAGGAGTCGTATTCGGATATTCCGTGGCCGGTGCTGACCTTTGGCCTGGTGCGTGCCGGCGCTAGCAACGAACTCGCTCCCAGCGAGGAGCGCCAGCGGCCGCCAGGAAGGGCGACGACGTGCACGGCGTAGCGTCGAGAGGGAGGTGCCGACTCAGCCCTCCGGGCGTCACACCGCCCCGCCCCCCCCCCCCCCCCCCCCCCCCCCCCCCCCCCCCCCCCCCCCCCCCCCCCCCCCCCCCCCCCGCCCCGCCCCCGCCCCGCCCCCGCCCCCGCCCCCTGCCCCGCCCTGCCCCGCTCCTCTCCCGCCCCGCCCCGCCCCGCCCCGCCCCGCCCCGCCCCGCCCCGCCCCGCCCCGCCCCGTCCTCGCCCCGCCCCGCTCCCGTCCCGCCTCCGCCCCGCCCCGCCCCCGCCAACTCACCCGCCCCCGCTCCCGCCAACTCACCCGCCCGCGGCGCCGCGCCACAGCTGAAAATGGCGGCAGCTCCCTCGGGACGCGAGCGCTTACCGACACGCTTCTCTCCCCTCTCGCCCACGCCCCCGTCCCGGCTCCCCAGCCTCGCGTCCCGACCGCGACCACGCCCCCTTCCCCCCTGCGACCCAGCCGTGCCCTGCCCCATGCATTCCCCATCCCTCAACCGCTTCAATCCTCGCCACGCCCCACCCTCTGGCCACCCACTTTACGCTCCCCCTCCACCCTCGCAACCGACCCCTGCATGCCCGAACCCTGCATTTCATGACTACTCCACTACCACTCCCCGTGTCCTCTTCCTCCTCTCTGTCACTCCTCCACTCCCCTCACCAAGCCTTACCCGGCTCCCGATCCCATCGCCCCCTCCACCTCCGCTTTTTCGACCCCTTCATCTCGCCGATACCCCAACTCTTACCATCGCCTCGCTCCACCCCGCAATCCGCCGCCAAGGGAACGACCTCTTAATGTTTGCATGATCCGAAAAGGTACGCGTCGCGCCGTTCTTAAATTGTCAAATATTTGGTGTTTATATGTTAAAGCGGCCCGTGTTTGAACATTCCCTTTCGGCACAAAGGGGCCCCGCTAAACAAGGCCACTGGTTTAATTCAGCGCGGAGGGCACCGTGTGTGGATTTTGACGGGCGGCCCGAGCGGGCGGGAAAAAATGGCGGCCCGCCCGGTGCTGTGCATCATGTGGACTCAGCGTTTCCTCGTCGAGCTCTCTCAGGAAACGGCACATAAAATTCCTGGTGCTTTACGGAACAATGTCGGATTTCTGTTAGCCCTTTTTCTGGTTCGTCAAACGTTGCTTAACGTTGTTTGTACTTGCTTAAATTGAAAAAAAAATATAATGGCATTTCTATGAGGCTCATTAGCTTTGTGTTATAACTTGAAGATAAAGTGCAATAGGTGTGTCTATTTGGTTATCCTTATTTAGAGTTCGAAGGTATTATGTAATTTTCTATCTCTCGCAATTGTTGATCTTTTCCAAGCTTTGATTGAATTTGAGAGTCTGCGAAATTTTTCATCAATAATTTTGATTAAAATTCTTTACAACAATGGTTTTTAGTGTTCAGAATTAACTGATTAATGCACCTACCTTATATTTATCTAAAGAGTTCCAAACGTATTTTTAACAATATTATTTTTATAATTCTACCAATATTATTTTTGTATATCATAAAATTCCCACTTGCTTCTATTTGTATATGCGGTAAAAAGGCCAGGTATTTCAGCTTGTTATAAATATATGCCTGTAATTTGATATATTTTTTTCTCTTTTGCAGGTAAGTTGTTCAGGAGAATTCTGCGACTGCCTGCAAACGTTTACTGCACGTGAGTATCTTGAAAAATATTCTAAAAACTTGACTCTTAGGGCTTGCGTCTTTAAATCTCGTGGAGATCTTGAATTTCAAAATTTGCAATTCTATTGTAAACAGGCTTGAACAAAATAATTTATAACGAATCGTTTCATTGAAATGCGAAAGCGCGATGAATTGAATCGAGCATGTATTCTCTAAAGTAACTTTTACAAAGTTCAAGTTTCATCCTTTTTTATGTAAAAATAAAGAATTTGTGTTCAAAAATTGTGGGAAGAATTGAAGAGCGATACGTAGTGTACGAAATTTGGAAGTTTCGAAATGAAAATATTTTATCTGAGTGACGCCCACAGCATTAATTTCGCGAAATTAAGTATTGAATAGCGCACATTTGGTTTTTCTTTCTTAGAACTAATAATTTTGATATTTCGTAATGTTGCTGTTTTTGATTTGCGATTATTGACCCGGATGGGCAGCAGATCAAAATTAACTTAATAACATATCATTAACCATAACCTAACTTCGAAGAACCATGCCATTGCGTCATCAAGTATAGAGTTGTTACATGGACCCTCGAGGACCGCTGTGGAAATTATATTGGTTTTGTGTGGAAAAATTATGCAAACTTCCTGCTTTCCATGCAAGAAGCGTAAGATAAATCGATAGTACTTTTTGTTGTTGTATGGGCCAGATTGGATGGAAATTGTACTGTGTAAAACGCATTAAGGGCTGTGATTGTGTATGTATTCGTAGTGGAAGAGTTTACTTGATGCTCGGCGGTGAGAAGGGGTGATCTAGTGCAGCGGTCGCCTCTTTTGGACCTAACGGATCACTCTAATCCCCAAACATATAAATTGTTTATTATTTACAAAAGAAATGAATATATTGGTCCAGAAAGAAAAATTAACTGAGAAATAAAAATGCAGTCGAATTGCGTAAATTGGGTGCTTTTTACTTTCTCGTATACATACGTATATACGAAGTAATATACGTAGTATATAGAAAGTTATGTAATGCTGCGGAAAATCGATTTCAAGATTTCAACATAAATTTAAGTTTAGGGGTCCCCTGAAACTGAAAAAAGTGTTTTTTTCAAAGCGTCCGTCCGTCTGTAATAAACAATTTACATGTTTCTGGAGTGTTTCTATGCTTCCGCATTGCAAACTTTTGCCTACAAAGCATTTTTCAATCCAACTTTTGAGTGGTTATTGCGGCTCGGCCATTCAGAATATTCAAGTTGTTTATTAGACAAAATATGGTTAAAATTGTCTTAAGAGCTTAATTTCCGATTTTCGACGTTTACTCCCCGGACATCCTGTATGATGTGGAAAATGTCCTCGTGGGCCGTGGGTGGGCGTGGTTGGCGGAGTGGCCGGGCGAATCTCGGGTGCAGCCGCGCGGTCACGGGGCCGTAGCTGGCGTAAGCGGAAGCACGGGGTCACCCGAGCCCCCTCCGGGGCGATTCGCCCCGCCTCGCCCCGCCCCGCCCCGTTCCGACCCGCTCCGACGCGCTCCGACCCGCTCCGACCCGCTCCGACCCGCTCCGACCCGCTCCGACCCGCTCCGACCCGCTCCGACCCGCTCCGACCCGCTCCGTCCCGCTCCGACCCACTCCAACCAGCCACGTCCCGCCACGCCACGCCACGCCACGCCACGCCACGCCCCGCTCCGCCACGCCACGCCACGCCACGCCACGCCACGCCACGCCACGCCACGCCCCTTCCACAGAGCGCTAGGACGAATATGCTTGTCGAAAGCGCAAAGTAAATAGTTGTGTCAGCCAGAAAACTTCTACCAATATTAATATTTTTTGCTTTCCGTAATTTTGGTCTGTTGACGTAATTTTATAGATCTCTTCGAAAATTATACACAATATCCACGTCTGAATAAAATGTGTTTAGTTCATCATAGGTATGTGGATTCTTTCGGAACAATGAGCACTGAAAGTATGTAATGGAGATCTTCATGACATATTCAGTTCTACAGTAAACTCTGAGCGAGCCTGAACTTCTTGACATTGAGATTTTTGTGTCATTGAATTTCACGGAATATTTACGTTCGGAATCGGGTAACAGAGGTCTTTTGGTACTTTTGCCGACTATAGTATATCTACTGATTTGTCAAATTTGCTGCTCTGAAGATGTGGTGGTGATACAGCAATGAATGTCGTACGTTCTGCTCATTCGAAACAAGTAATTAATATTTGGATGCTCTTCGGACGTATATCCACATCAGTTGCAAGAGATCTTGAAATCTATGTCAATTTTCTCTGAAAATATGTAACATGCTCTCACCTTGCAGCTCTCATTATTGGGTAAATAATATTTTTATCTGTGCAAATAATTTCGGAATTGGTTCGTACAACTGTTTGTTTTACGAGTGTCATGGGTCGAGGTGTCATGTAACGGAATACAATATGGACACAAATCTGTGCATTCATGAAAAAGTAAATAGTTTTTTAAAAGCAAACATTTGGTGGATTGCGAAGTGTTAAATACATATTTGCTACTATGAACGAATTATGATGTTCTACAACATTGACTCAAACAGAAGTATTATAGCTACAATATAAGAATTGTATTACTGTATTAAGGGTACGAACTTTCTGCATTAAGGAAACGTAGGAGGCTTTTAAAGCTGACGAATTTGGGTATGGTTTTGCCTTATTTCAAACGAAAGTGGTCGAAGATAGTGAATGATTAATTTTTTCGCTTTTCCAATTCTCGGCTTGCACACTGTTTGCACCAAAACATATCTTTTAATTAATTAAAAATTTTGTTTACATTATTTATAGGTTGGTTTTAAACATTAATTTTCATGTTGATAATCAATATTTGCAAAATTGAATTCAATTTAGGATCCAATTTATTTTATGGGAGAGCGAGACCTTGTATGAGAAAGGTTTTATGAATTCATATTATTAATGGATGCAGCAGAAACTAAATGTGAACTAGAAGTTAAAACATCACAACCATTTGTAGTAAGGCCTGTGAAATTCAGGTTTTAGTTTACTTTAGTAAAATAATGCATACTTCTTTCACGAATGATACATTGAAATGAAAAAATATATATATCACTAGCTTTCAGTTTTTCCGACACTTCACTTACTCGTACATTTTTTTCCTGAAAACGATTATTTCATTTATGCACTATATGTTCTTCGGATTCATGGAAAATAATAAGAGACGTGATGTCACCTGATATGAACAATATGAGAGTTGGAGAAGTGTATAGGCGCTTTCGAAAAGAATTTGACCGGGAGCGGTAGCTCAGTGCATCAACTGATGTCACCAGACGAATGTCGTAGCAGTACCCTACCAAACAGGCCGCGGACCGCGCGCGATCTTTCCTTCCTCTTACACACACACTTACACTTACATGCACTACACTCCCACATATTCCGGGAGATCGGTCGAAAGCTTAGAGCTTGTTCCGACTGGGGCGGTGCCCCGCTGGTGGGAGAGTCCTGGTTACGGGCAAACCTCACCAGCCGACGGTAGGTCGGCACCGGATCTCGCCATCCAGCGGGGGAAGATTACCGCCATCTCCCGAGAAAAAAAACATGCACTACACTTACGAGACTAACGACCAAAGCAGTTGACGCGCCCGGAAACATGAAAATATCAATCAATCGAAAATAATTTGTGTCGCAGCATTACCCATTCTTGTGCCAATTGAGCCTCAAAAAGCTTTATGCGATCCACCCTGTGTACAAAAAATTCCACACGGAGAGGCCAAGATTTGAAGTGTGCCTTAGTGGTCACAGACTCGGGTTTGTCTGTGAGGTGGGTCGCATAACGGGTGCGGAACAGCTCATAAAGGCAGCGCGTAGCCGCGAGGGTGGCGCTGTCTGGTGCGCGCGCCAAGCAGGTGGTGCCCGCCCGAGGGAAGGCGCGCGTAATTCGGTTCCACCACCATCACCACCAACGCCTCACCCGGGTTCCGTTATGGCGGGTCGCGATCGATTACCCGAAGTGCCCGCCGCGTCCCCAGGGCAATTGCACTCCCTCGCTCCCACCTCGCCCCCGGTCCGCCCAGCTCCGCCTGCCCCACTCCGCCCCGCTTTGCCCCTGTGAGCGACCGGCGCGCCTGTCGCCGTGATCTGTGGGCACCTCTCGCCGCATACCCCGGCTGTTAGCGCTTTCTTGACAATTTAGACGAATTTTATTTGTGATTGCCCAAGGTTCATTTGTTTTTGTAAGATTCCACTTATTTTGGCCAGTCAGGTTTGGAACAATTAAGAAAAAATTATTACTCTAGTACTAAGTCTGTTTATTCACGTTTGAAAGATGATTGTGAGTTCACCGTCAGATAATGTGAAAACTTACAGAAATAGAATTTTATTTTCGTTTCATTGACATTTTATTATTTCTTTGTTGTTTTTCCCTGCTAGAACTCGCACGTCTTTTCCTTCGCCTATTCCTTGCGTGTGGTGGACCTTATTTTAAAACTTTTTCCTGTTTGAATGTCTACTCTATAATTTCGATAAAATAACTTTTTCTAAACCGAGTAGCGTGTTATGCAATGTGAACTAAATATATTTAATTGTGTTTGTATTGCACACTATTTCTTGGAAACGGTCTTCGAAACAAATTTTCATTTCCATCGCTCTGCACAATGAACGCTGCTTCCTTCTTCCTGAGTTGGACCGAAGATGCCATCTGAGACAAATTTAAAATGAGTTCACAAATTCATTAAAAGTTTTATTTTTTCTATATTTATTGTACTTATGTTCTGGTGAAGAACAAATAAAGCACCACTGATTAATTCGTTTTCCCATTTTATAGCTTCTCCAACAGTCGCTCACAACTCTCGTTTTGTATTGCTCACGAAGGAATGGTATACTCTGTCACCAAATTAATCGTCCGGAAGTTATGACTCTGGGACGTTTCAGAGGTTTATTTTCAAGAGTACTTTGGCGTAAGAGACTTTTCTACCTCTGCGTATACCCAGAGGAAAATATTTGATTTGTGTGTTGGGAAATGTAATTTCTCTGTTCTAAAATATCCTCGAAGTCGTTCAGTTTTGGAGATATTGTTTCCCAATAATTCTGGTTTGCCGGTATATATCAGGATGACAATGTAAATCTTCTTCAGAAACACTTTGGATCTTAATCCATTTAACTCACTCTCCTTTTACATTCGTGTGTTAGGATGAGAACAGTTTCTAATATGAACAACCAAGTGGTTACTACTTCGCCACTGAATTTTCGTTTTGTTTTTAAACTTTCCGTCTCAATCCATTGGTAGGTAGTGAAAACTTTTAGTTTTTACCCCACTGCGCCAATATAACATGGATGATAGTAATATAATTCAAGAGTTTGTAAGGAATGGATTTCATTATTCTATAACAACCCGAACAGCTCGACACATTTAATTTTGTGGAGTTTCGTTCATCTCCGAAGTGGTTCTGGGAATACCAAATCAATTATAAGCTGCTGTTAAAACTAAATTTTGCTGCTAATACATTTGACCTACATCTGAATGGGTCAAAATGTGTAGACCTTCTTGTCAGAATACTCATCAAACAATGAAAGACGCGTTCTATTTGAAATACCTACTGTATTAAGATATTGTATTGGTGCTTTTTTTTTACAAATTGGGGATTGATAACAATGTATCCCATCTAAGAGTAAAATATTTGATTCACGAGCGAGTTAATTCGCGCAGGTTATTTCTGTTAAGTTTATTTAGTTTGTAATTGAATGCTAATATCGTTGATCCAAGTTTCATTTTTCATCTTCCGTTTTCGTCATTTTAGTTCTTCTCCGCCATGTTCTTTATTGTTGCATTTTCACGCTTCCTCTTCGGGTGTCCGCGAGGGGGCTGTGCATTTTCTGCCGCGTCGTAGCGAAGGTGAACGGCGCGCCGCCTCGCAATCTTAGGGCCGTTTCCTCGAGAGTTTCGCTTCGATATTGCGAGATTCGACGGGCTGTCTTCGCCGGTCGTTTAACATGCTATAGCGCGATGTTGGCGTCGCATGTTTATTTCTCTTTTTGCCCCTCGTACGCGCGTTTTCCCATCGCCCCCTCCCCTCCCCTCCCCCCGCCTCCCCGCCCCCCGCAGCGCGGCCTTCCGTCGCCTTTGCCGCTTCTGCGAGACGCGAAGTGCCTCTCTGCGACTGTATTCCGGAAATATTTAAAGTACGACGTTCCATTGTGTACACACGTTGGCAACAAACACTTGAGATACTCCACAACTGCTTTATTCGCTGTTGATGGTTTTATTTCTTCTTTGGTCGAGCATCTTTTCTCTAATGGAATTCAAATTAGAATTTCTGTTTGTATTCAAGACTTTAACAAACCTTCAAGCTGATATTTTTGAAAATAGTTAGCTGCTTATTTAATATGTATAATAGCATTAGCATTTCCATATTGTGGAAGTCCTGAATGACCACATTGTACGATCTTGCTTTTGTAAAGCTGCGTCTTGCGACAGTAAGCTTCTTGCTCCAATGTAACACTAAATGTTTTGTCTTTTTCTGAGATAGATTTGTCACGATGTTTTACTAAAGCATTAGAGATTTGATATGCAAGCTCTCATTTCTCGTTAATTTTCTACATAATTAATTTCGGCACTTTTCTGATGAAATAATAATATCTGATATTCTGAAAGTATTTATTTAATGTAATACTGATTAGGCTTCTTGTTGTAGCTTTTTAATCTATTGGTTAATCTCCAAATTTACAATATATGGCTGCATATTATTAGTTGTATTACGAAGAATATTTACTTCATGTAGTACATTCATCGAATTATTTCTCTCCTGTTGTATGTAATGTTCGTTATTAATTTGTCTCTTAACTAGTAATTGTCACATATGTTCCAAACATCAAGGATGTCAATATTATTAACATGTTTCACATATTATAAACGCTTATTCCACCAGTCTCCCCAGGAAGATGTACTCACATTAACTGTCAGTACATCACGACACTGCAAAAAGCTTTGAACACGTGAAGCGTCACTCCAAGTGCAGACCTCTTCAAAGCACAAAAACTATTTTTCGAGGCCGAGAGGGAAGCCATAACTCGCCGCTTGCGGGGTGTTGGCGGCATTGTGCCCCGCCAGGCCGGGGCCGCCTAGCCACCTAGCGCAAGCGCATTAGCCAAAGCACAGTCGGCCGCGGTGACTGGCCGCCGCGGCCACCGCCCCGCCGTTCTTTTATTCAGCGACCTCAGCATTGTGGTCACCTGTACCCCGCGCCCCGCCCACCCGCCCGCTGTTTTACGCAATGTTTAATGCAGCCCCCTCTCAGCCCTGAGATAATGCCCGCTTAAAACCTGGGAGAGCTATTGTAAAAAATGTTTGCGTAGCTTTATAGCTCCACCCGGTGCTCCGCCCCACCGCCTCCCGGCCAGGTAAGAGTTTTGAGTGGATTATGACGAGTATCTCATTTTATGAAGTGGCAGGCGCGTAAAAAATTTCGGTCCGTCACGGCGGCGGGGCGGCCGTCGAGACTGCTGAAGTTTCAACTTTAAGGCTGCGTGGCTTACAAGTCATCGTGCCGTGAATATCTCGTCGTCTGGATCGGGATTTAGAACTTCTGGACTGACGCCGTCGGGGGGCGGGGCGATCCCGTCATATCAGCGCTGGCGGCGCGCGCGGCTGGCCGTCAAAGGCGGAGAAGGTTGTGGAAACGCGTGGCGGGTGACGGGCGCCGCCGACGCTTCAGCGAGAGAGATGCGCCGCCTCGCCGCCCGCGTTCTTTTCTCCCGTGTGGCCGGGAGTTGCTGGAGATGCGTTGAACAGAGAGATTACTATAAGAAGGGGCGGCTTGCTCAGTTACTGCTTGGGCACTTCTGGCTACATAATTGCTTATATCAATGCTGTCAATTTATCAATGCGGTGTTTACAGTTAGCCCATTTGAGAATGGCTTCATCGCTATCTCTTTCAATGTCATCGTCCTGCATGGCGTTGCTTCGTTTCCCAACTTGTCAAGGTGCTAGAGTAATTCCTCTATACCACCGTTCAGACTAGGAATTGAGTTGTGGAGGATGTCATGAAACGGGCGTTCTTCACTACCGTTACGGATATTATAGTTGAGACAATTTTCTCTGAGGGGGGTCACATCACTTTCCCGTGGTCCCCATTCTCTTGCCACTGCGACTGTCGCAACGTTGTTCCGCCCCCGGTTCGCAGATATCTAAGGGAAAGTTTCACGATAAGTATTGATGCGCGGAAATGAGAGAGCGGGTTATGCAACAGTGATATTCGTCGAAAATTATCATTAGCCATTGTCAGTGGATATAGATAAAAGTTAAAAATTAAATTCAATATTCAAGATAAAATCGGACATTAGGAGGCTGGAAACGGATAATGTGTTAACATCTAAGAATTCATTCAGAAAACATCGACGTAAGTGGGGATTAATCTGCAATTATTGGCGAATTTTACTTTGCACTGCAACAAACTGCTTTCAGGAAAGAAATTGTTCTGTAGAATTTCTTGAAGAGTCATAAATGTATTCACGGAGCGCAAAAGTTTCGAAGATATTTTAGTCGCTGGTGCCGTGGGCGCGTTTTAGAATATTTCCAAATTTCAATGTGTAGATTTTATTTTCGTCAATTTGAGTTACAGGAATAATTTTCAATACAATACACGTCGTTACGGTACAGAATGCCAGAGTTCGGACACTTTGCGTAGAAATGATCCATATACTATATCTCATGTTTATATTTGCATACTTTTTGCAATTTATTAAGTTCCCTGTGTTTAAATCTGTGGCTAACACATATGAAAATAGCGGTCTCATACCATTCCATGTATCATGTGAAATTCAATTCAATAAATGTTCTCTTTAGTACTTTACTGTTTCCCCCACAAACCTTTATGTAGTGCTCTTTATATTAATGCCCTTATTTGTGACGAGACACAAGTATTTCCAACTTAGTAGCAGACGAGTCGTTTTAAAAATTATAATTCCGTAGAATTGTAGTTTGTTTTACTCATTTTTTGAGAGTAATGTTTAAATGTGTTATGAAACTTTTTGAGTGTCGAATGAAACAGTAAATGCATTCCAAAAATTCTGTATGTCACTAGCACTTACGGCGAGCAGAGGCATCTCATTAAACTTTTAAAATATTTCGGGCATTTAATGACCTTTCCCCACCGCAGAGCGGATGTGTGTTCACTATTTTGAATGTCGTTTTAACGAAAATGGAAAATAATTACTTTATATTAGATACACAACACGATTAAATGCGCATAATAAATTATTTTCAGACCGTTCTCGTTATTGATCCTAAATTACATTAAAATTAAACTAAATAAACCAAGTAAATATGGCCACAGCTCGTTATGAAGTCTACAGTATTGAGTTTTATACCAAGCTGGCGAATTAGAGGATTCGAGTAATGACAATGCTGCTGCTTTCGGGCTGTGGATTCGACCCCATTGCATTCAGGTTCTTCGCGGAGTCCAATAAGCAGGAGCCCTATTAGCTATGTTGCCTCCTTCATGATTCGAGATGCAATTCCGAGAACAAGTTTCTCGATTTTGCATTTTCATCTTGCCAGAAATGCTTTGGACTTTGAACTCGGTGTCTCTTTATCGACATCAAGTATTGTACATTCTCCTTCCTTTGTCTCGTTTCATATTATTCATATTACGGCAGGTATCGAGGCGAGAAATTTCTAATTTTTGGAGCACATTATCCCGTTATTATTTGATGGATACTTAAATGTTTCTTTTCTTAAAATATGAGTGCGTTCTTAAAATTTTAAATTAATAAGTTAGCAGTATAAAAATTTAAAACATTTTTTAAGAAAAGATAAGGTTATCGAATGCAACTTAAATCAAATTCTTGGTGTAATATGAAGTCGGGATTGCATTGTAGTTGTAGTGTTACAATCGTAAGAAACAAGCCTATAAAGGGACCTACCGAGCCGAATTGTTGATATAATTCAAAAATTCTTCACTCTTCGAGCAGAGGAAAGCACTAGCTTGCGCATGTAAATGGCTGAGCAGAGGCATCACTGCATGATGTATGTATGCGAACTCTATTGAATTAAAAGCTTTCAGAAAGTGATTAGAAATGTATTAGAAATATTAGAGAGTGAAGACATTGACATACACTAAAACTACATTGAACTACACTAAAAACACATTCTTTTCATGACATCACGCCATTCATTAGTAACCTGAGCAACTCACATAAGGTTCAGGCGAAGAAAGTGTAGGTTTGGGGTTATTCATTCTATGTCGAATTTCTTTCGTGAAGAAAGATGCAATAGTTTGTTTTACTTTTGTTTATTGTACCCGAAAAGTGATTAAACCACTTAACTGCTTTGAAATGGAAAAAGCTTACAAACAAAACAACAAAATACCAGCTATAAAACAATAGCAATAGTTCAGTAAAGACATATGGCGTCCGTGTTAATAAAGACATTGGATTTGACGAATGATATTAAGTTGCTATTTAATTTTCTTGGTGGTCCGTTGTTTCGGGCAGAGATGCTGGGCGAGGGCGAGGAGTGCCGTGGAGGGTGGCAGGGGCAGAGTCTGGCGGAGTGGCCCCCCAGTAACGGCGCTCCGCGTGCGGAGACGATCATTACTGGAAGGTGGGGGGGCGTCGTCCCCTTGTGCCGGTGCCAGCTCCGAACCAGCACTGCCGCCGCGCCACGCCGCGCCGCGACGCACAGGGTGATGCCCTTCATCCAGCACAGCCGATTTTAAACTCTCTACAGCGAACTTCTTTGTAACGAGAGGCATTTCTCGAATTCGGTTGGTTTATCAATTAACTTTAATTTCATTCTTCCAATTAAGAAGGCAACCAACCAGAAACGACAAGTTATTTTGCGTTTCATAATGGAGGTACTGAAGTTTGTTTAATTCAAGGCAACCGACTGTTTCAAATGATGTGCTGGTTTTATTTAATAAAATTTTCAGGTTTGGTTTATAAAATGTGTCGTCTTTTAAACGGCTCTTAGGGATTTCTTTTTTTTATCTATTATGTTTGTTTTATTGGTTTGAATTAAATATTACCAGAGTGCGTCACTCATATTTGTTCAATTCCACAGAAATTCTTGAGCATTAAATGTCTTTTGTATTTGAGGCTAAGAATGGAACAAAAGATAATAGCTTGTGTTTTGTAGAATTTGAAAAACACGCTGAAAATGACACATTCACATTATCACTTCTTGGACTCGTAACAAGCGTAAAATGTTGTTATTAATTATAAAGATATTTAAAAAAGTAAAATTATTTCATTGGGTTACGGTTCAAGCAATGTATTAAATGAAAAAAAGGTTTAGACCTGATTGTTTTTGAAAGTTTTTTAAATGTTTCATTTAATTCCATTGGATAAAAATGTCATATTGGAATATAATTTGTTTACGAGAGATAAAGCAGAATTTAAGGATAATCATTTTTAGTATTCCTAATAATTTGTTTTGTTGATTTCCAAATTAGAAATTACTTTGAAAGTGATGACTTCTTGTATGTGGTAACTAATAGCCTAGAGTTTAGTAGATAATAAAATTGAAGTTATTTTAAGAACCGTTTGAGGAAACGTTTCATTTTCAGTATAAATTCATAATTATTTAATGCGGCTTCAGTGTTAAATACTATTTTTATAGTAGAAGTAGAAAATTTCTTCTTCGTAAACTATGTATTCATTAAATGATTTAAACCGTAACAATGATTTTGTCCTCTAATCACATCGGCCCCTAAGTACATACACAATGCATACAATTTGTTTTTTTGTTTTTTTAGGAGCTTTATCGGCTTCTATTGCGTTGTTTTTGTGAACAAATCATACCACAAGAAACACGAAAACGTTTCATTAAATAAATCGGAAAACTAAAACAAAACAAAAATACTTTTATTATACGAAGGCATTTCAAGAAAAATGTCGAACATTAACTACGCGAATAATTGGAACTTCGACAAGAGTGTTGATACGCATATCTGGTACAATACGTCAGGAAACTCTCTCCCCGTCGAGCCGAATCAGGTGCTCCCATTAAAAATTGCATTCATGTTGGTAGCAACAGCATTACTTGAAAACAAGTGATGGAGACAGAACTTCAGCATCTATTACGATTGCGGTAAGTGCACAATTTACGTTTTCTTTTGTGACGAGTTGCAGCTCGTGCTACCAACATAATTTCTGCTGCAAGGCCGCTCCGCAGCAGGGTGCGACTGCGGAGAAACTTTCCTGGTGCGCTGTATTACTGAACGATTTCCTGTGTGGCATTTTTTCCGAATAGTGTTTGTCGACGGGGGGCCTTCCCGTCCCGTGGCCGGGCAACGGGGCGACAGGGGGCGGGGCGTGGCGCCGCTGTCGAGAGGCGGAGCGGGGCGACGCGTCGCCGCTCCGCCCGCGCTGATAACAGGCGGGAGATTTAGTGCTCTCCGCGCCCCCGCTTCTCGCCCTCGCCCCGCCCCCGCCCCCGCCCCGTCCCCCGCCGCTGCTCCTTTCGCCGGCCGCCGCCGGTGCTGCGTCAGCGTCCAAGCGATGTTGACGCCCCGCCCCGCCCCGCCCCCGTCCCGCCCCCGCCCCGCCCCCGCCCCGCCCCGCACCGCCCCGTCCCCGCCCCCCCGACACCCCTTCCCCACGCCCTACCCCCGCGCCCCGCTCCCACTCTGATACCCGCCAATAACCGCCGAAATATCACCCTCCCGCCGGCCCCCGCTTCTTGGCGTGCTGCGTGTTCGACGCGACTTTGAGGCGTGGTAATACGGCGAGATGGATTAGGTGCGCGGTTGAGTGCCCAAGTGAGAGGTATTTGTTTATTTTTCACATTACTGTGATGACAAACTCTTCCGGAGCAAAATTCCCTTTCCTAATAACGAGAATTTTTGCAATGTATAAAGCACAACAAAAAAATAAGCTAACAATAGGTTCTACGTCCTTCACAATATTTTTAATTAATTCTCTGGGGTTGAAAATGCTTCAGATTTTAAGCGTAACGTGTGCCCTGCTCTCTTCGGAATGAAGTGTCCATTAAACAGAGGAGATAATCCAGACTTGCGAGAGGGTTTTACAGCCATATTTAATGAGGTGTGCTTAGGGGATAGGATAAACTTTCTAGGAAGGTATTAATATTTCGTAGAATTTAAAATGGATGCCGAGGAGAATAATATTGTGCTTCATGAAATAATGTATTTTATGCTGTGAAGGTAAAATATTGCGTGTACTACTAATTTTCTTTGTGATGTGTTCTTCAGGAATATTGCTCTTGTATTTAAACCAGAAATAGAGATGCTAATTATGTTGTGTCAGCTCCTGCAATGTGACTGTCAGATTATTGAATAACGTAAAACTGACTACCGTTTGTGGAATGTGACAATAATAAGTATCATTGGTGTAAATGCGTCACAGTGAGATAAACCTAATTAAATATCTGGTTCTCATCCAAATCGGAAGGTCAGCTCCGGCAGTGACGTAGCGAGGTGTGGAGTGCAAAGGCTTAAGAGATCCTGAAAATATTCGTGTAATTCAGAATCTATATCACGTATAAAACAATATTTTACAAATTCCTGTGATTTGGAAGGTACTATACTATTCAGGAGACCTTGTACTTCAGTATGTCAGTACTTCAGTATCCACTCCAAACATTTACAGAGTATGACGTAAGGAGATCAGTATCGATCGTAGCTTAAAAAAATATGAGAGGCTAACTTTTCGTTTGTATGTTTCATAGTAAATAACTTGAAAATGTTTACGTCAAGCTTCGTCGAAAATATTATATCTGTTGAATGATCGATTCTCAAACGCGGATCGGCATAATTTACATTTTGATAAAATAGTAAAAGGAAAGTTAGTAAATGTATTTTCAGATATAAAATGGTACAAAGAATTGCACCGCACTCCCGGGAATGCTTATCATTAGAGAGCCGAGCGTGAAAGGCACTTGTGCCCCGAGGGGCATTGGCTGCGCGGGTGCAGGGGAAGTGCACACCTGCCATGGGGCGCGGGGTCGGGGCGGGCCGAGAACGCCGTGAGCCCAGGGCCGAACGCGCGCGCGGTGCCGGAGGTGGCGGCGGGGGCGAGGGGGCGGGACTGCGCCGGGCGGCGCCGGCGCGGGGGGCGCGCGCGCGACGCGGCGCCGCGGCGCCACCGCCGCCACCGCCACCGCCTCCGCCGCCACCGCCGCCGCGCTCGCCAGTGCCGCCCGACGGACCGCCCGGCGCGGTTGGAGAGCCATGCCGCAGCTGTGCCTCGTCGCCCCGCGCCGCGTTCACGTCGCCTTGCCGCCCTCGCCGTCCCCGGCCCCGCCCCGCGCCCGCGCCTCCGCCTCCGGCCCCGCCCCCGCGCGCCCGGCTCACTGAACGCAACGCGACGCGCGACGCACAGTGGACGACCGCAGCAGCGCACATTGGCCGTGTCCTCTCGCGCCCCGCCCCGCCCCCGCCCCCCGCCGCGAGTGGTGACTCGGTGACAGTTGTGTGTAGCGCGCGATGCCGTCGCCGGCCCGCCACCCCCGCCGCCGACCGCCGACCGCCGCCGCCTGGTGATGGTGGATCCGCTGAAGGTGTTCTGGGTGTTGACCAACAGCACCTACCTCGGTATGTGGCAGCCGAGTGTGGGTGGTGATCATAGTGCTTCTGTGATTTTGTGTGCCATTGTGTCGGTGAGGTGTGTTGCCCGAGTGACGAGTGCTGCCAGAGGAGAAAGGCTTGTGATTGGAGAAAGCGGAATGCGGTAGCTATGCGCTCAGCGATTCGCTGTCCACACGGTGGCCGGGTCCCTTGTTCGAGAACTGGCGCTGTCATCTGGTGAAATTTTTGTTTTTTGTTTCTACATATTTTCTAGACACGAATCCTAATTAGATAGCGAGGGTGAAAGAATATCCCTTTTATTTCATTCCTTCATTTCATGGTGTACCGAAATTCTCGAATATGAAGTTCGTTTCTACGTGGTCCAATTTATACGACAAGCATTCAGAAAAAATATGAAGTAATCAAATGCGCTTGTGGTAGACTTCTAAAGCGAGCCAGAGATTTTTCTGTCAGCGGGGGGGTGTTCTCTGTAGTGTAAACCTGGAATGACATTTTCCCATTATATGTATCATTTCCAGGCACCTGCTGTGATTTATTTATTAACCGAGCTTCTGGAGTGGTCGTTGTAAATACGGACGCTAAAGTGATGAGGTGTCTTTTTTCATTAGCGCTCGGCTGACCATTTGTCTAATGAGAGATGTTCGTTTGAAGCGCCACGCCCACTCGCCCCATTCGGGCCTTCCACCTGCGGGGGCGGGCGGGCGAGCGGGCGTGTGCCCACCTCTATCTCCGCGCACTCCGCCGCGCGTGTGAAATTTTGTGTAATGGTCCGGCCAATCCAGCGTGTTGGGCCCGGCTCCAATTGGCAGTTAAATCGCAGGGTTGTACACAATGGAAACGCACAGTTCATTGAGCGGCCGAATGTGTTGATCCGTGCTCGTGTGGGTGCCTGGTGGCGTGTGCAAATAGCGTTTACTGGTCGGAGGCTCGCACGGGCGCCCGCCCGCCCACGGGCAAGGTAGTCGAGCCCGGCGGCGGGCGATTCGACACGCGCCGTCGCGCCGCTCCGCGGGCGACGCCGCCCGCCGCATCGCCCGCCGCTCCGCCCGCGATCGCCCGCGCGCCCCGGCCCGCCCTCCGCGGCTCGGCGCCGTCGCCACCGCCCGGCCGGGGCCCGTACATTCAGCAATTGCCGCCTGTTTAGGGAGATCGTAGCGGGTTCCGCTCGATAGCCGATAATCGTTTTCGCTCGCGCGCGCGCCGCGGCGAGAAGAAAATGCGAGCAAATCGACTCGCGCAGGTTTATTTATTAGTTAATTCCGCGAGGCCGCGTTGCAGTATGGCTCAAGCTGAGGGTAGCGTCCGAGTGAGTCTGAGGGCGTGAATGTAGTTGCGATTTTGTTACGCGAATGTCCGTCGCATGAGTGAATCAGTCGGTTTGTTTCTCCTATTTCTGTATCTACTCTGATGACTGAATTTCGGACTTCTTTTGATAAAAGAAAACGAATGATAAAAATAATAATTTTGAATGATAATAGAAAGTCGCTATATAATATTGCTATAAAAATGTCATAAAATGTTATAAACAAATATAAAAACTGAAAGAATTTTGGCGTAGTGTAATGAGAAAATTGTAAAATCAGCTTTACTTATTTCCGTTGAAGATTATCACTTTCCATTGCGCCGTTTTTAATATTTAATATTTAAAAGAGGAATTTGAAAATAAAATAAATGCTAATTAGGCAATATGTATCACATTAACTAACACATTAGCATCGCCTTACTAACACATGAACATCGAGCATTGCAAAACCTCGATATAGCAAGACGCAATTAATTTTACGCCGATAGAAGTAAATCCGATATTTTCTATCTTCCAACTTAATCGTATTCCAAACATGCATCTGTATGGATTTGAGGAAATTAATGATATAGAGGTGCTTTCGTTGGGATTAGTATCTTTGAATTAAGTGAATGTGGGTGAAATGGAGGGAAACTCGAGGTAATAAAAGTCTTATATTATTTGCGTATTTCTGACTATTGTAGGAAATTCTGTGCTGAAATTTCTCTCAGAAATGAATGACTAGTTGATATTTTAAGTCGCATAAAAATACAAGTTCTTAGTTAAATTTACCGTGTTTGCGTTAATCTTGTCCATCGCTAATGGAAATAAATCAAAGCCATTTTTATTCACATTTCCATTAATTATAGTATACACAGCGAAAAATGTTTATATTTCTTGTTCCTACCAGCGATCGTAATGTAGTCGTGAAGTGAAAAAATGAAATAGTATTGAAAGACTGTCATATTTGTTGGGCACTATATTAAACAGGTTTGAATTTGGTGTTCTATTATTTGCTTCAATTATTTAGTTTAAACTAGTAAGGATGGTTTCACGGTTTTAAAACGGTGAAATGTTCTGTGAATACTAAGTAGTTCAGTGATTATTACATTAATATAATATGTTTCTGGTATTTGCGAATATTAAATGTTGTTTTCTCATCTACACGATAACAAGAAAAGAGATATTTCGTAATTTGATAGTAATTCAGTCTCAATAAAAATATTTGTCAAATGAGGACACGAGGATGTACGCCTCATTCCATTTAGAACATTAGAATAGTTAGTAATTTAGAACGTAGAATCGTCAAAGTATGGTTCATCTGGTAGTTGTGCTTTTATTTGAATATTCATGGCGACTAGTGAACAGCAGTTACTATCGTAACTAGCGACGGAAAGTGTTGTAAAACTTGGTAGGACTTTTGTTGCAGAAGTATTTCTATAAAGTTTCGCGATACATGATTTGCACTGAATGTCGGAGTAATTATCAGTGCCCAGTATCTATGCTCTTTATTTGGAAGTCCTCCAGTTATTCGGTGATACATAGAACATTTTATTCACGAATTCTTCGCAAAATTAGGCCTGAATGGTCACAGAATTGCCTATATATATATATATATATATATATATATATATATATATATATATATATGACTGACTTTGAGGACTGTCCGAATCTTCCTGCAATGTCCACCTAGTTTTACTTGAAATTTTGTAGGAAGTCATTTAATCAAAAGTGATCTAATTATGTTGGTTTTAAGAAATAATGTTTTTCCAAAACTTTTCGATAACCTTGATCACCAGGTATGCCTTTTTTATTGCGACAAATATATTCAAAGTGAGTTGAAACTGACATGCAATTGTAATATATTTCTAAGCCAAATTTTACATAGAACATAATAGTTCTCAGTTTACATAATTTATGCGGCGTTATAAATTAACCTAATTTTGGTGATGATAAGGGCTGAAAGGACGAACACAAATTCAACGATGCCCAGCCGGGACTCAAACCCCCGACCCTTCGGTCCGAGATCATTACGACACTACTGCCTTAGCGATCTGGGCCACCGGGCCGACTTAAACCAACGTTTCTTATGGTAACATTCTTTTGCACAGCTAGTACACTCCACTTTAGTTTAATCAGTGTTTGAATGGAGGCATCTCATGGCCAGTGCATTGGAATCATCTCTTTTCACCCGCGCTGCCCTTATGAGCTGCCGTGACTGCGTGTGTCTTCTCACATGTTGGAAGGGCGAGTGAAGCCGTGCAGGGGTGTGGCGGGTCTCCTCCCGGACCGCACATCCTGAGTTCGCTCTCCTGAAGAGTCGTTCTGCCGCTGGGAACGCCGTGTTGCGTCGAGTCTTGTCACGTAACGCGTCGCGATGTGGCGTATCGTACCACCGATTCGCCTGGTTGTGTCTTGTCATGTCGAGTCGCCTCGTGTCATGACGCGTTTTGTCGCGTAACGTCGTGTCGTGTCACATCACGTCTCATTGCGTCACGTCATGTCGTGTCGTGTCACGTCGCGCGCGTCGTCTAGGCGGATTACGGCGCTTCGAGAAATTCACAAACGAAATGAGGTTTTTTCGCGGCTCTGGTGTAATTGAGTGATTTGTGGACCAATCTCAATTATCTTTATTTTTTATCATCAATACCTTAGCCACGGGGTTAGCTTTCATACGCTCAGACTCCGATTTCTCTTTGGTTGAGGTGGAATTGCGCTCGTCAATAAAAACCTGTGTTTTCACTTCTGGTTAGCCATCAGGTCAATGTATGTCAGCTATTATAAATGTTTGTGTTGTAATTCTCGCAAGCCACGAATTATAATTATTTATCGAGTTATTTCGTTTTTTAGTACCTTTTCAGTCAATTATTTCTCCAGTATCTAGATACTTTATATGTAATAATATATATTGTCTCAGATTTATTGATGGTCTTCTCGATAACGTCTAAAATGTTTCGTTGATCATTTATATTATAATTTTACATTAAAATAACGTTCTCTATTTTTTTCTAGGCAGGGCATGGTAAACTTTTTTCATGGAGTACAGTCAGTTGGATGCAATCTTAGTAAGTTTTTTAATGAAGCTTTTAAGAAATGTATTGGAAGTATGATTGAGTTATCAACGTGTAAAATTTTCTTGGAAGATTGTATTCACTTCTCTTATTAGTTTTTATATCGTGCCTTGAAGTCCACTAGAGATGTATGTATACATGATTTCAGATGTTTTGGTTGGGAATGGACGTACATCAGATTGCAAGGAATTATCAGTGTTAGGCTGCTGCGATTTTGTTGTTGTTTGAGCCAGGACTTGCGGTCGCTGAAATTTGATGTTTTATTGAGCGCGTCGAATCGTGACCGTGGCAGGGCAACGAAAGAATGAAAAATGATGTTTCCCCAAATGAATACGAGCGTGAAAACAAAGTTTGGAAACACAACACTGAAACAAAAAACGGTAAACTATGTTTCTCGTTAGTTGTGATGCAACAATATAAAATAGTAACATCTAATTTGATTTTCATATCCCATGCGTGGTGTCAAAATGTGAAATTATTTGTTTCCTAAAATCGCAACTAATAATTAAATACGATGTCATCTGCAAATACCAATCTGTTTCAATGGGCTAGAAAATAATTCCTTGTGTCAGTAATATGTACGTATTTTTAGAACTTTTCTCGCGATTCATATGTTGATAATAGGATTTTTGATGTCATGTAAACGTCGTTGGAAAATACCGCAGCAGAAGTATACATTTTGTACTATTGTTCAAGATAAGAATGAGATGCAAAAATATTTTTAATTATAAATTCGAAGATAATGTGATAGTATGTTCTTACTATTGAAATAAGCTGTAAACGGCATGACTTATAGAATAGACTGCATTTTCATACAGCTCAATTTTATGAAGCAACCTGTTTTTCAGTTTCTTTGATCCATGCGTATCATCACAAACGATTTATAATTTAAAAAATATATTTTATATTCATATTTGAAATCAAAGTAATGAGGAATAGCAATATTATTTCCATTAGAATATTTTGGGATTACACTGAAACGAAATTATATTGAACATTGCTTTTTGTTTACTGAACAGTGTGTTTTTTATTGCACCAAACACGCTGGCAATTTTTCATGCATCTGTCAAAAAGCTATATCTAGTCATCGTTCCATTATTATAAATGTTTTCAGAATTACATTCCCATCGTTATTTCCTGAAGTACCGTATGTCAATCCCCTCAATTTTTCCAATCGAAAATTTCGGAACCTGACAATCAAACATTCATTTTTTGTTGCGTTGAATCTCCCGCGTCGGCAAAGAAAGACTATTTGTCAATGTGTTATTTGAACGAACGGAAGAACCTCCTAACGATCACACCCAGCCGAGAGCTGCCTTCGGCTTTAGGCGTGTGTGCCTGCCGTAAGACACTTTGCGATAGGTTTTCGTACCTCCGACGGCGCAAATCCTCGCCTGGCGATGAGCGTAATCCTCCGCTGGATCGCGCGGGCGCGCCGCGTATCCCCGGCGGGGAATCTCGCCCAGGCGGCGCGCAAGTTCCGAGGATTAATAAGGGCGGCAACGCCCGAGCGGTGTTTCCACGGCCCCGCCCACCCCTCGCCCGCGCGGCTCTCGGGAGATCTCTCCCTCTCGGCCCGGCTCCTTGTAGCCCTCCTGCTTGGAAACCTACTCTCTCGTCTAGCCCCTAGCGTACAGTGGATCCTGTCTTGAATACTCGCCAATGTGTCGGTAAAAATTGGCCTGAATAGTCGCTGAAATAAGGTTATGAAGTTACTGGAAACATAAAGCAAATCAATTGTTTTAATTGTTATGACAAAGTGTAAGTGTCAAAATATAATTTAAACACAATATTTAAGATATTGTGTCTCATCTCGGGTAATACCAAAATACGTCATTGAATTGCATTTCGTTCTCTTGTTCGAGAAACTGACTTTTCGCCCTCACCGAATGAAACTAGATTTGAAGATGCATTTCACATCATGTAGGAACTTTGGAGCAGGGTCGTCTGAGGAAGGAGCTATCGAATGACTTTCATACAGGATTCGCGCACGCGGCGTGCTCCGCAGTAGATTCCTCGGAACGAAGATATGAGTTAATGAACTAGAGGAATGCGGTAAAATGGGCAAAGAGGACGCGTTGTTCTTGAAGAACGTTTTTAATAGTCTCTTATTATCAGAATCGAAAATTAATTCCCCTTCGAGATAAGCTACTGTGGATGTCACTGTTCAAAATAACTTGAGAATGCGTCCTGTCGCAAGAAGATGTTAAATCAACTGTAATCTTCACCACTTTTCCGCTATCTCATTATAAAAGAGTACAAAATCGATTGGGATTACCGCTTAATAATGGTCAATTAAGAAATGCGGCTGGCTGCTGGATGCTCAGCCAGAAGTCCGCTTGAAAGATGGAATATTTAAACTTATTTTATGGAAAATCAGTCGGTTCCACGAAAAATGTCCCTTAATTGAGGTGATCGCCTAATCGATCTGACCATTTGACCAGATTTCACTGTCGTATTTGCACCCCGCCCATTACTGCTACAAATAGTCATACGCATACACAGAAACGCTCTCGACAAAACTCTAGCCTTCCAGCTTTTCATCATCGACCTGGTTCCACTCGTCTGTACGCATTCTCCAGCACCAGCTCAGCTCACCACCCGGGTGACGCCGGATGTTCTGACCTACTCCGCGCTCTTCCGCCTTATTTCGGGTACTCCTTTACTATGCAAACGCACCATCCGACTTACCCGCTCTCACCAACCGACCATCTCAAGTCGCTGTCTGGAGGAGAATTCTAGCGGCCGACTGCTCTGATCGGTAGTTTTCCGTGGTTTCTCCGTTTAACACTAGGTGGATGCCGGAGCAGTACCCTACCAAACGGGCCACGGGCCGCGCGCGATCTTTCCTTCCTCTTCCTTGTCCTATCCTCTTCCCTTACACACACACACACTAACATGCACCACACTACCACATATTCCGGGAGACCGGTCGGAAGCTTAGAGCTTGTTCCGGGCGGGGACGGTGCCCCGCTGGTGGGAGAGTCCTGATTAGGGGAAACCGCACTAGCCGACAGTTGGTCGGCGCCAGATCTCGCCATCCAGCGAGGGAAGATAACCACCATCTCCCTAGAAAAAAATGCACTACACTTACGGGACTAATGACCCACGCAATTGACGCGCCCGTAAATACGAAAAAATCAATCAATCAACTGACCATCTCATCCGCCCATCCACCCTAGGTCGCATCCCACCAACCCTCCCCTTTAAAACGCCCTGGTAGCTCAGCGCCTCTCCCCTCCGCTCTGGCCAACCCACCCGCCCTCTCTAGCGACCTCCGCCGGGCACAAAGCGACCTCCCCTCCCGTAACTCCCTGGTGCGACTCCGCACTCGACGTCTTTATAACGCGCGGGACAATGCGCGGGAGCGACCGCGCGCCCACCGGAAGTATTATTTAGGTCCGGAAACGATGCCTGCGGAGGCTCCGGGCGCTGCTGCTGCGAAGTTGGCACCGCCCCCCGCCGCCTCCTTCGCGATGTCGCCTCTATGAGGAAGAACTGACGCATAGTTTTGACGGCGCCGTTAGAGTATTGCTATTGTCACTGGCCCGAAGATCCTACTGAAGTTAATGGTTGAGTGTTCGTCCTTTGAGTAGTTCTTGACATCGTCCTTTCATTTCTTCTGAGAAATGGAATATGAAGCTCTTTAATTCCGTCGTGTTGAAGTTCCCGATAGGGACTTCAATTTGCCTCTCGTTTATTAAATACTTCTATATTACTCGTATCTGAGTATAGGTGCGGGCAAACGCTGACGCCATTTTGTCCTTCCCTTTCCTGCGCAATGTGCAGGCGGATGCTGGCAGGGTGATTATACAGGTTAAATGACAATAGTAGATAAACTATTTTGTATGAGGTAATTTGCAGATGGGATACGTGATGTTAGATTGTCAATCGCACTACATCGGAAAGGTAATATCTACGGGACTATTTGAGACTCGGATCTCACAAACTTTGCGGCCATTGATCCTGCCGTTGTCACAGCGCATCTGACACTCAATTGGGATTAATATACCGTAATTGTACACATGTAAAAATTGTTATTGCGACACACGTGAAAATCTATGTCTGTTAATTTCACGTAATCATATATTTTATACTGCTGCTTCTAAATTTGAAACTTTCCCACATTTCATCGCTTCATCATCATCTGTACTGCTTTCCACGACTGCCATAGTAACACTTCCTACGCCTTCCTCTCATATATCTTTCCAGCTGACATTCTCCCCTCCGCAGATGCTCTCCCTCCCCCTTTCCCTCGAACATCCCGGCCACGCTGTGCGTCCCCTCTCCCTTACCTACCGCAACGCCTTCCTTCTCGCAGCCTCCGCCGTTCGCCTGCGTCGCGAAAGATCGCGCTGTCATCGTCCGCGGGAGGTAATCCCGCCGCCGTCATTTGTCTGAGAGGGGGGCCGGAGGGAAAGGGCACACAGGGAACAACGACGTTTTATTAACCGCAAAGTTGGCTGCGCTGCTACGTAAAAACTTTGATATTGCCTGTTTTGCGGTACTTCTCGTACCACAGCCATTTTCTATTGAAGCGCAGCCGTTTCCCTGGAGGCACGTCTGGTTCCTCGCAAATTACGTGTTTTTTTTATGACGTGTGAAATGTGTGTTTCGTATGCATGTGCATTATTTAATGTTATAATATGCAGAGATTTGAATGTCCGTAAATATCCATTTTGAAAATTACTATTCTAGATACTTTTAACACTGTAATTTGTCATTGGCGCATCCACAACCTTCGTCACTGTTAAGAGAGCTGTCCAAACCAAGCCAAAATGAATCATCTTCACTACACCGTTACTCCACACAATCGTGACCGCGACTGTTACCAATTCTGCGGTCCGAACTGCCGCTTCCACAACTGCCACCGCCCTCCCGATTCTGCGCTTTCGCCTCCCGCGCCGCCTCCCTATCACCGCCAGTGCCATGGGCAGCGCCCCAGCCGCTGCCGCCGCCAGAGAGGCGGGCGTGGGCGCAGCGCCTGTGCATTATTCACTCGGGGTGCGGGCGGAGCTCGGCGGAGTCGCCGCCGGCGGTTGTCGTAGCGCGTGTTCGTGAGCGGCCGGTGTTTATTACTACTTAATGGGCGGACGCGCGGCCCGCGGCGTGGCGCCGCCGCCCCTTAGCCCCACAGCCCTGCGCCGCCCTTCCTCGCCGTTTAGCCCTCGGCCGGCGCGTGCGGGCGGCCGCGCTCCTCTGTCGACCCGGCCCGCTTCGCACCGCACCGCCTCGCACGGCACCGCGCCACATTATCGCGCAACCCGCCCCGTTCCAAACCGGGAGCGGTAGCTCAGTGCATCAACTGATGTCACTGCAGCGCCTCTGACCGGGAGGTCCTAGGTTCCCACTCCCCACGGCGGCAGGATTTGCGACACTAGCTTTTCAACTAGGTCGAATTCAGTCGCTGTCTGGAGGAGAATTCTAGCGGCCGGCTGCTCTGATCGGTAGTTTCCCGTGGTGTCTCCAATCAACACCAGGCGAATGCCGGAGCAGTACCCTAACAAACGGGTCACTGACCGCGCGCGATCTTTCCTTCCTCTTCCTTGTCCTATCCTCTTCCCTTACACACACACACACACACACACACTTACACTAACATGCACTACATTACCACATATTCCGGGAATCAGTCGGGAGCTTAGAGCTTGTCCCAGCTGGGGCGGTGCCTCGCTGGTGGGAGAGTCCTGGTTAGGGGGAAACCCCACTAGCCGACGGTAGGTCGGCGCTGGATCTCGCCATCCAGCGGGGGAAGATCACCGCCATCTCCTGAGAACAAACATGCACTACACTTACGGGACTAATGACCGAATCCGTTGACGAACCCGGAAACATGAAAAAACCAACCAACCGAATCCAACACACGTGGCCTTTCCCTTCGCGCTTCAACCCGCTCCACCCCGTCCCGTCCACGACTCAAATGCTTCTTGAACTGTTCAACTCTCTCGGTTCCTCCAACTTGCCGCCACTCTCCTCCATTCACCTCGCCCCGTTCGAATTCGTTCCAACTCGCCTCGCTTCTTGTAGCCTCGACTCGCTCTGCCTGGCGTCATCCTGCTCTGCCCAGCTTCGCCCTTTCTGGAATGTCCTGTCCTGTTCTGTATTGTCCCGCTCCGTCCTGCCCCCCTCTCTCTCGCCTTTTATCCTCAGACTATGCGCAGTGGACGCCCAGCCCCTTATCCCCACCGTACCGAACCCCGCCTCTCCTCAGGCCGTGTTTACCCCATTAGCAGACCGCACTTGGCGCGGGGGGCGGGGCCGCTGTTGACGCGACGGCGGCGAGGACGACTTGGTCGCCCTCTCGCCCGGGGCTAATGCGGCACGCCCGTTCCCCAACGCCCGCACCGCAACGGCCCCACGGCGCACCATCTGCCTCGGATGCGTTTTTTCGCCCGCTCGCGTGCGTGGTCGCGGTCTCCGCGTCCGCATTAATACCCGCGTGGCTGCGCGCTATATTAACGGAAACGCTCCGCCATTGAAACTCATCCCGGGCAATCGTCCGGCGTAACAGTGGAGACGAGCCGATTTTTGGGGGGGTGAGAGAAGTAGAGTGCGGGGCGGTATATATTTTTTTTATTCGAGTGGGCACAAAAAGCGCGCGAGATCTGTTTTAATAGAAACCCATCAGGCCTCGTCGCTCCCACCTCCCGCGCGCGGTGCGTGTAGCGCGATATCGGACGCCCTCTGTGTCATGCGGTAATTCAAGCGCGAGGCCTAAAGCCCAAGTTACCTGCTGGATTACACGCCGGCTGCCCAGCGCGCGAAGTGCGATCCGGGGGGAGGGGCATTCCAGAGTGTATAGAGTGAGGGGGGGGGGAAGGGGAACACGAGAAAAAAAAGCGCGGCCACTCTCATCGCTTCGCTACCGGAGCTCTGTGATGGCCCGGGCTTTGATATAAAATTAACAGCCCTGAAACGGCCCGGGGGCTTGCACAGGACCCCATTAGGCGGACGTCCGTCTGTTCGATGCTCCGGCTGAGGGCGCTCTATGCGTTTGTTGTGCATCCGCCCCGCTCCGCCCTCTAGCAGCCCGCCCACCAATCGCTCGCGCCGCCCAGCATAAATATATATTATTCTGCGTTTTGCGCGTTCGATTGTCTTCGGGCCATTGTGGCGCCATCGGGGTCTGGAGCCCGCCAGTGGGCGCGCGGCGGCTTTGTTATTTGGGTTCGCATGAGCCACCACCATGTCGGTGTGTGTTTGCCGACGGCGCGCTACTGCAGACGAGCGCTTGGCTCACTGCAGTTAATTGATAGATTTTGTCCGCGAGGGCAGGGGGAAATTGTTGATAAACAACGCTCAAAGTGGCTGATTTAAAGCGCCATTTTAATACTTCGCCTCGATTAAAGCGTCGAAATAAAACGATCAGGAAGGTGGTTTTGTTGATCTTCCTCCTTCCATATTCCTCTTTCGCGGTCACTCTGTTTTCGGACGCTGTTTGCTTTAGGGCTTTTGAAAAATAAGAGAAAATAAAACTTTTTCGCTAAGCTTGCAGGAAGGCCTGTTCCCGATGAAATATTTGTTTTTCATAGATTTTTGCGGTCTCCGGAGATTTTTTCTCGCCGGCGCGTGGCGAGTTCGGGCGCGCGTGCGCGCGTTGATGGCCCGCGCGCCTCAAAGAGCGTGATTCGATTGTCGTATCGATTCTCTCGCGCGTGTGCAGCGTATGTGAAATACGCACGCCGGCGGGCGGGGCGTGGGCGAGGAGGCGGAGGAGGAGGGGAGGATATTGAAGAATCGCTCTGCATGCGACCGGCGCGCGAGCGGAGGTTTCGGGGTGAGTGGGGAAGGCCCTTCTGATAGATCTGTCGATGGGCGGGGCGGGGCGCACGCGTCGGGGTGAATGCCCAATGGCATCGGGTGATGAATCGCGATACCCCGGCGGCTCTCGTCGGCAGCCGGTCTCTCTTACCCGAAGGCGCCGGCCCCTCCAGCGCCCGCCAGCCCCACCCCCCTCCGTTCGATCATGTGTGCGCGACCCGTGCAAATTTTATGAGGCCGCGCGCGCCGTCGGGCCCCGGGCGGTCTCAAGAGGCCGGCAGAACGCGACCCGCCGTGCCTCGGCCGTGCCTCGCAGCGCGCGCGCCCGGGCAGGGGAGGGGAGGGTGTGTTTTCTCTGTGTTTCGTCGCGCCTCGGGTCTCTTTGATTCTGCCGTCGCGCGAGGTACGACCTTCCTGCACTCTTTCGTGTGATCCTTGACCCGCCCGGAGGTTCACATGCCGCTCCTCTGAGCCGGGGCTTCAGTCTCATTCGTTTCTGGCGTAATTGTGTCGCAGAATATGATAAAGTTCATATAGCAGCGTCGTCATACTTATAACCTTCGTATCTATAGGTTTCAGGTAATATTCGTTCTTATTTATTTCTCGATGAATTCATATAAGTACCGTATCCACAATTGTCTTTTGTATGAATCATTTGATGTGTTAGTTCTTCGTTTTCTCGTTTTCGTCTGATTAAAATATGTGTTAAACGTTCAAGAAGTCTTCGAAATTTGCTGACTGCTTAGAGTAGTTTACAATGCAGCGGAAAGCTACTGGTGCTCCTATAGCGATTTTTATTATTACAAGTATTCAGCGCCTATTAAAAATTCATCGTTCCGCATTATGCATTTTTTTATTCCTTTTTGTCAAAAGTGCCGTAACGCCACTTTCCAAATATAGACATTTTTCGTATATTTTTTCAACCTCTTATAAGATCTCAAAGTTTTATTTTTCGTTTCATTCCTACTTATGTTTGTTTTTGCGTCCACTCTCTTTGCGGCTGTGATCGACCCACGCGGATTCTCCCTCGCCCCTCAAGCACGTCCTCACCTTCTTCGCCTGGGCGCCTTGTCGTCTGTGGCACACTCGTGGCCTTCGCAAACATCCCATCCCGTCCGACCCCCCTCCAGGCAGCCACGCTGTACCGCCTCTCCCCGCCCTTCCCCTCCCCACCCACCCCACCCGCCCCACCCCGCCCCGCCCTGCCTCGCCCCGGTCCGCTCCCAACCCCATCTTCCCGCCCCTCTTCTCCCCGCCCTGCTCCGCCCCGCCCCTCTCCGCCCTGCCCCGCCCTTCCTCGTCCCGCACCGTTCCCAACCGCCACGCCCCCTCCAGCCCGTCCTGCTCCGCCGCGCACCACCCCCTTCCACCCCGTGTCCCCTCTCGCCGGCCGTCCCCGCCTCCCCCACTCCCGCCTCGCTCTTTCCTCACCCTCTCCCTTGCCCGCCTTCCTCCTGCCCCCTTCTCACCTTCGCTGCTGTCCTACCACAATTTCTCCCTGGGCCCGTCGTACCCCACCTTGTTATCTGACTGCCTGGTCCACGACCACCGTCCCTACCTCTCATTTTGCCCCATCCACTCCCTCGCCCTCACCCCAGGCCTTCTCCCAACCGCCCCCAGGCTGGCCTTCACACACGCGCGGTATATTGCGCGCTGCCGGGCGGCGTTGGCGCATAGTGGCGCGTCGCGCGCCGTGTGAATGGAGGCCCCGGGCGTTGATGGGTGAGGCGTCAATAATAGCCGGCGAACCAACTCTCCGCGAAGGCGACGGCGCAGATAGATCAACGTCGCCCACTGCGAGCAGCCACCGCTTCCGAATTCCTCGCCCGAAAGGGCTTTCTTTCCGCTCCGCCCGAGGACCCCGCCCCGCCCCGCCCCGAGCCGTGCGTAGCAAAGGAAAGCCGACGATGCGCCGTGATGCGGGTTGAAGAAAAAATTAGGATATTTTTTGACTGTGGGAGAAATGAAATAGAGGTTGAGCGCATATACTTATTAATAGATAGTTTTGTATATTGCGCTGGGGAAAAATGCAATGGTTTTCTCTCGTGGAAATTGGTGCTTTATATAGCATCGTATGCTGCGAGTAGCTGTTGCTGATCTGTACCACCGCGTTATTATGGAATGAGCTCTTACTGCGTTAGCCACATCCTTACGCAGTTATACCCTACGCAATATTCCCATTCACATTTGAATCTAATTTACGTAAATGTACTTGATTATTGTGCATGTATTGGTAACTTTTTCAAATGCTTTTTAATGCTCATGTATTATGTTTTATAATTTGATTATGCCATTTGTAAATTAATTTGATATTATTTCACGTTTTACGATATATCTCAAACAAGAATGCAAGAGCTGGTAGTACTTGTCACTGGTTAGAAATGTGACTGTGCCGTACTGAAAATATTATATTAATGATATTTGGTAAAATAGTTTTACAACTTCGGTTGTAAATGAGATGATTTGGGTCATTTGGAGCAAAGTGATTGTTGATAGACCAATTGGAGCTAACGCGCGTTAACGTCGGCCTTGCCTGAGGGGCGTCGCTTCGTCTCTGGGCCTGCTCTCTCCCGGCAGCCTCTCGCTCATATTGCGTCTTCCCGATACGTCGTCGGGGTATTACACGTCGCCCGCCCGCGTTCAGATCCCTCGCGGCCGCTGTTGCTTTGAAAGGGGATAAAAATTGACAGCTCCGATGACGAAGCGCGCCTTCGCATTGGGTATGCGCCGCTCGCCCCCCCCCCAGCCCTCCTCATCCTCGCCATCAGCACCACAGCGTCTCCTCCTCACCGCCCGTCACCCATCACTCCCCCCTCGCTGCGCCCGTCCTTTGTGCCCTCTGCCCACTGTCTGTGCCATCGACCGTCCTTGCGTCTTCTCTGCCCGCTATCGCCTCCGCCTTCCTCTTCTTTGTGGGTTCTTGCCCCCCCCCCTTCCTGCTCCTTTCCGATCCCGCACGCTCCGATCCATATTTCCTTTGTGCTGCCACTCTCGCCGCGTCATGAATGCCTGTCTATTGTGAAGAATGTTGGAGTGGGACGGTCAAAACGTTGGATGTGGCGCTATCCTGGCAGTGAAGAATCTAAACAGAGGCTGCGAAATCTTTGCAGGTCATTAGCATCCAACCGCATTCCAGGTTGACCTCACTTTAAATACCATTGCGTTAAGTGATTTTGAGATGTTAAGTGTATTCATTTGATTTCCCGTCCAAACTCGCCTGGATGGGTTGTAATCTAATTTTAGTATAAAATGACATTCTTATCTCCCCAGATCATAAAATACCAGGCCTGGCATTTTTGTATTGTTCTTTGTTTTCTTATTCGTATTCTGTGCTTTGTTTCCACTGACATTTTCCGGAACTCTCTATCTCCTTTCCCCTCGTTCTCTCGCGCCAGTTTGGGGGCTGGGCACGCCCCCTCCCTTAGCCCTCGGACGTGGGTATCGCGGGTTTGGGGGCGCAGCGTAATGGCTCCATGTTTAAATATTTTTATCGAATCCCGAGCCGGTGGCCCGCTTGGTATCGAGCGCTGCCGGAGGAAAATTGCTGGCGCAATCACAATTATGCAAATTCCATTGCGACAATTCGGGGGGTGGGAGTGATTGATTTTCGATTACAATGACCAATAAGTAATTGCGTTTTCAAAACATCTCCGTTGGCGTCGAGCGAGCGCCGTCCCGGGCGATAATCGGGACGAGATCCAAGCGGCGGACGCGTCTGAGGAGGAGTCCGACATTCCTCCTTTCTTTCGTGTTCACTGGAATCGGTCCGGATAGCGCTTGGAAGATCGATAGAAATCTGTGAAGCGCACAGCTGCACGCTATAAATCTTGGGTCTTGGATACGTCTGGTGCAATGATGTGGTCTGATGTACAGAATGTACGGAGCATTCGTGTCCCTACCAAACATTAAAATTCTTCGATAAGGCGCTGTATAAGTGGAAGACCTATTTTCTGTTGGAAATGATATCATACGTGAGATGAGATATGTTTGTTAAATTAAGAAAAAAACTATGTGAAACACTTCTTAATATATTATTGAAATATTGGTTTAATTATTTTCTCAAGAAATTTTTCTTAATAACTCCTGCTCGAAGTATCTATGTAATGCTATCCTATGAATGCGAAATAACGGAATCGTAACTAGAATTTCTATTTTAATCCTTTTTATTATTTACTTGAAACAAACAAGTGTTTCCCTCTCATTTTGTAGGGGTATTCAGAAATTTAGTATACTGTAGATTCGTATTTAGCTTAACGTTTGAGGTTTTAGGTAATGTATGGTGCTTTGTTTCGAAAAATGGCATAGTCATGCGAAGACTTATTCGTTTCCAGCCAAGTCAACAGAAGCTGGGCGTAAACAACTCGGCTTATTCCGACTGGAAATGTGCGTCACAGCGCGAACAGTACGCGTGATTATGGAGTGCGCGCATACCGTTCATTAGGCAAACGTGTCCCTCTGATCCATTACGCCCAGCGATTATGATGGCGCTTTCCGAGCTGCAACACTTTAATCCTCTCTCCCTGCGGAATATCTGTAAAGCACCGCGAAACGAAATGTGCAGTGTGTGTTGTCCACGGGCCTCCGTCCTTCCTGGTCGAACTCGCATTTTGACGAGGTCACACCACGGGGCTAGAAATACATAGATGGCGTTGCCGATCTCTTCCTCATTCCATAAATGAAGTCAGCAGCTGGGGGCGTCCGCCATATTCATAAGTTCGGTTATACACAAAAATGAACTGTTAATGTCGATTTTCAACCCATCAAAGTGTTCATTTTCTCGGAATATTTTATTCTATTGCTTTACAATTTTGACAGCAAACGTCACCCTACAGCTCCAATCCAAAAATATGCTCTTTTGAATCTACTAGAAAGCTGTAGACAAAATTGCACAGTAAGTCGTTTAGTCAATAACTTCCAATTTATCTACTCTCTTCGCCAGTGACGGCTGGCGAATTAGGTGGGTGGTATGCGAGTCCGAACAGTCATATGTGTTTTGTGTCTTCCGAACACTTCTTGAATAAAGGCAAACTGTTGCACGATTTGCAAGCATCGAAATTTAAATCCTTGTGTAAAATAATTTTTACTTGGATAACAGCAAATACAATTAAGCTCACGGTTTTTTAATATTTGCTCCAAACAAAACTCTAACCAGAAGTGTTAAATCGTCATTTACGTTTGTCAAGCTAAAATTAAAGCATTAGTGTTATTAAGTTAACATCATTTCATTAAATTCTTATGTATGAAATCTAATTGCAATGCAGAGTACAGGTGAGCGAGTTAGTTGGGAGAGCATTTACACGTATGGCAAACGCAGTAATCACGTTCATTATTAATTACGAAGTGCCTGTGTTTTACTAGAATATGAAAACTAACAAATACTAACTATTCATTGTAATTAAATTTACATCGCAATATATAACCTCATTGTAATATTTTGCATATTCATAGGTATTATGAAAATGTGAATGTTAACGAATTGTAGTAGACGTTTTTGATCTAAAAAATCAGAAACACTGGGCAGTTTTTGGCAAAGCTGGGAGTTGAGTTCTGTATATACATGATCGAAACTTAAATATTTTCTTTGCTCTTTTATATTTTCACGCAGATCTTTTTCCAATTGAGTTTCCTCAACTTTCTAAACATTAATATTTCTTTATTCTCAGCATTCTACGTTCATGTTTCATTAATTGCGAGTGGAGGAGTGAGTTAGAATTTTCGCATCCAGATGCTTGGTAAAGGGAATACGACTAAAAGCAAAAAATCAGTATTAGAAATTGTTGCAGTGATTACTTAAGTTATTCGAAAGTATGGATCACTGAAATATTCACAGGCAAGTCAGTTTTCGGAGAATGCATTTTCTTATCTCAAAATAGTAATAAGAATATCCGAAGTAGCAGAGATTTCTCAATGAATTTACTAGCTTGTGAATTGGCTAGTATAAAACCTCAGAGCATCCGTCTGTTGGTCAGTTTTCGAAGAATGCTTTGTCCCATTTAAACTCGCAAATACATATTTCTGCAGAAGTTGTAGATATGACTTGAAATATCACGATTTGGAAACACTGATATATTTACATGCAGGCCAGTTTTCAGAGAATGCATTATCTTTTCTTGAATTTGGAAATCCGTGTTTATTTCCTCTGTGGCGAGAGAAGGCGAAATGCGGTCTGGCATTATCCACCAAGTTTTCTTGAGCTCCAGAATCTCTGTCTTTTACCGAAATGTATTCAATTAAGAATTCAAGGGAGCAAGGAGCGTTGTTGACAAAATCTGTTAACCGGAAATGTTGGCTTTAATCTAATAGAAACTATTTCACATCGAAGAAAGAGCTGCTGATTTCATAGAATAGTCCAGAACACGCACAAACGAAACCTCTTCAATCCTTTTGTATCTAGCGAAATAGTTCAAGAAATCGTGGGCGGATAACATGTAGGCAACCGGGTAGAACAGAAAACAAGAGGCGAGAGAAGTGAAGGAACGGAAATGAAACTCAAACAACAACACATGGAGAAGTCTGCGGAGATGGTGAGCAAACACAAACGAATCAGGGAGCGATTACCGGCCTGTTACTCTTGAGAGAAAAGTATATATAACTCACCGCAACCGTAGCCTACTTGGAATGAACCTGTTTGTATGAAAAAGGTATATATTAGATTGAACTGATTCCTAGTTATGTGAATTGTGTGTTTGGTTATGTAATATACATCTACATTGCTACTGCAAACTAAACCACTACTTGAGGCGTTTTTCACTAACTGCCTGCAGCATGCAGGAATCTGTTGAGTATTTTTCTTAGTGAATTAAGCGAGCGAGTAGGAGAGGAGCGGGGAAGCCGCCCCGCGAACGACGCAGCCAGCGAGTCCACGAGCGTGGGGCGAGCGGGTGTGGGGCGGGGCGAGGAGCGAGGGGCGTGGCGGGGAGCGGAGCGGATTAGACAGCAGCGGCGGCGGCGGCGCCGCCTTCGCTAGCGGCTCAGTCGTGCGCGCTAATCCATTGTCTGCCTGCGATATTTATGCCCCACTCTGTGCGTATTGGAGTACTCCTTCGCCCGGCCGCTGTGATTACGCGTATAATGGATGCGGCGACGCCCGCCGCCTCGGAGCCAGCCCCCGCCCCCACCTCCGCCTCCGCCCCCGCCCCCCGATGAACGCTCAAGAAAGGCGGCGCCCGGGCTTCGGGTCACCATAGCAGCCCACTTTTCTTATTGGAGAAGGTGCTATAAATAACATACACTCCCCGAGTGTTTTTACAAACCCCTCTGTAGGCGAACTCTATGTGTGAAATATCCCTTATGAAAGAGAAGTATTTCTACCTTTACATTCTTTCATTACTGCTGTGAACTGTTACTGAGTTAGTTTTGCTGTGTACAAGAAATTAGATAAGTAAAACTGTTATTTTTATAATAGAAGTCAGGAATGTCGTTTATACTTGTGCGGATGTTAGTGAACAAAAGGTTGTGCGTAGCTATAGCGTCGCGTAGTAATTAATGGACCTTTATGTTTATAAATCCTTGCTTAAACTCGTGCATCTGTGAAAACTAACTTCCTATGAATTGTATGTAGGAAGTAATTTCGTTCGATGTGAAGAACAAACGATATGTTTAAACTATATAATTTTGAGGTTTACTAATTTATTATGTAAACCTTAATATCACAACTGTCTGCATTTGGTATGCATCCTGGTAATTATTGAGTTAATTATAAAGTTTGTAACGTAAAGTGAGTGGTTGCAATGATACCATGCTCTGCTTCATTAACGAGTAATTAATGAACATAAGCCACGTTAGCCTCATTACGGCAAATTGTTGGGTTATGTAGATATTTTGTATGGAACTATGGACTCAATCGTTTAGTATGATTCGGTTCCATAGTGTGTTTTAAACAGCGTAATTACTTACAAGAATAAGAATTCGATCTTCCTTTGTCCTTCTCTCTCAAATGTTAAAATCTAGAAGAATAACTTCTCTTTTGAGAATAAACAGGGCTAATAATAATTCATTCTTTTATGATTTCGAAACAATCGTCTCATTTATTACAGGGCAAAGACGTAGGGTAGTAAATGCTTCATTTCGTTGTTATTCATTAGAAGGATTTGTCTGAAGATAATTTGATTCGACATTAATATGTGTATTTATTCATTTCCAATCCTTGCAAATGAATCGCGAAAGCTCCTCGTAATATCAGAACCTTCTGATTTGCCAGAGGATGGCAATATACTTTCTTTTATCAAACATTTAACAAAATACATCTTCAGAGACGAGTCGGGAGAGCCATTTCTGATAATGAACGTATTGTTTTCTCTGAACCAAAAGCTCAATTTTAAAACATTTCAAGCACATCTATTAAGTGTCGGATGTCATGAACTGTTTGTTGACGTACATTAAAGAAAACATTAATTAATTGTGTATAAAGAACATTTTAAATACGCAGAACTTGGATTACTCGACATCTTTCGTATTTTTTTCTTATCTCTTCTTACGCACATTGTTCAAAATTGGCACCTCAAAACAGACTCGAAACACACGATAATTTTATTTCCTCTTTGCTTTACATTCTACCAAAGTCACTATTATGCCTATCGAGTTGTTCATCACTTGTGATACATTAGTTGGATCGCTGTGCATGATCTATCAGCTCTTTGTGTGCAAATTTCTCGCAATTATTCTGGTCAGATCTGTCTCCAGTTCAGTGTGACTTCACAGTCTTATAAATCTCGAGTTGGTCGTTACGATTGCCGTAGCTACTATACACAGCAAGGTCTTTGCGAACCGTCTCCTGAACCGGCGCGGCATTTCACCTCTCGCGGTGGCGGGCCAAAGTCCTGCTCGACTTGATTTACTGGCCCAATTACGAGCGATCGCCCGCCGCCTAAGCCCTGTAACACGCCGGCCTCGATTCTCTGTTTGCAGACGCCGCCGGAGATTTAGACGTTAGGCTGTGCTGGGAAGTGCCGCCCACCTGTCGCCGCAGCGAGCGAGCAAGCAAACAAACAAACAAACGAACGAACAAACAGGGCAACGAACGGGTGGGCGATCCGGTGCCGTTGATCCGGTTGCATGTTGCGGATTTGCTGGAGTTTCATCCTATCGTGTAGTACGTGATGCAAAGAAAGTCATGCAACCGGGCAAAAATATCGTTATCGAATCCTACGTCCTCAAACAAAGTGAATTGTAAATAGTTGTTGGTAAATTGTATATTCTGTGTTATTTTGTGTGAATATGCGTTTGAGAAAAAAACGAAAGAGTGTTGTAGACAAACTTCATTTAGAATGTGATAAAAATTTGGAGGAATGTAGCTCTCGCATTTTTTTACGTTTTCTCCAAAGTAGCTCCACATGTTTTTTGTTTTTTAAGAAAACCATAAGAGAGTAGATTAATTCTCTTTCTTATCTTCGCTTACCTACTTGGAAATAATACTTTATGCATCGTGAAATGTGTTTTTTTTAAATATTTTACGAATTCAAGGGAATTTTTAACTGGCTAATTTGTGTTGCCTGTAATGCAAAACTTTTAATGTTTTTCATTATATATTTACTCGCTACTTTTACGTGCAATTTTACAAAATGCTGTCCCTTCGGAGGAAATGTTGCAGAGTGCAAATCACTTTACTTGGTAGAATAAAATTAATGAACTCGTTGAAGTTGTTTCGAGTTTATCTTTTTTAATTTAAACGGAAAATCGTTGCGCTTGTTTTATGTTAATATGGAAATGAAGGTTTTTGTTTTAAAAGATAGTTTACGTTCTGATTTTTATACAAAAATGTTGTGAAATTATCTAGAGTAAGTTAATGAGTGGTATGAAGTAAATATTTGTTTTCTCAAGTTTTTCGTTATCATGTTATATTTCTGATTTCAGCAAGTTCTCTTTTCCACTGGTTCGTCATTCTTTTCTCTATAAGCTAAGGTCGCAATTTGCAATTCATTACACTGACAGAAACACTCTTGTATGGTTAGTAAGCATATACTTGGCACAGGAATATTAGAGAATGTACCTAGTAGGTGTAGTAATTTTAATGCATTTTAAAAGTGGTATGTGTCAGCTATTAAATATTGAGTCTTCTAACTTTGAATGCATTTCCTTTAGTCGTAGTTTCGTTTTTACCTTACGTCTTTCACAAAGTATTCATTCTTCTAAAGAAAATACATAGAAACACGTAAAAGAAATGATATTTTTTCGACATTCCCTGTTGTAGTAGATGTTTATGTCTTTTCTGTTATTTAACCGACGGGAACGTCAAGAAAATCACTCCAAACGGGTTGAAAATATATTTTAACCTTTCCAGTGATACAATAGTGTAAGAAATGACGCTTCCCACGAGGGCAGCGATCTCCTTGTACCAATCCGAGCAGCGCTAAGGAAAGAAGGTTGATACGTTATGCTGCGAAACACTCCGTGAAATGAACCGCGCCCGTGACGGGTCCGTCACTCGACTCCTTCGGGAAGTCGGTCGCTCCGTCGGTTCGCGTCTTCGCCGCACTCCGTCTTCCCGCAGCACGTCGCGCCCCGACGCCCCGAGGCGCGGCGGCGCCCCCGAGGCGCGGCGACGCCTTGAATATTGCAACACCTGCCGTGGCGAGCTCGTCCCGGGGCGTGCTGTGCCTCTCCCCCCCTCCCGCACGCGCCCGCGCCCTCGACCCTCCCTTCAACCTCCATCCTCGCACCCACACCCAGCCCCACGCGGGGCGTATATTTAATACATGACGCCGGTGCGAGTCTGACCTACCTTTCCGAGGTCGAGCGCCTTTCTAAACGATGATAAAATAATAAAGAAGCCCCGGGGTTATGGCGTGAGGAGGGGGCGTGAACGATCTGCGAGATCCAATCAGCTCCCGCGCCTGAGGGAGGCGGCTTCCGAGAAAGCGGGCCCGGCACGGGACGCTGTTATTGACCCCGCCCCGCGTCTTACGGGTCAGGTATCTTCAATATTTGAACGAACCCTCCCGAGCTGCCGCTGCCGAACCGATCGCTTTTTTGCGTCATGTTGGTAGGATTTGCCCGCAGCTCCTCCGTCGTCGGGGATGTTTTCTCACATATACGACAAACTCCCGTCGCTGCTTCTCCTGAATGTTGATTTTCTACCTTTGGATGCGCGCGTCGTTCAGTTTCCAGCCGTCGGAATCCTTCCGCGCGCTTCTTTATGCCTTCGACGTCCCCGCCCCGCCTTCTCGCGAGAAGGAGAGGAGGAGGGGACTTTCCGCGCGCGCGACGCGGTCGCGTATTTTGCGTGAGAATATCGACGCTGCTCGGGAATCTCCGCGCCGTCGCGCCGTGAAGGGCCTCCGCCTCTGAAAAGCGTAAAATACAAGTCGTTGGCGAAATTTGGCGCAGCGGGGCGTAGATTTTTCTGCATTCTTTACGCGCGGGCTCTTTCGCCCGCGACCCGTGTCCTGTGTGCGAAGGGGGACGGCGTGGTTCGCTCCACTCGACACTGCCCCGCCGCGCCCCTCACTGCTCCGCTTTTGCCGGGCCCGCTCTTCTCCAACCCGCTCCTTCTCGCCCCACAAGGTTTCTCCCTGCCCAGCCCTGCTTCCCTCCGCCCCGCGTTGTTCCTCTATGTCTTGACCGCCTTCTCCGCCTCGCCACTCGCCCACTATGACACGCTCGCTCTGCCCCAACCACTCCACTCCAACCCACCCCAGCCGATCCGCCACGCCCCGCCCCGCCCCACCCCGCCCCACCCCGCCCCAGCCCGCCCCACCCCGCCCCACCCCGCCCCCACCCCACCCCACACGGCCCACCTCACTACATTCTCTCCGTTCCTCCCCACGCCGCTCCACACCGCTCACCCCACCCGCCCCTCCTGCTCCACTCCGGTCCGCCCCGCCCACTCTTTCCTGTCCTCTCTGCCCAGCCCGCTTCGCCTCAATTAACCCCGCCCTATTCGCTCCTCCCTACCCCGCGTCACCCGCTGCTCTCCGCCCCGCCCCGTTCCTTCTTGTTCCGCCTAGCCGTCTCTGCCTGCATTGCTCTACCCTCCTGCCGGGACCATCCCCCATCTCCACTACACCCCACCCCGCCCTGCTCCGCTCACACCCGGTTCACCCCACTCGCCCAGGGCGCCTACGCCGCCACTGCCGCCGGCCCCTCTGTGCTCGTATTTCAGCCGACGGCGATGCGGCCGCGCTCCCGACGCGCCTGGCGGCGCGATGCCCCAACTACGCTTCTGGCATATTTATTAAAACGCGGCTCATTTCGTCGGGGTAGATGATACAAGTTACTTATTCATGCCCGGCGCGGAAAATATCTTCCGCCCGGGAAAGCTTCGTCTGGTGGTGGGCGTTTTAATTCTCCGCCGAGTGCGAGGTAAACGGCCCAAAGGAACCCGCCGTTTGTTGGCTTTAGACTGGGCGGCTCGCGTGGCTGGGCGGGGGGGGGGCAGCGTTCTTTACGACTGGCTGCGTTACCCGTTTGCGGCCTTTCCGTCTTCCGGTAAGTTTCCACATACAATATTGATTCTGTTGTAAATTTCCAATTTCTGTCCGAAAGTTGCGAGGCTGAATTCTTATAACCTGTTTCTTCCGCTCGGCAACATATTCGCGGTGGTTTGTGATTTAGAATAAATATTTGTTCTGGTAGGTTGGAATTCGTTTTTTTATGGTCTGTAAACTTTGGTATATTTACAGTGGATGATTTCCTTTTCAATGTTTCCACACTTCTTCGTTTTGGAGTCATTTAATATCATTTATGAGGCTCTATTTGGCCTCCCTACTGATTGTGAGAACTCGAGAATTTGTTATTAATTTTTGTAACAGTTTGTGTATTTAGAAATAACTATCGAAATCGACTTGCAAATCCCATATAAGTAGAGTTTTGTTTGTTCCTTCTATTGAAGAATTCCTAAGTATTGAATCTTAGATGGGGTCTCATTCACTGTTTTTAACTTCAGTTTTGAGTGTTTGTCTTTATCGTATGTGTGTGTTCCTGAATGTTTCGTATAAATTAATGAATGTCTTTTCTGTGTCTATTGTAATTTCGAACAGAAATATACAAAACTTCATTGGATTACAAATGCCCATGCCGTAAAACAGAAAATCATTATCACGCAACTGTTTGCATATAGTGAAGAATTATTACTCTTAATAATCGTGTTCCAGTAAAAGAAAACGCTTTTTGGTAAACCTCGTTTCATAAATGGTTTTTCCTTCTTTTTTTTTCAACGTTTCTTTCAAGTTCAATCGCACCTAGGGTTTTCCGTAGAGGTAGAACGCTATTCCAAGTTAAGAAATATGACACTTTTGTATCACCGTCCACCAAAAGCGCCATTACACGCATGGAGGCCATTACATGCGTATTGTGGACTCAAATGTCCGAATACTTTTTTCTATTGAGATGATCGTGTATGTTAATACACGATCGTTACATCAACTCTGTAGTGACAAAAACGTTGGAAAATACGCACGTAATCAGTTCCAAAAGCTACGACCAGGGCTGTATTTACCCTAAAACCATTTTCTTGTAAACAGCGATTTTAAGAATGGTATTTTTCTTATTATACATCGTTCGGGATGTAAAACGTGAGTTTATTAGGCATAATCTCTAGAGCCCTCCAATTATCATTCACTCAATGTTCCTATATCGTTTTCGGGAAATTCATCTCTCACAAGTTGCTTTCACTCGGCGCGTAAATATCTGCGTAACCCCGTCCGCGCGCTATACACTCGCCCTCCGGCTCTCGCACTCAATCTGTCTAGCGGCGGCGAGCGAGCCACTAATTCGATACCGGCACTTGCGCAGTTGCCGGCGCTGAAAGACTCCATAAGCAGCCGGCCGGGGCTTAGCGCAGCGCGGAGCCAGTGCGCCGCCCCGCCCCCGCGGGCCGGGATTAGGCTGCAGACGACGGCTGCGCACCCCCATAACTTACTTGGCCCCCGCGCCCGCTCCGCCCCGCCCCGCGCAGCCCTTCGTAGCGCCGCCCCGCCTAACCCCTTCCCCCGCTCTGCCTCCCTCACCACCCCCGCTCCGTCCCCCCTCTCCTCTCCCTGCCGACTGTTTCCGCCCGTTCTCCGCGCTTCCCTCCACCCTCCACCACTCTCTTTGCTCCCCGCGGTGCCCGCAGCTCCACCGCCCGTTCCTGCTCCACTATTCCTCTCCACCGCTTCCCTCTGCCGCTTGATTCTGCCTCTCCCCGCTCCGGCCTTCCGCCACTCGTTACCCTCCCTGCCGACTGGTGGTTCTGCACCCTTCCTCTCCCTTGTAGCTCCGCTCCTCATTCCGCCATCCGCTTTGCAACCCGCTCCACCTTCGGCTCCTCCCCTGCTTCACCGTTCCTTATCATGGTCACCCCTCTACCGCTTGATTCTGTCCCTCCTCCCTCACCCCGCCATTCCCCCTTCAGCCGCCCGTTTCCCTCCTTGCCGACTGCCCCCCCTCTTCACCCTTGCGGCTTCGCTCCGCATTCCGACACCCCGCTCCGCCGCATCCGTTCTGGACCTCCCTGTGCGATCCCACGCTCTCCCTGTCCATCCCCTCGGTCCACGCACCGTCCTCACGCTCTTGCCTTCCATCCCTGCGCCCCGCCCTTCTGGAGCACTCGCTCGCACGGCCGCTCTCCTTCCTTTGCACCGCCACGCCGCGCCTCCCTCTCCGCCACCCGCCTGCTTCTTTATGCGCTGCGACGCAAACGCCCGCCCGCCCGCCACGCGCGTTGGAAGGCGCTGCGCTAATAAGTCACCCGTGAAATAAAACTGGCTCCTTTACCACGCTGGCTGCAAATCTTGCCTCGAAAAAAGTGTAAAGTTTAGTTTTCGATAGAAAACTCAATATACTTCCTTATTCTTTGAAATAACTGCCTCCAAGGAAGATATGTGATTTATTTCTGGGTATTTTTTTTTCTTCCTGGGGCTTTTCCCAGTTTTCAGGGGATGTCGGTTTTGACTTCCGGCGCCTGGTACCCACTATGTCCTTCATGGGAACACATGTTAACCCTACAATAGATTGCAGGCTCCTCGATCTGTGGTCAGCAGACTCACAGGGTCTTCCGCGACCGTACACATACATGTAAGACATGGGATAAATCACCATGCCCACGGTGGGATTTGAACCCGCGACCCTTCCGACCGAGGCTCTGAGTCGGCACACGCTGTAGCCACCTCGGCCATACAGGTCGGCAATTGCATTTCTGTGACCTGCATTTTAAGAAATGCATTACATTGTCCAGAATATTTTTTTAAAAATATCTAGTGATATTTGTACCAACCGAACTTATTTTCCGCTTATGAATCATACGCGTTCAAAATGTGATAAAACAGAGATTACTGTACTGATACACTGGTCCAATTCCAAATCATTTTAATTCCGATAATGTATTCGTAATTGACTTTGGTAAATATTTTAATTATACTAATAATATCATTAGTTTAGGTAGTAGTAAACGTTTCATGTTTCGTTAGAAATAAAAAACCTAGTTAGTTGCAGCATTCTGCTGGTGGTTTCGCACTTCTGTTTTCATGAGCTAAATTAACCAAATTTCAATATAATTCAAAAATTTTCACATTGTGCCTTCGATCTTATCTGTGTGTGGCTGTATTTATACAGCAATCTTTCTTCATATAGGAAACGTGTATGCCAGATTAATTGTAGAATATGGAAGCATTGGGTTGCTGTATGACATGGAATGGGCGGGAGTTCGAAATGCGTCATGGAAACCATATTTTGTGGAGAATAACTGCAATTAAAAGATATCGAGCCCACGTATGTATCTCGTACGTTCTTTATTGTCCATTGACTTATCAGAATAATTTTGAATTACCTCTTCTAACGCAACTGCATGTTTACCGATGTTACAGAACAGCGAGTGTCTAATTTATGTTTACTTGATTCTATATCTGATGAAGAAGAACACTTACGGAACAGAGTCGTTAAACGAAATAAGTTCAAGGTATTTAATGTGAGTTCTCTTTATCAGCTACCGACAGAACAATATGGTTTCAGATAAGATCTCATTTCGCTCAGGCGTGCCCTTGTTCTCATTTAAACTTACACCCATGTTCTCTCCTTGCATTCTCTTCTCTGTCCGACCTCTTATACTGTTACTCAAACAGCTTCTCTGCTCGGGATCTCCCTTAGTAACTTCGGCTGTGTTTTGTTAATTTTCTTATTTTCACCAGCTCTGCATTTAATCTGTTTTTACAATCTTTCTATGCTTGCTTGTTTGCACTGTGTGATCTCTATTACTAATTTCCAATGCGCATTGAAATGGGGAGACAAATGTGCCTCCTCCGGCCAAGTGAAGGGAAATGTAGTTTCGTTAAATACCCAGTAACGCAGGAAAATTCCAAAAACAAAAAAGAATTTAAATTTGTTGTTGTGACTAATTTGGATGTGCGTGATAAATTTTGGTAAACCATTGTCTGTGGCTTTGTTCAGCAGCATTTTTGCTGTTGCTGAGCTTTTTGTTTGTAATTAGCATTTTTATTCCTTTTTTGAAGTTGATATTTTCATTTATACACTTGTATTGCGCTTCTGAATTTGGTTAACAATGCATAATATATGTATGATCGCCATAATACCATTCATTACTGTACGAGAGTATAACCAGACTCTTAATTAACTCTAACTATATTTAATATTCATATTATCCACTCTCCTGGGTTTTATGTTTCATAGAAAGCGACAACTGGTTCAACCGCAATCTTCGCATTTTTCTCCTTTAAATCGAACCTTTTTTTGTGGTTTCACATTACTTATAAAACCGCTTCTTGATAATAAATGCGTTCTTTTAATTACGCGATTAAGGTTCCTTTCAGAGAGAATATTCACCGAAAATTGCACTTTCAAATTATTTATTGAATATGCATTTCCACGCGAATATTAAAAACGCTGTGTTCTGCGGCGTCAGGGCGTTCTGGCTCCCCAGTGCACGCGAATGCGCGAGAGGATTCCTGCGGTGCACCTGCAGTTTGCGGAATAGCTCCGGAACACCTGCAGCGCGCCCCCTCCTGCCTTTGTTGCGGCTCCGCCAGGCGGAAACCTGTTCGCGCGTTGCGGCCTTCAGATTCTCTTTGCGACCGCTTCTGCATCCTTTCGCCGAGACTCTCGTATCGAGTCTTCAGGAATTTTCGACACGCCGTTTTATTAATATCGGTCGATGGCAAAGAAAGTGACTTTCATAAAAAGTATTATTTTTTAGTTAAGAGAAGAAATACGTTTATAAAATAGTACATTGTTAGTAATAAAAATGTCACGATAGATAAACAGACAGTGAATAGAATAACTCTTGGTCTTTGGGCACGAAATACAGTTTTGATGAAGATAAAACCTTTCACTGCAAAGTAACAATTTTTTAGTTATACCACTTGTGATGTATCCCTTTTCTTGTGCACGAACGATACAAGTCTCTTAAGAATCCTACGATTCGCAGCACCAATTTTTAATTATTCAGTGTTGCTGTTTTAATTTTTCTTGGAATTTTCATCTATATTCGCTTTCACCATGTCCCCATACCTTCCTTCAATTTCCTTTTCCCGTTTGTATTCTTTATTTTGTACCTTTTTCCTTTGTCTCAACTCTTGGTTGTGAATTTACCTTTCTTTACTTCGTCTTACGCGGGGCTCTCATCGGCATTTCTCAGTTTGCATTTCATCTGTCTCTTCTCTCTCTCTCTCTCTCTCTCTCTCTCTCTCTCTCTCTCTCTCTCTCTCTCTCTTTCTCCCACTCTCTCTCTCTTTCTCCCTCTCTTTTTCTCCCTCTCTCTTTCTTTCTCTCTCTCTCCCTCTCTCCCATTCTGTTTCCCTCCGCCTCTCCCCTCTTCTGCTCGTAGATTCCATTTCGCCCGCATTCCGCTGCCGCCGCTCGTGTGCGGCGCAGATTCCTGCGCGCCGCGCCCGCTGACCCCCGGGGCAGAAAGAAGCCATTATTCGGAGTAATTGTGCCCGCGCACAACCTGGAGGCGGAGTACCTGGTGTCCGACTCTTGCCCCAACCCCAACCCTAACCACCCACCCCACTGCATACCCTTGCAGCTCAGTATTCCCCTGGTGACGTCGTAAGGGGACCCGTGCAGAACGCGACCGCAGTAGCTCCATTTGTCAGGCGAAAGCCCTCCCTTAAAAAGGGAATTTCTGCGGGACGTTGCATGTAATGACTACTCTTTTTTAATTTTCGTCCGCCTGGATGTTTATCGGGGAAAATAGAATAAACCCGACGTAGGAAAACTCTACCTCGAAACACCTGAAAACATGTTTTCTCGTAAGTGTATTAACTGCGTGTTTCTTCCCTAGAATGTTTCGTCTCTCTAGTTCTCCTGCCGTCGTCCTTTCCATTTTTTCTCCTATGTCGGATACGATCGCGATTTTTTTTCTTCTTTGGCATTGCTTGCACAATTGCTTAAGTTCCTTACCATACTGGTGTGCGACAGTTTTAATGCCAAGGCTGTCATTCTTTCATTCCACGAAATTGCTTTCCGTATTACAGTTTTGATTAGAAACTGAAATGAAATATGCATGTAGAGATGAGGTAATCCAGATTTTTTTTTAATTTCTTCCCCCACACATAAGCAGTTGTACTTACGCAGGCGTTACAAATAATTCAAATATCACATTAATCTATATTGCAATTCACATTTGTTTGCGTGGTCATTCTTCACCAAGGGATTTCGCTTCCATTTCCAAGGAAAATTAAATCTGATTTTTTTTCTGTCACTGAATTGAAAAAAACAACAACACTGGGGCTGAATTTCTGTGCTCACCTTCCAGCGAAGAAATATCTCTCATGATTTCGGCATTTGTATTCATCGCCCTGGTTTGCTTGGTCGTGTCTTTCCCCGCGCTGTGGATGCCACACCCGCCTGGCGCCACCCTCACCGCCCTCCCCCACCGCCGCCATCGCCTTCGCTCCCAGCATAGCCAACGTTGCCGCCTTCACCCTCGCTTCCGCCTTCGTAACCCTCTTTACTGCTGCACTCACCTCCATCCCCGTCCCGCCTTCAGCACCAACATTGCCACCACCCACGCCTCCGTCTTCGTAGCCACCCTCACCGCACTCGCCTCCGTCTTCGTAACCACATTCACTACCGTCCTTGCCCTCGCCTTCAGCGCCAACGTAACCACCACTCTCGCCTCCGCCTTCATCATACTCGCCACACCTTCACCGCTAACATTGCACCAGTCTCACCTCCATCCTCGCCTCCGTCTTCGAAACCACCTTCACTACCGCACTCCCACTGCTGTTGACAATACCTAGGTATTGTCGAGAGGTCTGGGTATCCGCCCTCGTATCTCCAGCAACGACCTACACATCACCACCCTCGCCTTCACCAACGGACTTTCCTTCGACCTGGCCCTCGTCCTCACCCTGGCTCTTGCTCTCGCTCTCGCCATCGTCCTCATTCTCGCCTCTCCAGCTGCTTTCTCTTCCACCACCGCTTCCCCCCTCTACAATCCCCACCGCCGTCTGCTCCCCGGTGGTAATAGCGTAAGGTGAGCCCGCAACCTCCGCCCCTCCCCTCCAACCCCCTCCCCCCTCCCCCAGCGGTGCGGCACATGTGGCGGCGCCCCCGCCAGATATGTAAGCCAACCGCCGGTGCTCATTCAACGCGCGGTGCCGAGGTAATGGTTTTATTGTAGCGGCAAGTTGTGGGGCTCGCAAGCACAGCGGTGGCCGCCGCCCCCGCCCCCGCCCCCGCCCCCGAGGTCGGCATTCATCCGAGTGGGTTAACGTGCAACTTACGTGTTGCTGCGAAATGCGCGTTGGTACGTGCCGTCCGCGAATAGCGCTGTTTGTTTTCGGGCCGAGTGTGTTTCATAGAGGAGTTCTTTGGGTGCGCCTTTGTTTACCTTACCTCGTTTTTAGGTGAAATTATGAAATATATTTTTGTGGGGATTTCGCTTGTTTTATAGAATGAACGCGTTTCGAAAGCGTCTCGTACAATAGTTGAACTGCTGTCATTTTGTGAAGTTCACAAAATGCGGTTCTCTTTGGCAGCGCGTATTAGTGTTTTTAAAGAGGGGACTGCACTAAAACGAATCGAATTGTTGTTTTAGACGTGCGAGGTACATTAACATGTTTTTTTGTTGTTGTTTTTTTCAATTTTTCTGTGGTTTCATATTTTTATTTCAGTTGCATTTGCGGAAAACGCGCGGTAGAGAATTTCCATTTGCTCTACTTTCAACTTTGATATTGCAATAATGCATTTCTTGTGCATTTGCATATTCAAATTTGTGTTCGTATTTGGAAGCTTTCGTTAGCAACTTTGAGCAGGCTGGCCATATCTAATATTCATTGCTTTTCTTTTTCTGATACATACGTAGTGCAGCAAAAAATAATTTTTCCGTATACACGAAATTGTTTCTCGTGTTTAGTGAATAGCAGTCACGAACGGAATTATTGCCTTCTCTCCGATATTAAGTTAAAATGCGACCTATCCACGCTAAATGTAAATAACAATGTTAGAGAGCTACACGCAATGCGGTGAGTTACGATGGGAGTCGTGAGATTAGACAGGAAAGGCCCCAGGAGGCGCTGATAATGGTCCCGCTCCTGACCAGCTTTCCTCGAGAAAAACACAACCCTCGCGTGCCTGTTATGTTAATATTCCTTCCCGATGTATGTTTTCTATTTTCTCTCTGGCCAAATTACAGCTTTGTACCTCTGCAAATGATCGCCACGTTATTAATAGAATAAGCTACAGTTTCGGGCAACGGGAAGTGCGAAGACCTAGGATTCTCGTGAAACCATCATACCCGAAATTGTCATGAATACGTCTGTCAAATAATGATGTATGTCGCTCAATAACTTACGCAAATACGGTGATATCGCTTATGAGCGTTTTCCAAATACTGGAGTATGTTCGGATATTGGTCATTGTGTAAACGACTGTGCATGCTGTTTGCGATGACGAATTCATTATAATGGCTGTATCACAACGATGGCCGAGTGAGCTCCGTAAATCTCGCGAATCACATTAGGGAAGTTTCTCATTAGAGCAGATATTGAATTGCTGCTGATTAGTTGGAATACCAATAGATTTAGCACCATTGCAGAACCATGGGTGCATTTGTTAGGGCGGGGATGACTTTTGGTATCTACGCAGGGAACTTTTGTGTTTGTAATTAACAAGATCAGCCAAGTCTAGAGGTACATTTTCTCCTTCATTCAGCATTATTGTGATGACTGTTTTATAATTTTAATTAATTTGCATTTACATCACTTGTACTGTGATCATTATGTAGACTACTCAGGGCACTCATGAAAAGGACGAAATCAAATATTACGTATTTCGAAATGTCAGTTCAATTAATGAATGTTAGAGTTCACCACCCATTTTTTAGCCGCAACCGGGAGTACAAAGTAGTGTTCGGAGTGCGAATTTCATTTCTGCAATGTTTGGTTGAACACACATAATTCGACCGGTTTTTGAAGTAAACATTTATGTACGCTCTTCTATTATGTACACTTATATAATAAACAACAATCTTTGTCGCTAATTGTCAAATTTCGGAATTTCGTCGCAATTTATCCGTTCATATTATGGATAAGCGGCAAAGGAAACAATGTTTGAGTTTGGAAATCCAGGAAAAATGTCTTTGATGTCTACATGGGAAGATAATACTATTATTTTCTTAAGTTATTCAATTTTAAATATTATTTATGTGATTTCATTTTCTGAAATTATAAAATCGAAGTAACTAACACGACTCCAAAAACAATTTTAATGCTATCCTTAATTAACATTTCACATTTTCCACTTCACTTGGATTCTAAAATACGTCAGATCGTCAATAAAAATAAAACCCAAATTCATGAAAAAAAACTGTATTGAAGCAGAAACAGCATATATTCCACTATTTCATCACATAAACAACAACAAGGACATTTGTCATACCGTGTGATCAATATTTGAATTCCTGTGGCATAGAAGGTTCCTCCTGAGATATGTACCTATGTTTGAGAGCCACCAACAAATCTTCGCCACTGTTATGTTAAATACTGACCGGAGGGGAATTTATTGTGGTGTAAGAAATTATCGAATTTGCCGTGGACGCGATCCAGTCTGTAGGATGGCTGGTCGAACATCCAACATCAGACATTCCAGTGGAACTGATGCAGATCTGTTGTAAGCCGAGCTATGTGTATCAACTTGCTTAATTGAAAAGAACTGGTTCACCAGTGGATTATGCGATGGCTGGGACGTACGGTGTCTTTCTCTGTGCAACAGTGACCCGAGCGGTGAGAGTAGATTCCTCTCTCTGGGGGCGAGCAACAAGAAGGTTCTGGAGCAACGGCACTCCCAGGCGGACGATCACGTCCCTAAGGACACCTCGCCCTCCTCTCTGCTGCTGCTCTCCCGGGCGCAAGCGGACTTCGCGCCGCCGCTATGGAAATGGCGGCTAGCGGCTCTCCGCCAATGGCTCGCGGCCACCTCATCCGCCTTCTCTGACCCCTCATTGGCAAGGGAGAGCGTAACAATGTCCTTCATGCGAGTGTATGATTGTAAGATTTTATTGAAAGTTACACTATTTCGCGTTAGATCGCGTTCAAGGTGATGTCAGGTAAAAAATGTGTGTTTTAATATAGCGTGATATTTCACGCACGTCCTTTACAATCATCTCTCGCCGCCACCCGCTCATGATTCGAAGCAGGAGCGGCTAGTCGTCACGAGATTGGCCAAGTAGGCGGTGGCGGGCGACGTCCGAGGAGCTATCATTGGCTGTGGAACACGGTCTAGATTTACGTGTCGGGGATGCGAATTCTGCCCGCCGCCGTCGGGACGGGAGCGGTGCCAGGTGCCGGGGCGGCGGCGGTCGCCGGACCCTTTTGCCCCCGTCCCCGCCGCCGGCAATGCCCGTCGCTACCGCCGCCGTCGCCGTCCCCGCCGCTGCCGCCGCCGCAACCGTCACCGCCACTGCTCCCGCCCTTGCCATCGTCACTGCTGCCCGCCGTCGCCGCCGCCGCCGCCGCCGCCGCCGCCGCCGCCGCCGCGCCATGCAGGTCACATCGCGGCCTGTCATCCCGGCGAGCAGATTTGGACCACGTGGGCCCCGGGCGGCGCGGCGGCGCATGCAGATGAGGCTTCGGCCCCGCCCCCGCCGCCTCCTGCGACCTGCCCGCGCCCCCGCCCGGCCGACTGCGTTCCGTTCTCCATTAAGCGCCAGGCGCGCGGCCGCGGCCGGGAAAAGCGCGGTCGTGGCGGGGATGCGGAGCAGGGCGCACCCGTCCCCGCCCCTCTGGCCCCCGCCACCGTCCCCCGCCCCTGCAGGGTCGCGAAGCCCGGACGGTAATGCGCCAATCTCACGTGCCGGGCCAGGAAATGGAATTCATGCTTGCTTACGACCTGGCGGCTGAGACGGCCCGCGGCGCCGCGCGACGAAGTAATCGAGGCGACTCGGCTCGTTCGGCCGAGTAATGGACTCCGTCCATTACGCTCACTATACATTGGAATGAACGGCGCGATCCTTGAATGCGGAGTAAATGACACCAAATCCTACACTGCAGAGCACTTCCCTAGAAGCATTTAACATGGATTTGACGACGTTGTATTGCTCTTTTGAGTCGCGTTCGTCGTGAATGTGTGAAATTTAGAGTAATGTCGTTTGTATGTCATTGCATCTCGACAGGTGATATTCTTTAACGTGTCTATAAGGAAAAGTGTAACTAAAAAACTAAAATGTTTTATAATTTCAATAGAAGTATTTCGTTCTCGATTTCAAATATTGAAAACAGGAGGAGCTTATAGAGGCTTGAAAATCGTATAATGTGTGAGACAGTAAATAGGTAAGAATGAAGAATGGAGACACACTATTTTACATCTAAAAAATCTGGGACACAGAAATGCTCTTGTCAAAATGTTCAAAGATTTATTTTCACTTCTTTATAATATTTATAAAGTTCATTTTCACTCGTTTTGGAATAAGAAACCGAACACTGCATTTCCCCATTCACAGCGATCATTGCACTCACTCTCGGCTTTTTGCAACAAACAGATTTAAAATTATTTTACTAGAACATGGGAAGTAAATACAGTTATGTTAAACGAATTACAGTTGCCACTGCATCTAATTTGAATGTTGAAAACGTGGAGAGAAGGTCCGAGGAGAACTGCGCTTATTGTAATGCAAGGAATCGTAATCTGGTACGGCGAACTCGATGAGCAGCGGCGAGCTGTCTGCTCTAGCTCGCCGTTCACTTATGTGCTAATTTTGAGCAAACCGAGGTAAATAAAAAACTATTATGTTTCTGTCATATGAACGTTAGAAAGCAGTTTCCTTCAGAGCGGTTACCGTTTGGCAAAGAGAAAATTCGTTTTGAAGCCCAGGGCCGTATCACTCATTAAAAACAGGAAAGATGCAAGGTGATAGTAGAAGCGAGTATTGAACGCGGGTTATTTAAAAATGTAAGAAATTTGGAATACTATTGTCTAATTGGGAACAAATAATAATTAATATTAATTAGCTGATGACTACGCACGAAGTACCAAAGCCGTTTTGAATACAAATTAACAAGCGTAATTTACTCTATACATATATTTGAAATATTTTGTTTTCTAGTAATTAGCAAAACGTTTAGTATAATAGGATTGGACTGGAGATTAACTGCTCACAGATCTACAATTCATTTAGAGGGAACTTGTAAAACGAGGCGGGCACAAAGGGTGCGCCCGCCTCTAATTATGACTGGTCATACGAGAGAACGGGATTCATAATAATAACTCTGGGGCAGTAAGGAAAAACGGGCCGAGTTTAGCTTCAAGTACTGCGAAATTATGCGCAGAACTCTGAAACATTCCGTTGCGGCGCATCATCCCCCAATTTTCGCTTCCACTCGCGGCCGGGAATGTAGCGACTCCTCTGGCGCCCTCGGGAAGGAGGTTGAGTCGGGCTTGCAGGCAGACAGACCTCTGAGGTAGACCTCTAAAACGGTGGGCCAAAAACGAGTAACATCATTATCGTACTTATTATTATTATTATTATTATTATTATTATTATTATTATTTGCGTATCGGCCATTTATGACCACACTACACGTTATCTTCCAAGGCCCCGGACAGATTAATGGGATCGTAACGTAATTATGGGGATCAACTTTTTACGGCTGTATCCCTTGATAAGACAAGGTTGTTACGCGTTGAATTACGCATAAAGAGGTGATAGGATAATAATAAAGAATGAAAAGACAATCACAAATACAACCATGCCTACGCAGGACTCTACCGTCTGCGCGACTCGACCATGCCTACGCTTGTCATTTATTTTTTATTATTATCAAGAAGATAGGAAGCAAGACCATGCATTCAGTGTAAAAAGCTTAGTCTCCAGTATCTCTCTCTGAAAAAACGTCATTTCGTGAAGAAAGTGAGTGTCGGGTTTTATTTCTTACATTTTTTCCCCGTTCGTGAGCACTGGCGCTCAATTTAACCCGAACGGGGAATAATATCACGTACCGCGAACGAGTGTGGAGACCTGAACAGTTTGTCCTCTCTCTTCGTGCCCCGCTGACCGCAAAGCCTCGTGTTTTTTGGCGCCTCCCTCTGCAAACCGCGTTTTGTGTGGGAGGATTTATTCTTTCGTTGGATGACCTGTAATTGAATTACATGTCCCGCGAGTCTGTCGTTGGGAGAACTTTTTTCCTGTAAAATTAATTAAAACGATTTAAACGTTATTAGTTGCGTCGTGGGAATAGACCGTAAGCTCGTATTCGATGTAATTGGTTATTATGAAATAAATTATGCATAATTCGTGCATCAGTAAAGATACGCTGAAACGCTATGAAATCCGCAGTAGTAATAATTAAGCGATTATTACGCGCCATGGGGTGATCGCATGTGGAAATGATGATTTGTTTGATGGTTAGCGATATTGCGTTAGATTATTAACATGTTCATTTTCTCTCTAGAGTGTTGAAACTTTTTTTCTGAATAGTCTGAACAATATTTTCTGACAATTCAAACATACATGTGGATCACGATCTAGCTAGATATGAGTACTAGAAATATTTCTAGGTTTATATCATTTCCTAAACAATAGGGAAAGTCTCATAAACAATTTTAGATACTTAGTGAAAGATAAGCTTTGCTCATAGATGTTAAAAGTGGTGAGTTAGTGCATGATTTTGTTTCATTCCCTTCCTCTTTTTTTTATTGGTTATTTAAGGTCGCATCAACATCTTAGGTCATTAGCGACCACTATTGCTGCTGCTTAACGGTATGGTAACTATGTGGATGAAACGATATGGTGATTGATGATAAGGGGTGAAAGGACGAACACAAATACAACCATGCTCGAGGCGGGACTCGAACCCGCGGCCACCGGGCCGGCCCTTCCTCTTTCTTAGAACGAGCTTACAGAGAAAAGCACCGTTGGAGTCAGGCCGTTGGAGTTAGGAAAAGCCCCGTCAGTTACAACTACTCTCGTTATTCACTTAGACAACAGAAACTATATTTTTTTAATCATTTATGATTGTAGATCTAGTGAAATTTCAATATTAGAAGCTTCACTTTCAGCATGAATTTTTTATTCAAAAACTGTGTATTGAACTTACATTTGAATATAATTACGTCAATAATTAATTTGGCGCTCTAGTAACGGCAGTGAGTTTCAAGAAAATAAAAATCTACCAATTCAAATAAAATCAGCTGCATGAAGAATACTTGGAGGTGTTTCCGCACACTAATATAATGCAGGGATCCTTTCCAAACTACCGTTCCCATCCTCTTCACTCAGATGTCGTCAGAAGCCAGTTTTATGAAAACACTTGCCTCCGGCCGCCAGCGTTGGCACAGCTGCGATGCAGTTGCCCTGTATCCGATCGGCTACCTGCGCCTCGCCCCGTCCTTGGACGACCTGTCGCGCCACCCGCCAACATCGACGGAGGCAGGGCTGTGCCCGCGTAGCCAATATCCAGCGCGTATTTTGCCTCCGGGAGGGGACATTAAAAATATTGCGGTACAGCGAGGTCGAAATTGCGCCTGATTGTTTTGTGCGCTCGTGGGTGCGCATTCATCTTTTGAGAACCATGCCCCCGTCATCCGCCTCGCTCTTTATACCGTTGCGTATTCTGTTTTCATTTCTCCTACTGCGAGAAGTCGTGCGTGAGGAACGGTGGTGTCGCGACGGTGGTGGTGCTGGTGATCGAAAACAACGCGAGCCTCAGTATTGATGCTGTAGTTGGAATCAAACACGTGTGTGAGTTCCTGAATTAGCAATTGTAGGAGAATGTATACCCGACCACTAAATATGCTTTTGACACTCACAGTAATTGCATCAGAATAGGAATTGCTTTGTAGAGAGACGTTTAGTCAATGTATTAATCAAGTATGTATTGGGATAGAGGGAAGAACGTGTTTGCGTGTATTTGCTGTGAGCTGTTCAGGGTAGTGGGTCTGGTTCGTTATTCTCGTACAATGACCCAAAATCGAAAGTATACATCCTATAATTCACAAGCTGTATTTCGTTCAAAACGTTTTTTATTATTTTTATTTTTTTAATATAAGTTTATGGGGAATCCTCTGAGATTTATTGCAAAGCAGTAAGATTGATGAAATTACACGTATGGTCTTAATCGTATGGCGGAGTATACATCGCTTACAAATTTTGTTTTCAAGAGATGCCACTAATTATCTTGTAACAATAATTATTTGAAATATAGAACTTTAACATTGCTTTTGTTATTCTTCTACCTACATATTTTAGAAACAGTGATACGAGAGTAATATGTTACTTACATCATAAAATATATTCTTTTAACCATTCAAGTTTCAATTGTGTATTTGAATGTTTCTTTTCCCAATTTGTGTCCCTGAGTTAAACTGTTATTTATATCTCTTAATCATATTACCCGTTGTTTTGGTGTGTTATATGGAAAATATTATAAACAGCAATAAATGTGTTAGTTACGAATCTTGTCCTTGACAAAGGAAACGTCGCGACTTTTGTAATTTACACTAGTAGTAATGTGTTCATAAACTACGTGAAGTACATCGTCGGCGTTAGGGGAAGTAGTTTTTAATGCAGAACACGGATAATCCGTCGCGTCGCGGAATGGAAAGCAGCGCTGCACCGCGGCGGAAACCGTCTCTTCGCGGCAGCGCGTCGCGTCGAGTAACGCGGCAATTGCGGGCGCGTCGCCGGAGTAATTTCGTTCTTGCCGCAAACACCGCCTGGAGACCCGCGTGTGGCGGCGTGGAGCCCTGTTTAGTTAATGCGCAAATGCGAGCGCGAGCGGATGTTCCTCGCGGGGAATGAGCTGACGGATATCCCGCGCTTTGCGCGACGGGCGACGCACGGCTGGAGGTCGCTGTAGTGAATGCATGATGATTGGGGGATTTTCTCTTGGCTTCAGAACACAACCGAAGTTCAGTTTACATTGTGGTTTATTATTACATGAATATTTATTGTTTTTGTTTTATTTTGTGGTTATGCATTGCTGTTTTTTTGTCGTTTTCAATGTTAATTTCGACAGCATTGTGGATCAGAGTCGTAGGCTGTTCCGTAGAGATCTCACATTTTACATGGAAGTCAATAAGTATTTTTGTTGCGCTTGTTTATGGTTTTGCGACTCGGGGGGTCGCCTGGTTCTACAGCGCAAACTGGAAATCAATTGATGTGTTGTTTTCACTACGTAAGGTCAATGTTGCTCATAGACACCTTTACGGCTTGGCTTTTTTTATTTAGTGTAAATGTATGACGTGGGACATAGAGTGTTTACTTCCCTTTGGAAGGCATGTGAATTATGGATTTTCTGATCTAAAAGTTTATATTTCGGAATTAAATGGTTGAGGCTTGATTTGTGAATCGAAAAGGTTAGTGATGCGAATCATGTTGTATGCTTGAGTATAAAAAGATTAAAATCATAATGCCCTTCAGAGAATCCAGCAGCAATAACACTGGATTTGCGTCTACCCATTTAAAAGGGCAACGGCAAATTGTTTTTCCACTTTTATCGCAGTTTACGGGAATATAATTTATTTACAAATAATAAGAATGAACGATTCTGAATCAACGACGTTTAAATTTGATTACGCTTGCTTCGAAATAGCATTGATTTCCATTTTCCTACGCGATGATAAATAGGTTTGGTTCTATACGTTGTGTATTTACGCAACCACTTTTGATGTCGTTCGCTGAGGGAATAGAGCACGCGCATTGCCCGTGTAGCAGCTGCCGCGCTCTCAGGCCAAGCAGGCAGTGGAGATGGGGAAGAGTGGGAGCGAGGATGAGGTGGGGCGGCGCTTCAAGCAGCGGGATGACGGGGGGAGTTCTGGATGGTGCCAGAGGGGGGGGCAGGCGTTGGGCATGGCTGGGAGAGGGAAGAGAGCTCAAGGTCGCGGGTGAGGCGCGCGCGACAGACCGAGAACGGCGAGGGTCGAGTGGCGGGATGGCGCTGTGGGGAGGGGCCGGGGCGTGACCAGCCAACAACCGAGACAGGGCAGTGGCAGAGCTAGGGCAAGTTAGGGACGGAGTGGGAAGAGGTCCCAAAGCGGCCGGGAGATGGCAAGGGATGCTTAGTGCGCCCGGGGAGCAACACAGCGGTGAGAACCAGGGACAGAGATGGCGCGGGGGGGGGGGGGGGGAAGCTGAACCGAGAGTTGGGAAAGCGTGAGGGCGCTGTCACAGTGACCGAACTGAGGGCGTGTCGGCAGGGCCGGGGATGAGAATTGAGTAGCGAGCCCAGTGGTAAGGGATGGGCGTGGCGGGTCCGGGCAGGAGCTGTGGGATAGTGACCAGACGGCGGCGGGGAGGTGTGGGAAACGGAAACGGAGAGCAGTGAAGCAGAGTCGTGAGGGAGCGGGGAAGGGGAGAAGGGATGACAGGGTTCACGTCGCGGGCTCAGTCACGAGGATCCCGCGCGCAGCCTTCCCGCGGCCGCCTCTGATTGAGATCGGTTTTCGTTAATTGGGTCTCGCGGGCTGCCCGCGCAAGAAACGCGCTCGTTAGCAGAGAGGTTGCGCACGCGGTCATGCGCCTGTTATGAGCTTCGTTAGTCCGCGAATGCCGTGGGTCGCTGGCCGCCAGGCAGTTGTGGATGACTGGTGTTTGCCCGCTTGTTTGGGGTAGCGCCGCTTTGGTGACGGTATTTTTGTTTGCCGTAACGAGTTTATTCGCTGTGGGTTGAGCTTTGTAGTATAATTGAAACAGTTTAATAAAGTCAAACCTGTGCGAGTGTTCCTGAATGTTGTACAACGATTAATTACAAACGCCATCACGTCGAAAACTTTCTTGGAATCCTAGTGTAGCGTCGTGATAAAATGTATACTGTGAGCAGTGTTGACGACAGACTCATCTCCCCAAAGCAATTTCATATACATTCCGAGAAAACTTACATGGAATTGAATTTAAACGAGAGCAACGTATTTTTCGTTTCGTTTTATTGGACTACCGCAAAGCTCAGCAACTCTCGCACCTTCACCCGTTTCCTGTCCGAAATTCGTGGAGAAATACAGGTCCCCCTGGCCGTGTGTAACGATTTTCCCCACGCGTCCAACTCCAAAAACTGCGGGACAGTTGCCCGGGGATCCGCGCAGCAGGTGTCGCCCCAGTGAGAATTAACGCCCGCGGGGAGGGGGCGGGGCCGCTCGGGCTGTGACAGGTCGCACAGCGGCGCGGACGCGCGCCTGTCGCGCGGAAAGTCCGGCTGCGCCAGGCGTCAAGCGGAATCGCGGCCGCGACGGCGCGCAGGCTGTCAGCTCGCGGCGACAAACGAGGACAAAAAGCCGGCGGATAACCGCGCGAGGACCGGCATCCGTCTTCGTTGACGCGGACGTGGCGCCGCCGCAGACGCCGCCGGCCGCCGCCGCAACTGCCAGCGGGCCGGGTGTCGACGACGAGTGCCCCAACTTCGTCTTCCCGGCTGCAGTGTCGCTCCCGATGGTCCCGTCCTTCTGGGCCACAAGCGCGTCTGTCTCCACCTCTGCGCACCGTCTGTGTCACTGCGAAGCCTCGTTGTCATTCCGTTTCCTCCTCGTTGCTTTGAGTCCACCACTCGGTGGCTGGGTGACGGTTTCGCGCGTGCTGTTTCGCCCTCTTCCGAGAAGGCCTTTCAACGGTAAATTTGCCGAAATCAATTTGATTATTTGTCGTATCCGTACACGGACGGCACATTCGTTGACTGGACCGCCGCTGCCGCCGCAACTGCCAGCGGGTCAGGTGTCCACGACGAGTGCCGCAACTTCCTCTTCCCGGCTGCAGTGTCGCTCTCGATGATCCCGTCCTTCTGGGCCACAAACGCGTCTGTCTCCAACTCTGCGCACCGCCAATTTTTCTGGAAGCCTCGTCGTCAATCTGTTTCCTCCTCGTTACTTTGATTCCACCACTCGGTGGCTAGGTGACGGTCTCGCGATTGGTATTTTGCTCCCTTCCGAGAAGGCCTTTCATGGGTAAATTTTCCGAAATCAAGTTGATCATGTGACGTTATCCTACATTTGACGTTTACACCTTGAGTGTATTGATCATCCCGGCCACTTGGCCTTTGTTAAACCGTACACTGCGTTCTCATCTGACTCTACATCCGCGCCGCTCCAACTGGCATCGCCATCCGCGCTCCCACCTGTCGCTGTGGCTGTGCTGCCATTCCCTCTCTCCGCGTCGCTTCTCCATCTCCGTCGCTCGGCGCGTGGTTCACCCTTCGGCGCGTGTCGGAGTGCTTCCTTCCGAGAAGGCTATCGCAACTGGAAATTTCCCTTCGCGAGTTAAGCGTGCGGCAAGAAACTATAAACAACGTATTACATTTTGTGAGACCCTCGTTATCAAGTTTCGAATGTCGAGAAAGAGATAAACCTGTCACCTCGTTTATTTTCACGTAGGAGCATGCAATATATATATATATATTTGTGAGTCCGCTTATAGCCGGTGTTGGGCTGTCAGGCTTCTCGGAATTCTGCGATAGGTATTTACTGAGCTTTGCAACATTAATGCGGGTCCTGTCATTTGATACAAGGATAATTTTCTCAAGGCTGAGTTTTCAAACTGTCATACGATAGTTGTTGAAGTGGGTTTGCCATGTCGCATCTCGTTTTCCATAGAGACTTCTCTTGAATTTTAGATGACGTATACCTGTGCTATATCGAATATCAATTTTCGTAACCTGGGAGGCTATCTCACAATTACGCCGTTGTCTGGAACCTATTTCTGCAGCCATTACTATAGACCTCTGAAAGACCTCTCTTTATCCTACCTGTCAAATACACTCGCCCCCTCATACAGCTTGATGCTGAAATCAGTATATTGCTTCGTCGTACAATGCGTTTACGCCCCCGTCGCCGCAACGTTTGCGTGTCAATACTCAGGTGACCGAGCTACCGCCCTTTGTTTGTCCGTGAGCGTGTTCTACTGCAGCCACTGCCGTTCCGGCAACACCGTCGTTGTTGTCCGCACCTCATCAGCGTTAGGTACACGTGTAATATTTCAGAGCCGTCCGTCAGTCAGCTCAGCACTAGCTTACTGCCAGTAGCAGCGTTTGCGCCGGCAGCGCGACGCCATCTCATTCCCGGCGTTTGCTGGATTTCCACCGTTGTCGTGGTTGCGGGCGTCCGCATCCGACGCTTTCGCTGTCTCCGCCGCCGGCCGCTCCGTCAGCGCCCCGCCCCCGCCCCCGCTGGCGCGCGCCGAGGCAGGTGGCGGCAAGTGTCAGAAGTTGGCGCAGCGCCTGCCACGCGCAGCCCGCTCCCCTCTCCCCTCCCTCTCGTGCGCCCCACCCCCTGTCTCTTCGAGAGATCTGCCTGCGTCCGGGCTGTGAACCCATGAGCCGAGGACCGGCCGACAACGGCGGTGGGAGGGATGAACACCTGGCCACAAAATAGCACCAACTTACAGTAGGCCCAGAAGGTTTTTGTTTTCCGCTTGTATGTCGATAACGTTAAGCCTGTTAGCATAATATTACTGTTTAATTTGAAGTCCTATACTTAGTCGATAACTATACTAAGTCGATAACGTTAAGCCTGTTAGCATAATATTACTATTTAATTTGAAGTCCTATACTGCGGTTTTTATTTTGCTGCGTCTGACGCGTCATCAGCTGTTACGGTGCCATCCAATCGGAACCTTAAACGTCACTACATTGGCGTTCAACCTTCCGATTGGATGACACCGAAACAGCTGATTTACTTCACAGGCAGATTAATAAAGATCGAAGTATATGTTCGTTGTGTTGTGAACTACTTTTCAAAATATTACTTTGCTTACTCTTTATTTACATTGTCTCAGTATTAATGTAAAAGAATCAACAGCTTCAATGTGAGAATGTTTAAATCCAGGATAGCGTGAAAAATGTGCTTTTAAGCAGATGGCGACCCGAAACAGCACTGAAAAAATATAGTTTTTCATTAGTATATTTTATGCCCATGTATTTATTTCTTGCATTAAATACTTTATCTCTGAAATTCATTCAGTGTCACTTATGTTAACCCGTGACAGATTCAGAAATTATCATAGACAGCTATTTATGTACGAAAAACAATGTGACGCTGGTATGACAAGTTCAGATTATTTCAGATTCAGATTCATTATTCAAGTTCAGATCAGTTATTTTCATCAGATTCTTTGGTTAGGCAAAAACATCCTCTGCTAAATTAGTTTCCTCTCATATTTCTCATCGTCGAGAAGAAAAAAGCCCTTTTAGTTGTTTTTTTAAGTAATATAGTTCAGAAGCATTACTGAGGATTGTAGACTGAGGGTGTAGATGAACTGAAGTAGGAGTTTCTCGTCCTATTCCGTGCAGACGCCAGTTCAGTGTGTACAGACCCGCGTTCTGTCAACCGCACTCCCGGGCGATGGCCAACCCAAGGACGCGTCGTCAAACCTTACTCTTTCCCGCCCCGCCCCGCCCTTTCCCGCCCCGCCCCGCCCCGCCCCGCCCCGCCCCGTCGCGACCGGCGCCCTTGAGAAGTTGGACGCCGAGGAGTTATATGCTCCTCCGCAGCTCAGCTCGGGAGATTCCGTCCGCAGTTGGTAATTTGCGCTGAAAGTCGCGTAACGAGTTCCAGCTCTGTGTGCGCGGGCGCCGAAGCTTTCTAATTATTAACTCGCAACTAATTGACGCCTCGTTGTGCCGCACTAACGAACGTCGATGGGACCTCGACGCGGCAGATTTCCAGGGCGAGGTGCTTATCCGCAGTAATTGTTTTTGTGTCTTTGAAGGGGTGATTTGCTCTGTGTACTTTTACATTAGTTTTACTGTTTTTTGGTGAGCTTGCCAGACAAAATATGTAGTTACGAAATTGAGTTGTTCTCTAACCATAACGATGAAAATCTCAAAAGCGTCAGGTACAAAACTTTTCAAAATTTTTAAATGGAAAAACCATTGATTTGTAAATGTTTATTTCTAATAATATAAATTTATTGTAAGATATATTGAAATGGCTCGGTGTTTTTTTCCCATAAAGAAAACTCTTTTATCTTTTGAGCAGTGCGCACCAGTAGTATTAGTGAAGGAGACAGACTGTAAATAAATATTAAACAATGTCAACATTCCAATGCAGTTCTCTCTTGATTGAAATATACGAGTTCCTTTCTCCCAAGACCTTAAAGAAATACATTTCTTTCGTCTCCGAACCACCCCAAATTCCTCAAATTCCATCGCTCTTACCGAGCGAACATCTCCCTGGAGCACGTGGGGGAGGTTTGCCTTGGCCGTCCCTTGCGGCGCGCCCCGCCGCCCCGCCCCGCTCAGCCCCGCCCCGCTCCGCCCCGCCCCGCCCCGCTCCGCCACGCCCCGCTCCGCCCCGCTCTACCGTCGCGGGCAGCGCGAGCTCATGGCGGAAATCGGAGGTCTTCAGAAACTCGTTTCGCGGCCGCCAGGCATTGATCTTTAAGGCGGCGGCGCGGTGCGGAGCGGCGCAGCGCGGCGTCTGAGGAGGCCTGGCGGGGCAGAGTGTACGCAGCTGGAGACAATGAAGATCCAATTTCATATTCATATTTATCTTGGCTCGACGGAGCGCGCGCCGCGCCGCGCCGCTCCCGAATCCGCTGCGCCTCCTTGGGCTGTCGGCTCAACCCCACCTCCGCCGGAGGCTTTGCCCAAGCTTCCTCTCGTACTAGCCCGCTCTGTTGGGGCGTTATTTGATTTTGTGTCGTTTGATACTGTGCGGGTTTGTCGCCTTCTGGTTGTGATGGCGCTGGTTACTGAAATGTGCATGTTCACGGAAGATCGTCCTTTGTGAAACCATCAATGTTTTCCTGATCGGGAAGATGCTGCCTGCCCTAAATGTAATAGAAACAAGGTGACCACTTACTGGAAAACCGGGAAAATCAGAGAATTTTATTGCTCTGAAAACGTTAGAGAAAAATCAGGAAATTTATAGAACAATGGTTAGAAGCCGGGGAGAATTTTGAAATAATTATATAAATAGATATTATTCCTTAAACAAATTAGTCCAGCGAAAAATAGTGACCTAATTTTTATTTGTAGTGATTTTTTTAATAAATTATATTTGACAAATTAGTATCAGGCTTGCTTGAATATTTTTTAAAAAAAAATGGGTGAAATATTATACAATTCTTATGTGTGAATTTAAAAAAATCACACGAAAAACGGAAAAAATCAGGGAAATTTGTTCAAGGAAATAAGAGAGCTTCCATCGGTGCAACATATTGCTTAGTTGATGATCGTGATGATATCCTTCAACTTCTAATGTATACGTATTCTCACCAGAAAAAATAGATCGCTATCCTTACGTTTTTTCTCCGTCGCTACTACGCAAACTTCCCTAATGACTTACCTGTGCCTTTTTTCCTACCTCCGATCTTTCACACTCGTCATCGTAAGAAATAAGTACGAATATGAAATTGGGACTGAGTTTTCACCTTCTGTGATCATAACCAATTTCATCCGACCCCCTTTTCTCGCCCTCTGCATAAAATCGTCAATCGAGTGGAATTTATGCTCGTGACGGTTCCGCCAGTCTCGATGTCGAAAGTATTTGCGCTCAAAATTGATATGGTAATTTCTTGAATAATTCTCAAGAGGTAGAAAGTAGGCCATAATATGAATCACTGAATGCCGCGCAGTTCCGTTGGATTCATGGATTTTCAATCTCTCTGCAGCTCGCAGATGGAAAATGAGTTGGAATGAATTTTGCTTTCGTTTTAGTTTACTACACTCTCGATAATCGAAGCTGTTGAAGTAAGTCCGTATAAAAGGAGAAGTGGTACTTCAGAAAAAGAAATATTTGATATTGTAATTACTTTTAGTTTGATAAGCGTTTTTGTTACTTGCTATTTTTTACTTTTTATGCTTCCTATTGTTGGTTGGATTTGTCACTGCCTGGGATACTTGTTGCTAAGAGCATTAATATTATTTCATATTTTGAAGAAAATTACTTTCAGTTCCTTTAAATAGTTTTCTTAGGGTTATCTAAATCTTCGTGTTATTTATCTCCATAAAAGCTCATAACAATCAAAATACCCGACAAATGATAATTGTATGTTGTGTTATATGATATAAACGTTGAAATCAAATGATTCCGTTCTGTGCATAGAGGCTTTATGAATGAAGTCTATTTCCCCATCAAAGTTCTCCATCTGCTGTACTGTGCTCATATATCGAGGTGGATAATCACTGCGGCAACGCAATATGTTTCGGCGTTTGAACGTTTAATTACTGAGTCGTTCATTCGGAATCGCGTGACATTAGTAGTTACCTCTATTATTTTCTGTAGAATTGCTACCTGTATATTGCGAACATTTGATGTTAATTGAGGTAATTGAATCGTTTGGTTTTCGTTTAACTTTTTGGGGTTTCAAAAATGCTTACTTAATGAAAATTTTCAACATTCTTGTTGTGGATTTGGAAATTTATTTTCATGTGAGGAAAAAAAGGGCTAAATCTACTTCAATTCCTTTCGCCTGTATTTTGTCATAACACATACAAAATTAAAATAGATATTTTTTCGAAATATTATTCTTCGATTAGTGTGTTTGCCAAACTATTAAGATAGTATTTAAAACATATGAATATATCTGAGAAAAAGACGCCCACAAAGATGCGTTTGTTCCTGAACACTCCAGCAATCGGTACATTGACCTACGTGGTTCGTAACATGTGGAATGAACTAGGCACGCAGACACGTATTTTGTAGCTCTGTTTGTCACACAACCCATCAGAGGTTACCGTTTTTTCTTTAATTTACCCGATTTACCCCTGCATCAACAATCATCAACTGCACCCAATGCGTTTCTACCGCTGGGCGATTTGTGCGCCGTCACAGCCAACTTTCTCTCTTCCACCTGAGTATGCGTGTTCGCAGAAGGGGACGTGGCTCTTGCCGCCCGTAAGTCTGTCGCGAGCGGCCCGCGGGCGCATTTCGGGAAACGCCCGGAGTGTGGCGCGCGGTGCGGCGCGGGCCCTGACGTTGCTTTGGCACAAGATTCCAGAAGGTTTGCAACATCAAAGCCCGCGAGCAGCGCCGGAGGAACGTCGTTCCGGCGGCGGAGATGGGGAGGGGGAGGGGCAAAAGGGCGCGTGCGCTTTACGACGGGGGCAGCGTGTGCGCCCCCCCCCCTCCGGCGCCTTCTGCGCCCCGGCCCCGCGTCAGCCCCGACGTTCCAGGGACAGACAAACCTGCTCCTCGCGGGTTGAGTCGACTAGTCACAGCCAGCTCTTTCGCGGTCGTGAGAACATTACGGTGTATCTGTTATTTGATTACTTGGTTATTTTGTTTGCAACATCAGCGTATCGTTATCTACAATTGGTATCAATTAGTCATTACCAAAATTGGAATAAAAGAGTTTTAATAATTTTGTCATTCACTCATTGCAGTATACAAAGCACGTTCTTTCAATCACTTTCAATTGATATGTGTGACTGTAGATTCTACCCTAAAAATATTTTTTGAATGAAAAATGCGCAACACACACAACGTTTAGCTAGGAAAATTATTTTCTTTTCTGCCGTAACCTTGCAATCAGAGTATTACGGGCATTAATAGTGTTCTTAGCAAAGGTCGATCCTATTCACCCCTACACCGAAGCGTCTCGCGTTGCCATCCTGCGCAGCCGTCACTGCCTCTGCGGCACTTGCACAGCAGCCGCCTCGCGTGGCCATGGCGCTATGCGAGGCCCAGCTGGTCCGCCCTGACGTGCAGCAGCTCCGTCGTAAAGTTACGCGACATCAATGATGCACGGAGGACGCGCGCTTTGAAGCCGACACAGCTGCCGCCGATGCTAGCCGCCGCCAGGCCGCGTCGCCGCTGCCGTCCCGCTTTCTCCGCCGCCTCCGCGCTGCCGCCGCCCTGGCGCCGCCACACGTCCCCACCTGATGCCCCATCTCACCCCATCTCACCCCTTGCTCCTGCCCCTGTCGACGCCGCTCCAACTCCGCTTCTGCTGCCATATCCCGCTTTCCAGCCCCGCCTCTTCCTCCGCCGACTCCATCTCACCCTCAACCTCCGCATCTGCAGGCGCTCTCATTGTTGTCCCGTCCTCGCCTCCCGTCATGCCGTCGTTACCTCTCCATTGCTGCCAACCTCTCCGCCTCACAGCCGCCTCCGCTGTCGCCAAACGCTGCCTTCTACCCCCACCTCACGGCCTTCGCCCCCGCCGCCGCTCCCACTTCCATCTGAGCGATTTCCACTGTCTCCACTTCCACCACATGGACTTCCGCCTCTTCCACCTCGGCCGCCACTGTCGCCGCTGCCCCTATCTCACTCCGTGGAAGTGGCCACTGCGGGGCGGTGCGCGCGTTAAATATTTGTGTCACTTTGTGGAGAACACGGTTGGTTGCATGTCGCGACATGTGCCATATCGCAGGTCGACCAGAGACCTAGAAATCCTGGAAATAATAAAAGTGTTAAAATAAATTAGAGGAAGTTCCAAAATTCTTAAATCAGAGTAAATATATTTTAGTATATTTTGAGAGCATTCATTCAGTCTGAAATGTAAATTTTTTTTGTAGTACTGAATGGTTCAAATAGAATTCGCAACAATATTTGAAAACGTACTACATATTGGTAGTGTCTCAGATTTGTCGTTTAATGATGACGGCGTTTCCTACGTATAATTAATTTTGTTTGATCGTTCATTATTTTTTTTGTTTGATGTTACTCTTTGGCTTGCTTGTCTGTTTTGCATTTAAGGGGGCAAGTAAAGACAATGATAATATTAGGCATGAAGTAAATTTGAGGGTTTTCGTACACTTACGAAACGTTTTTATCAAATGAGCGTAGGAACAATTGTGTACTATCTTGTGGAATGCATTATTTGGCACGATTGTAATGTCTCACAAAAGCATGCGTTGTCCGTACATTTTATGAATTCCTTCCCGTTTAAACTCAATTGTATTCAGTATTTTTTGACTGTTTAACAACCTATAGTGAGAGTGTTAATTTGTTTAAAATAGATTATAAAAAATTAATCTTGAGTGAACCAATGGAGACGTTTATATTTACATGATGAAAGCAGAAAGAGGCGTGACTTCTTTGACTGAAATACCAAAGCTACGGCGGCAAAATAACCCATAATTCCCGTAGCGATTTCTTACCACGTGTGCGAGCAGACATGCCTCCCAGCGGGCGTCCTCACTGTTGGTATTTGCTGGTGCATTGGGATTAGACACCACCTACACAGTGTATGTGTCTGTGAGTGGGTTGGGTGAATGTGTGGGCGTATGTGGCGCCTTGCCATGTAACGCCTCCTTTGACGCCGGGTTCTCCCGAGATCTCGAAATTGACTTCCCAGCGAAGCAATCTGGAGCCCCCTCTGCGAGCTGCGTTCAAACGCAGTTCTAATGGAATAGCTTCACCTGCCGACTCCCTCACGATCCAACTTCTATTAACTTCGACATGATAGAGTTATTTCCACACTCCAGAATGTTGCGACAATAACATGATCCATGATTTGTTTCCTGTTTATACGAACCTCTTCGTTCCTTTTCCCCATCGTAGCCATTTTTTAGGTCACCCAAGTGGAGTGCGTCTTAGACAACTGACTACTCTCTTTCTTATTTGCAGACAGACACAGGGGCAACAGAACTGTAGGTCCTCTTGTACTGACATTCTGTATAAACACTCATATCAAACCAAAATTCGAACTCCCGTCAAGTGATCTGCCGGAATGATTTACTGTAAAACAAATTACTCTGTCCCAAACGTAGTGGGGGGAATTATAACTATTTTGAGAGAAGGCTTGTTTCACTAGTGATGAGACCTTGTAGAATCGGTTCTACAGGGACAAAGTAATCCGTTTTACGGTATTTCTTAGATACTAATTGTGGTTTGCATTTCTTGGCATTAAAACAATTTTTTTCCCTTCTCGTTTGCTTACGATCTATTTTCTGAATCTCAGATGTTACTTAAAGTTCCGTTTGACTATTTTGAAAGGAATCGGCTCGAGCTTATTTCGAAGCTTGGTGGAAATTGTTCTCTTTCTTTGACTGACGGAAACTCGGCGAAGATTAAACTTAGTTTGTATTCACGAATTTTGAAGTACCAGGTAACAAGTTCTCGCCCGAAACTTTCCTTGTTGAAATTTGAGTCAGAAGAAATAATGAAGTAGAAATTGGTTTGATTAAAATACATATTTTATATCACCATTTACTTTGCGCTCTTCCATTCAACATTATAAAAACTCCGCTGTTCCTTCGTAAAACAATTGCCTCTTTACACGTTGTTGTGAAGTCTTCAATTACAGAAGGTGCGCAAATTACCTCAGGGATTTTTTGAAAAGCTTTTTTAGATGTACTTTCCTTTCCAACTTGTATAAATAAAATAATCTGCCTGTGATATCAAATATCTGCTCTTTTATCTCATATACTTATGTAGACGATGTAAAAAATATTAATCTGTCATAACAATTTTTGTCTATAAGTTTGTCCGCCGTAATCTCTCAAAAAGGCTGAACCGATTTCTTTGCGATATTCACTGAAAGATGTGTTTTGTTGAGCATTACAGAGGCTTTATTTTTTTTCAAATTATTCTTTGTCTTATATAGAGGCAAAATATAACGTATTTGATTTTTACACAAATCTGCACTTTTATTCCAATCGTAATGAAATTTTGTACATGCGAGCATGAAAATGAGAAATGTTACTGTCTTTGAGATTTCTTAAAAATTACTCATATCCCCTTTCCCTACACTTTAGAGCAATGGGTAAATGTGTGCTTTTCCGTTTCTAGAAAGCAGTGAGTAAATTCACCTAAGTCAAACGTTTCTGAAAGCCCATCAAATTTCCTACTAATTGTATTTTGATTCATTTCAAAAGCGCAATATGGATCATTGCCCAGAGTAAACAAGACTGCACCAGTTTACATCTGTCCCTAACAACGATGGTGGCAGCAAAGGTAATTGCAAGAAGCATGACGAGGTAGAGAGTGGCAGGAGGAACCAGTTGAAGCAGAATAATTATGATTAATAAATAACCTGCAACGCAGAGAACTTCAGCTAATTCTCAATAAAAAATAATTGTATTTGATGTTTTTTAAATATGTCCTCGAGGTGTGAAATTACACCTGCTGCATGTGTTATTTTGTGGAACCTTTGCTCACTGGCTTCAATTTCTCAGTCCATGCTCTATCTCATCGCGAATTTCACTGTATATCAAAGTTCATTCTTCTGCTCATTTATCGTAATGCTGACCCTCGGGCGCCAGACTGTAAATTCGGGGAAGCCGCCATTTCCTTTTGGCTCGTGACGTTGTGGCCGTACGAAACGGGCCGGCCCTATGCAGTGTTCGCCCGCGCGTAGGCTGTCTGTCTGCCCGCTGCCGGCTAGCCGCGCACACACCCAACAACCCATCTATCTACCGCTCTCTCCACGATTGTCCCTTCATTCACCTTACTGTAGTTTTTACACCTTTTCCCTTTCGCTTTACCTCGACTTCACTCTGCCCCCGACCCTTACTGCTCTCAGCAACCATTCATTCTCCTCCTATCGTTGCTCTGGAGAACCAGCGAGAACCTACTCATCTTCTAAGGGAAAGTAGCCCCACGTCGGTCAGTTGCCCACTCACCCATTCATGATCCTTTTTGCCCGATCTTCTTCCGACCGACCGCTAATCAGTCTCTCCCTCCCTCTCTCTCTCTCTCTCTCTCTCTCTCTCTCTCTCTCTCTTTGTTTCTTTCTCTCATTCTCTCCCATTTCGTCACTCAGACCGCTACAAATATCAGTTCCTCCGTGTCCCTACCCTGTAGTTCTAGTCACGAAATGTTACCCTTTGAGTCGCACCCACTCCCCCCCTCTCTCTTTCTCGACCTAGTCTCATACCCAAATTGTGCTAACCTCTCGTACCCCCTTTTTCAACTTCACCAATTTTCTTCCCTCGCCAGCCGACTTGCCAGCCTCCCTGACCACTACAAATCTCAGTTCCTCCCTTCCCCCACCCCATTCCCCACTTCATCGCATCTCTCCCGAACCCATCACCCCGCCCCCTGAATGGCGCACCAGCCCCCGTCCACATCGCAGTTTCATCACCGCCGCCGCCGCCGCATTCACACTACATTACGCGCGCGCCGGGCGACGCGTGTATATCTCTGTTAGCGGAGACGAACGCGGTGGGCGCGGGAGCCCCCTCCGGTTGCTTATTTACGCGCGAGTGTCCGCCGGATGGCCATCCTTTCCCGCGGCGCGGACGGCGCTGCCGCGAGGTCGTCTCTCTCGAATGCGGGTGCGCTGGCGCGCGCGCGCGCGTGTGTGTGCGTGTCGCACGCCCCGCTGCGCACGCTCGGTCGCTGCAAGTGCGGTGCGGTGCGCGGTGCAGCGCGTCGGAAAGTGGTGTCGGCACTGGTGCGCGCTCGCTGGGAAATGGGTCGGCTAAACGGTGCGTTTTCATTTAGGTGGGCGTGCCCAAATTATTTTAGGAAGTTGTGAGGGCGCTTTTTTGTCGACTTGTGTTGCTGGTAATGTTTCGCTCGTTGCTCGGAAAAACTGCCACAAATATAAGTGTTGTGATGGCCCTTTCAAGTGTATTTTAACAAATTGAGAATAATAAATACGTTTAGTGTGAGAAATGTTACTTAAAATGATAATTAGTTACACGTCTGGTTTTGTATTCAGTATATTGCCTCTACTAAGGTATATGTAACATGAAGTGTTCTTGTAATTCATATAAACATTCACATGAGTTTAATTTAAAATATGTTTTATGGTAATATTTGTAGAAAATGTTCTATTTCGCGTATGTGGTTTTTGAGAAATGGAGAATATTCGTATAGACACGTAGGCACGTATCTATTATGTTATTGTTGACATCACAACAACGTGTATTTATTTCGTACAGAAAATTGATCTAATTCATGAACGGTTTCGTGAGAACACGTACTATATAATAAGTAATATGCAATGTACTTAAACCGTGTTTATCCACGAAGTAGAGTCTTTCAAGATAAGCTTTCATTTAATATTTCGTTTATGACATTACAACCAATATTAGTCATAAATTTTGGCCATACCAATCAATTAAAGACGAATTATTCATGCAAAATTAATTATTTTCCATTCGTCAAAAAATTATTTATTACTGCAGTGTTTTTACGAAGGAATTCGTCTCTGATTTTTGCTGGTGAAGACTATTTCAAGAACAAATGCGTCCTTCTCCTTGTTACTATTGTTGTGTTTCTTCCCCTTACCCTTCATTTCTCCTCGTTCTTTTTTATCCTCTTTCTACTGCCTTTTCTCCCTTGTATATTTATGAAATAATTTTCATAAAATAATTTATGAAATAAAATTCATGAAATAATTTATTAAATAAAAGTCATGAAATTGTAAATTTCACGCATCTTTTTGAAATTCTCAGATAAATTCCAAGAACTTATTTTTAGTTACTACCATCGATAGGCCTAAGTGAGAAGGGAGGTGAGCGATTTGCTGGCATCGCCCCTGTTGCTGCTGCCCCGGCGAGAAGGCTAGGGCGGCGGACAAGCGCCCGGCGACCCCCGCGTCGCCGGCGCCGAAAAGCGCCTCGCCCACAGCGCGGAGTCAGTCGCGCGCCGGCCGGCTGCCCTCCCGCCTCATTAGCCGAGGCCACGGCGCCAGATTATCCCCGGCCCGCCGCCGCGGGGACAGCGGCCGCCATCGCCGGCGACGGCCGTGTCGCCGTCGAATTGTTCGTCCCTTGTCCGCTTTGCCGTCAACCAGGCACCGCCCTGCCCCGCCCCGCCCCGCCTCGCGCCGCCCCGCCCCTTCCTCCCCGCTCCGTCTCACGCTGCCCCGCCCCGCCTCGTGCCGCCCAGAGCCACCCCGCCCCGCCCCGTCCCGTTCCGTCCCGCCCCGCCCCGTCCCGTTCCGTCCCGCCCCGCCTCGCGCCGCCCAGCGCCATCGCGCACCGCGCCGCTTCTGGCATGCTGAGTGCCCTCGGTCATTCGGCCCTCGTGGCTTACCAGGCGGCCCCGGGTTGCGCCTGCTCCGCTCGCCGGCCTCTTTTCGCTTCCTTCGCTGGGTTCCTCTGGTGGACTCTGTTCATCTTGTGATCTGACTCTAATCGCTCTCTCTCGCTTTCTCCTCCTTCCGTCTCTCCCTCCATCTGACTCGTCTCTGTGGTACTAGCTTCATCTACCCTTGGCAACGAAATTTCTTCGCCCCACTTAAACAGGTCAAAGAAATCGGATCTACGCGTCTCATCCATGTTGCATCTCTTTCTACACTTTCATTCTTCGCTGTTGTATCCTCGTCACCCTTTCGGTCTTCCTCAGCCTCGCCGTTCTACCTCCCCGCGCTGTGTCTTGTCTCCGCCTGCCAGTCCTCTTCCCCGGCGCGGCGGAGCGGTGCGACCGCCGCTGTCGCCTCCCCTCGCCGCCACCACAGCGCGACGGTCGCCCGCGCCTCTTCAGCTCGTCTCCGCGCTCCCCCCGCGTCACGACAGCACCGCAGCTGTCGCGCGCCCCAGAGACACTCCTCCTCCGCCGCCGCCGCCGCCGCTGCCTCTCGTGGAGACGACGCCAATTACTCGGCGGCGCGGACAAAGACGCAGCGCCTCGCGGCTGATTGATTGTCTGCAGTAGTTAGCTAAATCTACTGCCGCTCTCCGGGGCGCCGCGGAGGCGCGGAGTGTAGCGCGGGACGGGGAGGGGGCGAGGCGCCGCGCGGGCGGGCGTATTGTCCTCGCCCTGCGGGCGTGGGCGTGGGCGGCGGTGGGGCGTGGTTGCTTACAAGTGTGGGGCCGCCGCGCGCGGCTTTGTCGCGTGGGCGTCGCGCGAAGGGGGCGGGGCCCGGGTGGCGCCACCGCGAGATCAGCGCCCCCTGCCCACCGACCGCGGGGGGTAATCCCTTCGGATCAGCACCCCCCTCCCCCGCCCCCGGGCCCTTTCCGCTTTGGCGGCCGCGCGCGCTCTGCTGGCTGGGCGAAAACAGCGCTCTCGCATTGGGTTGAGCGGGCCATGACTAGCGATTTGCGTTGGAGAATACGCGCAATTGCTGCTGTTGGAGTTTGAAATGTGAAACTCCAGCGGTACAAACCATCCATTTGCATTAACTGGATGCTGCCCTGGAGAGTGTGTCGTAACAGATAACGAACAAGTTCTAAACTTGGCGTTATTAACATTTTGAAGTTAATGTTACGAATTTCATCTTTTAATGAAAACGTGCTTGTAGGCGCAATTTGTGCCATTCACTTTTCTTAAGCGAAAATTTCTTCGCTGTAAAGTACCGTGCATTTTTCTTGTCGCTTTCATGCGCTGTACTATTCGTCGAGGTCTGGTTGCATAATTTCCACACAAGCATCAAGCACATCGTACGTATCGCCTAGCGCCTATCCACGGCCCGTGTTATCCCCCTTAGTTCCGTAATGAGGGCCTCTCAATTCCTCGCAATTGCCACTGCAGCGAACTCTCGCTCTTCTCGCTGTGGATATGAATAGCCACGGACCCACTCCGGCTGCAGCTACTACTCCCGCTACAGCGTCCGAAAGGCGGGGGGAAAAATGTTAACACTCGCGAGAGGTACCTCCCGTTTGAGCTCATGAATATTCAGATGCGCCGCAGGCCGAGCGCTTGTCGGTTCCGTGTCAGTCAGCTCGGAATGGAGCGCGCATCGCCGCGGCTAACACGTGTTCGGCGCGCAGGTCGCTGCCGCCGTAATGAAGCGCTTTCGCGACGCCGGAGTGCGCCAGCGGTGCACAATGCCGCGCGGAAACTGAGGCTCCGGATGACGGGCGCTCGCCAGCATATCGCAACGCGCCCAGCGGGCGCCAGGCTTGCTGGATAGGCGGAACGGTTCCTGATATTCATTTACAGTACAGAATGTGTTAAATATTTTCATCTAGGACTGTCAGCAAAAGACATTTCAAGACACCCCAAGGATAAATTACGCCCACCATTAACGCTTCATAGAATGCAAATCGAATTGAAATAATTATAAACATACAAACAACAAAGTAAACAATAGAACGTCACAATTTGAAAATTTATATAAATATATGTAAATAAATCCAAACACTAAATTAAGATGACAGTAAGAAAGTAAGAAGGAGCTTCGACTAAATTAACTCCCCGCCTGCCTATGCCCTATCCCAGTTATAGTTATAAGTACTGCAAATCTCTGCACAATCAGTGGATTGAATAGATAATAAAAAAGTTGTTAAAAAAATTTACAGTAGACTCCGGCTATAGTGAACTTCTGGAGACTAACATGCTTTTCTCCATAGTCCTCGGGGGAGACTTCTTCGATTATGACATTTCCCCGACGATTTTTTTTTTCAAGCTGCCTAGTGTTTGAATTTGTGGCGAGGCGATATACTCCTTTTCAGGAGGATTTAATTTCGAGGACGTTGTAGTTCCTACGTTCACTACAGCCGAGTTTCAGGATCACTATAACCGAAGCTTCTTATGTTAATTGTAATGTAAGTGAAACGGGACCAGTGACTTAAGTTCACTATAACCGAGGGTTCACTATATCCGAGTTCACTGTAAACGGAGTCGTCTGTATTTTTTTATCTGATGCAAAATGTCCTGCACCTATGCTGGAACATTTCTCAGAACTTTGAATTTAATGCATCGTAATATTTATAAACACGGTTAAGTTGAACGATTATACATAAATTAAAACGAAATTATAATAATTTTCTTTGTGATGGTTTTCATTAATAACATAACAGACGGTAGTTTCGTTTATAACATGATAGAAGTACGAGTAGTTGAAATAAGGATGAAGATATGTCATGCAACAAATAATTGAAAGAATATGGATTCAGATTAAAGACATAATTTGAAATAATTATCTTAGAAGTGATATTTGTTGTGAATGTTGTTAAAAATTGTAGACAATATATTTTGTTGAAACTGTGTTGATAAGTGTTAAATACTGAAAAAGTGTTCATGTTTTCAATTGAAAGAAACTCTTCATAATAATTAAAAATATTGTTTCGAAAATGGCGTGGTTCAATTTCCATTTTCTTTCCTAGTTTTAGATATTAATGTATACCCAAGTGGCTTTTCCATCATGCTGCCAGATATTTTCTTCAAAACTAGCGTATCTCCCATATTAAACAATATCCAAAAATCGTCTAATCCTGTATTGAATTATAAGACTGAATATGAATACTTGTGCGCGTGCGCTGATAATAAATTAATCACATGACTTTTCAACTCTAATGGAAACCACTAGATGGTTGAATGTTGGTCATTTACGTGACGTCGCCGGTTAGCCAAGAGCAAACGCTAATATTTTAATTTAGTCAGGAGGTCGACTCGCATCAACCTATATTAAATCATGACGTAGTTACTTTTTCTGTTGAACCAGGAATGTTCTTTGTAATAAAATCCATGTTTTTACTTATGCCTCTGAAATGGAATACTAACATTTGCTGAAGTTGTTTAAGTGTTTATTGAATCGTGCTATTTGCTTGCGTTACATCAAGTATGCCAGAATTTGAAAGAAATTGTAAGAGCGACAACAGAAATTCAGCAACGTCCGACACATTTTCTAAGAGATACATGAATAAAATGTTTGTAATTATTGGATAATATAATGGATCTAGTTTTCAAGAAGACTTTATTTTAATTTTCTTTTTCAAGAAATAGATGGGTAAAGTTCACATCATAGAATTAAATTCTTTGAAAAAAAATAATACATTTTAATATATTATTATGTATCATCCCAGAGCATTAAATACATTTTTTGTCTCAAGAATAACAGCACAATTCTACGAATATTTTCCCTTGAAAATTATTAATTTTGAAATTAATTATACTATTCTGGCGTCTCTGGCCAGCAAGCCAGGCCACCAGGTGAATTATACCACGCCACAGCACAGACTTTTAATAAAAGAAGAAGACGTATATTTTGCATAGGTTTGCTTTAGACGTTTTTACCTAGATGAAAGAACGAGGAAAACACAAATCTATGTGTACTCTTTGAGCTCCGAGAAGAAAGAAAATAAAGAAACCCTACCGCGAAGTAATTGTGTTGATGTAAGCAACGTTGAAGAACTTAGCGAAGCTGTTAACTTTGGCGTGGAAATAGAAATATCCAGCGCGAGTTAATACATTAAAAGTATATTCAAGAAAGAGATTGTATTAAGCAATAAGTTTAGAGGTATTGAGTATTTCAGCTCGTTGGCGCCCCTTTCATCTAACCAGACAGCCACATATCGAGCTGCCGTGCATTCGCTCCCGGCGCCCTCTGGGCCTCGGAAGCGTCGGAATGGACTTGAGCTATAATGGAACTCCGTTAATAACATTCTCGCCGAGCTGCGGCGAACTGTGGCCGCTCGTTGCTCAGAGGCCAGAACGACCTTTCTCCCCTTCCCTCTCTCCCACGCCCCGTCAACCTTCCAACGATCTCCGCTTCCTTCGCAAAGCCTTCCGACGACTCAACGGCCGGTGCGACTTCATCTTTCGCCTTCACCTCCAGCTTCACCATCAACGGTGCTGCTTTCTTCACCGTCAACGCTGCCGATCTCAAGCGGCTCGCGGCATAGTTTTCCGTGACCGCCTCTTTACTGTCTCTGCTCTCATGCTTCGAACACCTTTGGCATCGATCGTCACCTCCGTCTTCACGTTGTCACCTTTCCGCCATCAACGCTTCGGCGTTTCTCCCCTATTCTTTACCGTTGTACATCTCTTGCAATCACTTTACATCTTCATTGCGATTCGATCATGCCTTCTGTTGCCTTTCGCATTGCCTTGTGCCAACATTTCTCTCCCTCCCCCTTGTGCTCTCTCCCATTCCGGCTGTTGATGGTGTGCTGGAGCGACTGTGGCAACCGTTGCGGCTTCACGGACATCGACGCACGTAGCGCTGCCATTTGTCCCCTCTCTTTCGCGCCATCACCATCGCCATCTCACCGTAATCACGTCGCGACGCGTCGCTTGCAGCGACTGCCTCCTCCCACCACCCCGCCCCAACCATCACGCAACATCCAACCACGCCCACCGCCTCGCCACTAGTGTGCTACCCACCCTCACGCCAACACCACGCAACATCTCGCCATCCCCCCACTAATATTCTGCCTACCGTTCCTCCACCATCGTGCTTCTATCTCGCCACGCTATCAGTGTGCCGTCAGCCGCCCAGCCATCTGGCCACCGTCACGCCACCTCCAGGCCACCAGCATGCCACGTGCCGCTCCTCCACCAATTACTGCCCACCATCCCGCCACCACTGCGCCGCTTCCAGCAGCCCGTCACACACCGCATTGTAACTTCTGCCTCCTCTCCACCACCACCTCCACCACAACTTGTGAACCACCGGGCCGCGCTGATCGACTCCCCAACCTATTCACCACCGCTTCCACTTCCACCCCACTGCTACCGCTCGCTCAGCCGAAGTCCCTCTCCGTGGGCTGCGGCGAACGTCGTTCACCTGGCGCGGCTTAATGGGCACATTCAGCCATTCAGCGCGGAGGGCGCGCTCCGCGGGGCGGGCCGGAGAAGCCATTGACTGGCCGCGAGCGGAGAAACACTCGCCTCCATTGGCGCCCACCCGCCGAGAGCGTTGCCACCCGCGCTAATGGCTGCTCCAACGCCCGCTCGTCGGACGTCGATTAAGTTATTCCCTCGCCGCCGACGCCGACGCTTCCTTATTTTGGGCGCCGTCGACGTGTTCGACGCCTGTCCGTCGTCGGAAAAGTTAACGCGTCCATTGTTCATTATGAATCAGAACGCGAGTGACATTCCGGGGAAGGAGCTGATGAAATTAATGGAGCGTTTTAGCAATGGCAGACATGTACAGATGATCGAGCGGACAGATCTGAGAAAAGAGCTCTTTCCTTCGGGGGTCAGAGACCACGGAAAATCATTTTAAACGATATTTCATTACCGCATTGCGTGGCGGACGTAGTAAATCTTCATTCATGCACAGCATTAATGAAATAGTCATATAAAAGAACTGTTGCTGATTAATTATATTTATATTTAATGACTCAAAATTCTTCAATATTTATTGTTGTGTCCCTACTGTAGTAACGAAAAAGAGGCTCCTGCCTAACTGAACTAAACTAAACATAAACATATACGTCAACATAAATAAACACCTACATAAACATACACATAAACCTAAAAAACCTCAACATCTGAACATACACGTTGGTCGCCACTGTCACACAATTTCCTACTTATTAATTCCCGGCTGATCTTTAGTGCCCGCGCCTCAGCTAGCATTTGCCCGCCTCACCTTGGCGTGAATCCCGTGATCGCTCCATACGGAGAACACTAAAAAAAATATCGGCGTGATCGTGCTTGGGTCAGTTTCTAGCTAATAAATAACGTACACATAACACAATTCAAAATTCAAATGACCCGCCGTAGGCGCTCATCTATTTATTTTACTGTATTAGCAAATTTAACACAAATTCTGCCCGTTACGGTCTATGAACATCACCGCATTCGTTTGGTCGCGGCGATTTCTGCTCCTTTGCATAAACACATTGACACTAATATTCAAACACATACAATAACCCATAAAATTAATTATACACATTCACACATAACAACAAAAAAAATATTTACACTCATTCACTCGAATGCGCATTCTGTTGTACCCTAAAATTTAATCTAATACTAATGAAACAATACTTGGTCTTCAACAGAATGTCTTTCCTTTTTGTGGATTTCCTTCATTCACGCAATAATAAAAAAATAGGTTGTCGTCACTTCCCTTGTTCTGCCACTCTGCGCATCTCGCCTACACAGCACTGCCGTCTGCTTCCAACCCCGCTGGACACGTAGATACTCGCTGGCTACCAGTCTCCTTTGCCCAGGCTCCAATTCAATCGCCCGTCGTCCAAAATCCAAAAATTACTGTTCGCGGCGATTATTCACCGTCCTTAAATTTAATTCCGCCGGCTCAATTATTCCGGGATAAACACAAAAACAACTATTACAAAATTACTATAAACACGAACGAAAATGACGAATAATTAAAATAATTAAATTTCTACTAATATTCTAACGCGACCTAAATTCCATTAATCACCAATAAATGTTGCGATAGATTACTGTTCATTACTTAACACTGCAAAATAAAATCAACGGTATCGTGTTCAAGTCCGAAAATAAAAGTTTCACTACTATCACATACATCTGACCTCTCCCAGATCTAAGCTGCTTCTCACCCGTCTACTTCAACACAATATTGTTGTCCTTTTCTTAGCGTTGTTCATCTTTCAAAACAGCCGCCCATCACCGACTGAAATTCACCACTATATTTTATGTTCAAGTTCGACATTTTCGGTGTTTAGCGCTGTTTCGTAATCACTATCTTTCTTCTGGGCCTTGTAAACATTTAATCCGTTGTCATCGGGTCTTTTTATTGTTCCTTTTATTTACAATGTAATATTCGTACCTTCCGGGATGCCGTGTGGTGTTGCTGTATTTTACTCGCGCGTCGATTGTTTCTTAATCCCCTATGTAATGATACTTTAGATTAATTCTTTCCGGTCTTGCATTCGTTCCTCCGGGTCGAGACTAATTTTGCCGGATTCCTCGTAATTTCCTCTATTGCTTTCCAAAGTTTCGACGTAATCCGTCGACGCGTTCTCAAGAAATTAACCGAAATGTGGTTTTCCCTATGTCATTAGCATATCAACAATGACTTCATGTTGCTACTTCAAACATGTTAAAAATACAAATTCTTTCGTTTATGATTTCTCGTGAACCCGTGGTGCGATTTTCTTGATCTTGGTGTCATAGTTTTTCTAAAATTGTCCGCCAAATGGTGTTCACGTTGCCCTGCCCCAAATTTCCCGTTTTCACTGATTTCCAAAAAATTCCCCTTCCGCGGCACGATCGCTCATTGTTTTCCGGCGTTGCCTAAATTCTCTTGGAGTTCGACTGGAAATACTGTTCAATAAATTATTTAATAAATTATGTTATCGGACCGGTACAAATCATTACACTACTAGCACTGGCACTAAGTTTTGAATTAACCCGTCGGAAAAAGTTATTTCTAACGCATAGTTTTTTTGAAACCACTATTCTTCATTTATCTGCATCTTTTGTGGACATGATCCCCTTGTAATATTTCTTTAGAAAGAGTAGACACTTTGTGTGACATGAATTTTCCTTAGCATTATAACTGATAAGTTTTTAATATAATTTTAAAATGAACTAACGTTTAATTTACTTTAAATAGCACATTGTCGTATGCAGTGCCTCGTTTCTTTAGCTGTGATAACGCTCCTGTTAGTTGCTACAGCATCAGTTTGTGTTGGCAAATCAAACTCTTAGCGTTTGTGAGTACGGTAAAGGCCGAGAAGGGCTTCGGCTCGAGCAACTCTCGGTGAGGGCGCTTAGGGGACGGGCAGACCTCGGGGAATGGAGCAGACTACGCCTTTGACGTCCACACCTCTCGCCAGAGGGCGTGGAGGAGCCTGCGAGAGTAGTCCCTCTCGCCGGCGCGGCGGCTTCTGCTCTCACACTCGGCTCAATTGCTCTCAGACATCCGCTCACGCGAACATGAGTGCAGGGCACGAGGATCCAAGGCCAACGACATGCTAAGGTGGCTTAGGACGTCAACTTATGAACTGCAGTGCCTCTCACCGGGAGGTCCTAGGCATGTGCGTCCCGACGTTGGCGAGATTTTCGACACTAGGTAGATAGCTAGGGCGAATTCAGTCGCTGTCTGGAGGAGAATTCTAGCGGTCGGCCCGTCTGATTGGTAGTTTTCTATGGTTTTCTTCCGATCAACACCTGGCGAGTGCCGGAGCATTACCTAACAAATGACCCACGGACCGCGCGCGATCTTTCTTTCCTCTTCTTTGTCTTATACTTAACCCTTACTCTCACACATATACTAACAAGCACCGCACTACCACATATGCCGGGAGACCGGTCGGGGACTTAGAACTTGTCACGGCTGGAGCGGTGCCCCGCTGGTGGGAGATTGGTTGGGGAAAATCCCAGTAGCCGACGGTGGATCGGCGCCGGATCTCGCCATTCAGCGGGGAAGACCACCGCAACCTTCCGAGAAAAACACGCACTACATCTACAGGGCTAATAACCCTAGTAGTTGACGCGCCCGGAATCACTAACAATCAATTAATTTAATTCGATTTAGGCGTTGATTTAGTGCCTTTTCGTCCCTAAAGCTCAAGACGTTCAGTGGTAACCGACGTGAAGGCCCCTCTCTCTCGGCCAGAAGCGCCATGGCCGCCCGCAGGCCCTCGCACTGGCTTCGGCCGTGGAGTGGGGGGGGGGGCGACCGCGAGATACGCGCCGCTTGAATTACGCGCGCGCGTAACTCGGCGCGCGGCGGACAGCGGCGGACGGCGGGCGGCGGGCGGCTGCCGCGCAGCTGGGGCACCCGCCGCCCCGCCAAGCGGATCTGGAATCCAGCGGAAGGTGCGCGCGGCCGTCGCCCGTCCGTCAGCGCGCGGGCGGAGCAAAGGGGGAGGGGCACGGGGTGGGCGGGAGTGGAGGATGATAAGGGAAAGGGTGCTTTGCTGGATCGGGATGAGTGGATAGTAGAGATAGGTGTATTGTCTAGAATAGAGAACGAGGAATTAGACGTAGGACGATGTGAAAGGTCAGAGAGGAGAATAGTAAAGCAGAAAGCGATGCGTTGATGCCGAGGGGTAGTGAATAGGTGAGGCGTGGGTACGACCAATGAGGCCGAAAAATGGCTGTTGAAGTGCTTTAGATGTGGAAACGAGATTTTTGTGGATAATTGCGGGCCCATAATGCTGAACTAGAGAGTTCTGCTTCTTTTTCGTTATTATCAATTCAATGCCTCAGCGTTCTGGCTACGCCTAAGAAGATGCGTAATTTGATGTACGCGTGATTATGGTAATGTGATATGAATGAGGTTGCGAATGTGAAAGGGAAACGGGGAAACATCGACAAAACCTATCACTAACTTGCTTTATACAACACAAATTTCACGTGGATTTATCGGCATTCCAACCCTGGTACAACTCTAGAGATCCACTAAAAAATCATTTGAAGGCAGAGGATGTTGTTAGACACCAGTAGATGAGGATGTGACTCAGAGTGGTGGGGGTTTTGCGAAGGGAGGTACTTGGGAAGGTGGGCGGGGTGAAACTTGAGAGAGCGAGGACGACACTGAGACTAAGGGGAGAGTGAGAGATAGGACACAGAAGGCGAGGCGGTTACTGAGCATTGGATCTCAAAGGTCGAGGTGAGTTGGTAAGTTTAAAGGGAGACAGCAATGCGTTCAAGCAGAGGTGTCGTTTATTTGTGTTGACGTGAGTTCGCGGAAGTTGCAGGGAGGGAAGGAGGCAGAGAGCTGCGCAATTAGTTGGAGGATACTTCGAAAGAACCTTGAGACGATGAAGAGCGGTACGGTGAGCAAAGCGTTAATGCCTAAAGGTCGTCGCGAAGTGGTAGGTAAGCCTGACATTTCGTTCACATGCAGGTAACTTGAAATTGCGGAAGTGGGAGGAGAAATTGAAGGAGAGGCTCGATGAGCCGGAGAGGGCGTAAGGTGTGGGAAGCAGGTTAAGAATCGCACAAAAGCATTGAGGTCGAGGTTAGACGTGTTGGAGAGTGAGACGACACCTTGAAGCAGATGTGTTAGTTAGTTAGTTAATGCCTTATTTTACGTGGCGAGACTCGGGCCATTAGGCCCGTTCTTCCGTCTAACCACGCAAATTTCGCTACGCTCCTTTCACCACCTAGCTAGGAATTATCTTGGGCGAAGAAACAGGCGGATCTCAATTTTGCTCAGAGGCTTCTTTTAGGCTTGAGGATCTTTTAAATGCGGTAAATCTACTGCATGGGACAGACGGCTTTACTTCCCCTCCGAAGGAAGACGTACGAAGGATTTTTTCGCCCTTAAAAATCCCTTCGGTCGGGTTTGAACTCGCAAACTCGGGTACTACAGTCCGGTAAGCTGACCGTTATGCCACCGAACCCGCCGAATGTGTCATGCATGTTCGTATGGCGAGTGGTTGCGGAGGCAGAAGGAAAGGAGAAGGGAGGAGCGGAGAACAACGGGCCGGGTGTGAAGCTCGGAGAGCGTGGGGCGCAGGGTGCAGGCCGTACAGAATTGCAGTGGTGACCGGCCGGTCATCGGGGGCGGGGCACCGCGTTAGTTGTCGCGCGAGGGGAGGTGACGTGTGTGGGCGTGCGTGGCGCGCGGAGGTGCACGCGATGGCGCTGCCCTCTGTCGGCGCGGCGCGCGTTACTCACCCGGTGGCGCGTTGTCGCGTTGCATTACGCGACGCCTGCCTCGTGCACTAAATGTCAACGCCGCGCACCGCCTGGCACTCGCGCCCGAATCAGCGACCTTCGATTCCAGCTCGTACTCTGTTTGTGCTCGCCGCCGTGGAAACCGTGTGTGTTTTGCTTCCGAGTCATTATGCATGGAAGATTATCCCTAGACTTGTATTGACGCTAGTAAATAAATATTAAAGTGAAAGGTGTATTGATGTTAAGGTGCTTTATTGTTGTGATGAATTTGATGTGAACAAAACATTGTAATTTTCTGTTTTTATGACTCATAGTTTTATTAACCAATCGAGTGCAGAGGACAGTCATTTACCGACTACTACCTTCAATTCCATTTTCATTTCTAGGAATGTGATAATAAAGTCTTCTAATAATTTTCAGTTTCTTTAAATTCAGCCGTGTAGTTTTCGTAGATTCGTCCGAACAGGTACTGGGCAATAACACAAACGGTAAGTCGGCCCTAGGTACTGGAGCTTCTTTCTGAAAAATTAAAGCATTCAGCGATCTGCAATTTATTTTTAACTTGTTTTTTCTACTTTTCTATGGCGTAATTCTGCATTCAGGAATGGATGATTTGCTCAATTTCAAAGCCTTTTTCCTTTATTAAGAAACTCAGCTCTGTAGTCTGCTTAAAAATGAATTTGCTTATCAATTTTTAAAGAAAAAAGCAACCCGTGAGAAAATCTGAATACACATAGCCTCGTCAGAATAACAGTACAAGTATGTAGCATTATATTTTTAGGTTTGATGTCGGTGGCGTAAACTTTATTTTTATTTAATTTCTTTGGATAATGTGGGTGCAAGTTGTTTTACGGGTTACAACAGCACTCCAAGGATTTGCATGCCATTAAAATGGGTAAACGAATCTCGTGTTCTAGGCTTAGCTTGTTTGCATTTCTAAAGCTTTAGCGAATTCGCTTCTAGAACGATATTGTAAAACAGCGATAAAACAATGAAAATACAAATCTAGGAATGTATATTATGTTATATTTAGAATATATCAGCGGACTGATTTAATTCAAGCTCACCATGTCATTTAAAACTTTAACCAGTTCACTATGCTATTTCGTTTTTAATATTTTTTGTGAAGAAACGTATAAAAGTAATGAAGGGATTGGTACACTATGTAACACCTTTCCTTTGCGAGCACTCTTTAACAAAGCCGCGCATTTATTACGTTAATATTTTTGTTGTTTTTTTACATCGAATGTTTACATGTGGAGTATGCTGTCACTTGCAATGGCTTGGCGTCTCTCCCGATTGTTACATCCGCGTTTTTCTCCGCTTTCGCTGGTTTTGTAAAGGGAGCCCTCGGAAGCAGTTCTCACGTTTAGATAAAATCACGAGATACTGTTTCGATTAATGCTGAGCTAGAACAAAAGGACTAGCCGCCGACGCTATGCTCGCAGTATACGAGGAAAGATATGATTTAGCAGCTGAGCACGTCGTAAACTAGTTCCCCTCTCCATTGATGCCATTCGCAGGCGTTGTGTATGCAGCCCGCACAACCTTAGAGTTGTATGGCTCCGCATTGCCTATCTCGAATGGGCTGGGCGGAGAGTTATAACTCGTCTCCGGATAGCGTGAGCTCCGGGCTCGGGGGGCGGAGATGCGATCAGGGTTAACACGCTCTTGATGATGATATGTTGTTATAGAAACGAGAATCGATTAATAAGGAGGTACTTACAAGATCGTGCAAGCTAAATTCATTGAATGAAGACAGATTTTTCTTTATAATTAATTCTGGTTAACGCACATATTCTGGAATGACAGTTATGCTTTCTCCTTTTTTGTTGATTTTTTACGTATATTAGATTCATGTCTACGTACATGTTCTATTGTCATAACAGCAATATTTTTTTTAAATGAAAATCTTGTCCGTAAAAATCAAAATATATTTCATTTATTTTACATCTGATATATCTTAATTTTTGATGTTTTCAAAGATAATTATATAAGTCCAGCGACAGAAAATTATGCAAAACACCCTCTAAAGAATGATAACATTTATTTCGCTTCGGCGAGAAGTTCATATTGGAAAGTTGTATGTTATAAAGAAGTAACAATTCAAGTAGTACTGATTAATCTGTTTTAGATCGATCTAGCCGCCTACATCATCTAGGCGCGAAGCGTAGCCTTGCTGCCCTAAACCTGATAGTGTGAAGATCGCAAATTCTCGCGCGATGAGATTCAATTTCCCAGGCAAATCTCTGGTTCTGGATTAATTTCCTAATTAGCCGCCTGGTGCGCCGTTATCGCCTCACGTCCGCGGGGCCTGACTCACGGTAGAGGGGCTCTTATCGAAGCTGTCTTTGCTTCGGAAGAAATAATTTACTGCCGCCTTCTAATTGGCGGGTTTTAATTGGACCTGAGCGAGTTGCAGTAGACACGTGGGAGGGAGTCAGATGGGGAACGAGACGGAAGGTTCCGACGAAGAGGGAGAATGCATCTGCTGCGGTGGCTGATGTATAACCTGCAAGCTAATGATGCACGCTTTTTCTTGCCTTCTAGATCTCTCTGAATGTTCGTTCGCCTCGAACACTTTTAGTGGGGAGGCGTTCAGCTCTATTTGAAGCCATTACAATGATTCTTTTTAATTAACTTTTCTATGCTACAAAACTGCAGAGAAAAAAATCACCGAATGACCAAAATAGCTTCATCGTTAATTTTGACTTAATAAAGATCGTTATATGGGTGAATGGAAAACAAATACCATACATGTAGTATTGGGGTTAATTAATGCGAGTTATATGCTGAAAATACGCAAAAACGCGAGTGGCTGTATTTTACAAAATATGTTTATTTTTAATTACAGTTTTGAACAATGCATGTTATCTAAATTAAATATTAATTCTCTTTTTTTTTTGTCTGTTATTTTGATGCTTGTCGAAAGGCATATAGTTGTAAAACTTCATTATCATCACAACAATAATGAGGTAGCGTTTATAGCTGTGGAAATAAATTAGTGCATTTCCAGCAATTGACCATCAATAACTGCAACAAATTTGCATGACTGCTCATTAGACTTTTAGATAATATTTATTTTTTATATATTTTCTCAGGCCTACATAACTGCTTTTCTAGGATTGATATCTAGAATTCAAACTAAATTGGAAAGAATCCCCATCCTCGGGTAGGACATCAAGAAGATACCGACTGTAAAGCATTTTCTTCGTTTTTTTTTTTTTTTCGTGATGTGGGTGGTAATGTGGAGAGTGTCTCGGAAAAGTAAATGTTTTTCATTTGTTTCTCCCTACTCGAATTGCCATATTTCGATGACCAAAGAAGACCCCAGAGATATGAATTTGCAAATGGGATCATTTGCAATAGCAAACTCGAAGGGTGCAAGGAGGCAAAATATTTCTCGCCCTGTGAATTTTAGAAACACTTTTACAGGTACCTCGTTAGCTTTACGATCTCATTAGAATAAATATCTCGTTAATTTTAAAGATGGTAGTTTGCAACGGGTTTTCACTTCACCAGCCATTGCCTTCGTCGTAAATTTCTTAATTATAGAACGGAACGTGTTACATTTTACCAGAGGACAACATGGCATCCTGTGTTATGTATACCGAAAATACACGTTTTTCTCAACCTTTTATTTGCGGACGTCTTTCTATCTTATTCGCATCACATTGTCTTGGCGACGGCGCTCGAATTTCGAAACATCTCTCGACGTATTCCAGTCTCGGCGAGAATTTCTTCGCGTGATTTGCAGGAATATTTCGCAGGAAGATGTGGAATATCCCTGCTCGGGTAGCCGCCATTGTGCAAATGCCTTTTTTTTCTCTCTGTGGCACCTGCCCTCTTTCTCTCTTCCTCACGGGGGGACGGGAGGGGGAGTCGTTGGTGGCATGTCGGGGGAGGTGGGGCTATAGAAATTCCTTTGTTTCAAACCTCTCGGATAACATTCGCCGAGCGAGCTCAACGTCTGATAGCGCAGCTCGGGCGCTCTTTGTGAATAAGACGAGTTGCGTTGTCAGATTTTTTCAGTTAATTGCTTGGAGCTGCGTGCGTTTTCACATTTTTGCTGCCAGAAACAAACCACGCTCGTGGTTTCGTTTTTGCAGTCCAGCAACCGGAGATGCTCTGCTACCATGTACAGTAAACGGCGTTCGGCGTGTTTTTTACTCGATACCTGACATTCCAGGAATACGCTTCGGGGTTAGCTAGTGACGCCCGTTTTAATGCTTGGCAATTCGCTTTATTTCCCGAACATATTTCAAGTGTAAAGGCTAAAAAAGGCAGCCTCAGATGCGCTGAGGGTTCAATTGTGCACGGAGCTGACGGTTCAGTGTTCGAGTTTCGTGTAGAGCATCGGTGCTTTTACGATGTGTTGGCCCATACTTCCATTTATTATACATGAGTGTCACACTATAATCATTATTTGTACGGCTCAATCATTCACCCCTTACGATCATTCTAGAAAGTTATACACTGGGAGGAAAAGGAAACTCATTCCTCGCTTACGATCAGATATAAGAATGACGTTGTCTCCTGGATATGAAAACAACTCTACACATTAAGGTCGTGATTGCAAAAATTTGTTTCTATCGTTTTTTTCTATAAGGATTTACAGAGTGTAAGAGGTTAAGTTAAAATGAAGCTATAATGGTTACATCTTTACTCCTAATCTAGAAAAAACAACTGTCATGTAATAATGTCATATTGTTTCAACGTTTTCTATTTATTTCGAGATAGAATAAGCGCCGTGCTTGACATTGGGAAAGGCTTAGTGAAACTTGGGTCTGAATTCACAGAACCAGGGATAGAAAAAAACTGCGTCCGCGGGCTTTGGCAAAGCTTTCTCTTGAAGGCGTGGTTTTGTCGGCTGAGTCGCGGGGGCCGTTCCGTCTTCATGGCCGCTCTTCTCGCGGGCGTTAACGTACTTCTGGCGCGCGGAGGCGATAAACTGGCGGGGGGGGGGGAGGCGGCGGCGGGACGGGAGATAAGCGGCCGCTTCGGAACCGCTCGTAAGCGACGCGCGACGTAAAGATTTTGTCTCCGCCGTGGGCGAGCGGCGCGGCGTGGTCGCGTCTTGGGACAGAAAGGTGCGCCCCACCGCCTTATTTTGTTTGTCTGCGCGAATTCCACGCTCGCCGTGAGCAACGGATCTCTTTTACAGGTTCGCGCGAAAGAAAGGGGGCCGTGTTTCCGTGAAGTTTGTTTCTTCTCATTATCATTTAATTAACGAATTTATAAGATTCGAAAGGAGTGTGACAGCGTTTATTTTTCCAATGGGAAAACAATCCGTGATACCGTAGGATGGTGATTTTGTATCCGATTTTTTGAAAAAAAAAGTTTGGTCATCAGTTTCATTGAATATTTCAAAACGAAGAATCGAAGGGTTTTATTTTCAATGTGGCAATGATATGGGATGTTTAATTTAATAACAAGTCATTATCGGGATCACTTGCACGAATCCAATATTTTTTTTCAGACTCATTCAGTATTTTAGAATTGAATTTTACATTCTTTATTTGCTTAAAACCACAGGTGTCTATGTTTGGGTGGGAATGTGATTTAAAATGTCAGATGAGTTCCTGTGTTATTCTTCACTGGGAAGGAGTTTTGAAATCCACGACATGGAGTAGATTAGCTAGTTTCTAGATGTGTTTTGATATTCGAGATAAGAAGAAAGTGTAATGAGAATATTATGTATATAAAAAATTTTTGTAGATTCATCTGATTAAAAACTGTTTTGCCGTGATTCATCTATAAATTTTTAATATTCTTCTTTTCACTATTTTAGTTGAATAGCGGCTCATTGCATGAATTCTACTATTTTACTGCTATTGTCCTTTCAGAAACGTATTAGAAAAACCTACTGATGCGTTCCATCTCTGAAATGCCCATCAGTGGAATATTGTTAAAGTGCTCGTGTTTTGTCTCTCAAGCCCTTGTTTTACATGTTTAAATCGCACACATGACCCCTGCTGTTTGAGAGATGGGTCTCCGCACAGAGCGGTAGTTCATCTTTATTTCCTTAAGATCCCACATCTCGGGACACGCTCCCGGCCTCGCGGCGATCCCTTGAACACACACAGCGCCTGCGGGTGGGACGGGCCGCGCGGCGTGTCGCCTGGCTGTCGGGCCCGCTGCGGAGCGGGCGGGCGGCGGGCTCTTGGCAGCGCGTGAAAGGCGTGGGCGGGGACGGGGCAGGGCTGGACGCGCGCCAACCCCCACCCCGGGGGCGAGGGAGGCGTCTGAAGGTGATGGATGCGCGCGTGCGCCGGCCACGACGCCGGGGATCGGCCCCACCCCCGCTCCGCCCCGCCCCCGCCGCCAAATACTCGTAATAAGGTGAAGTGATGTATGATCATAGAGCGCGCCGTCGCGCCCTCTCCACACCCGCTCGCCACCTCGCCTTGAAGAAACCGCCGCGCGCTGCTTCCGACAGTATCTCTCGACAGCTGTGAGAGGAATTTTCCGCTCGCTGCGCGGCGGTTCCGCCCGGACAGCGACTTCCTCTCTGCGACGCGAGTCCTTCGCCGCGGTTTTCTCGCAGTTCTGTGCAAGTTAAATGAGGCGAGCTCTTTTATGCGGTTCCGAAGAGGTGCGTGCACAAGTGGTCTTATCTGGGAAGCGAAACTACTCGAGTGGATTAGAACACCCTGAGTATTTTCACGAAGAATTACTGACTCGCGTTAATTTCTAGGTGTAACTATGCTTGTGGACCTTAGAGTCCACTATAAACTTCACTAACGATGGAAATTGGTATCTTTTGATCAGACTAGAGCATTATAGCGAAATTAACTTCCTAGGTCTAGAACGTTGTAAACTACGTGTTATAATTACCTCAGAACCGTTTTAAAGAAGGAACACACTGAAAACATCCCCAAAATATACGGTAACTGTACCTCAAAATTGCCTGCTCTGAAATTTCTACTGCACTGATTCCGCCAGTTGTATATTGCTGACTGTATATTGACGCATGTATATTACCAAAAGGTGTCGTGTCTAAACTACAAACGGGCGATTCCCAATAAACATTTAAAGTAGGGTATAAAATTCGGTGAACATCCATTCCGGAAAACGTTGTACGTCACTCGTCCCTTTACGCAGAACTATTGGGAAAGCTTATGATGCAGTTGATGGAAGCGAACCAATGAAAACAGCCACCGCATGAAATGAAGCATTCGTCGAAAACCTGACATTCACTACGCTTCCGATTAACGATTGCCTCAATCACCTCTCGAATAAATACGCATCTGCGTAAATACCTGTTCAGTAAATAGCAGCAGATGAACCATTTATTTTGGGGCTCAAATTGTCAGGAGCTACTCATAACATTTCAGTGCTCGCCAGTTGACTGCCCAGCCGCAAAAATTAACAGCCCACGAACCATGGACATTTGAGCACCACTTCTATAAATAAGTTGAAATCCTAACAGCTGGAAAAAATATACATTGCCCACGCATTCGCAATTATTGAACATGTATAGACGAACATGGATTCTTTTGTATTCTGTATTAAAAGCAGACCTAGAAGAAATGAACTTATCGATATTCCTGTATTTAGATTATTATTTATATCCGCCGTCCTCTACAGGTTCTACGCATAACCGTATTGACATTTCTTTTTATGACGGGAATTTACATTTCCTAGATAATTAAGGAAATGTGTGATAAAATGATCCATGAGGTAATAAATATATTGAATGAACCCTGTGTGAATTTTCTCCCAACCACTTTTTAAAAAATGTTGTTGCAGTAAATTTGTTTTGAACTTTACTGCTAATTTAACGGCAGTAAACTCAGTAATGAGTTCGTATCGATGTCATTCTGGCTAACTTGGTTTTTCAATCCTAGGAATCCAAGCTATTTTCGTCAGTTTATTTTTTACCTTAAAGCTCCAATTTGGTGTGTTGATCTTTGATTTTGGGAACTCTATTCCCCCCTTGTTGCGTTGTGGGATGTGCTTACCCTGCCAGACTGCGGTGAGCCATGTTGGCCAGGTCTCAACACGCTCCCTTTTTTGCTGCTCGCGGAGTTTAACGGTATTAAGCGGAGGGTCGGTATCTGCTAGCCAGTAGTCTGAGTGCCCAAATGTATCTATGTCGTACTAAACTGCTTCAAGCTCTTGTCGTTTCTTCTTACAGTTCCTTATGTAAAGTCTTTCTTTAAAGAATAATTATTGTTCTTGCTTTAAACATTCACGTTCCGTTTCTTAGAGACGGAGGGACTTTCACGTTACATTTCATCGTTGACATTACGATGTATTATCGTGCGACTGTATTTAGAATTTCGTTTGATTTTGCTTATGCCTTTAATCTCATGCATATTTCATAGCGTGATAAAACGTGTAAAGATTGGATTATTATTATTATTATTATTATTATTATTATTATTAAAATTTATAGTGGCATGAATATTATTTTAAATTCAAACTGGATAAATACATTAACAATTGTGTTTCATGAACTTCAGGAAAGTTGAAAAAAATTGTTTATGTCCTTTTTCAATTTTCCATTGCTTCTGTGGGTCTTGTTTTGCATGTTTCCGAATGCTTCTCCCGTGGTTTCGTTTAATTCATTACTCTTTGCTCTTTTCTCTCTCACCGCGTGTGTAATTGAACATGCATTCATGAATGCTTTTTGTCGCTCGGGTTTCGATTTAGCCGCGTCCTCTCTGTGGTTACGTGGCTCATACATATTGGACACAGAGGTAATATTTGTTCGTTCAGAAATATATTTCGACAGCTTTAATAACCAGCTCTGGCCTAGCACGTAATGCAAGGGGAACAACAGAGAATGCTTTTGGCGCTACAGCGTCGGTTTATTTTTTGTGGATTGGCGCTCTACACGCTTTGTGCCGTTGCATGACTTAATACTATGACTTAATAATGTATCGCAGCTTCTGGGTCAATGACCCTCATCTCGATCAGGTTTTTCGTCCAGTTTCCCTGATCCATTGAGCAAATGCTGAGATGGCCCCTTGTTTTGCTTCTGGACATAAATGTAACTTCATTATCTGTGCACGTCTTGTAGAATTCAGTGGGAAATAGTTATTCAGATTATCGTTTCCATGTTGTCGCGGCAGGAAGTATTATTCCGAATGACAACATGGATAAGAGCCCAAAATTTATTGCTTATTTATCCTTGAAAATAGTTTTTATTACATGGGAGGGAGGTTTGATGGTTTTTTTTTTAAATTCAAGTAGTATATGACAGTGTATGGATCACAGAATTTTGAGAATGTGCACACAAATTCACTTCTCCCCATAGCACGTCATATGCAGTTTTGACTGTTTTTTACGTAAAAATAAAAAAATACCTTTACACTCGCGCTAAATATGCTCATACCCTACATCTTCTGCAATTTTCCTCCGAAGGTTTATATTTCAGTTGATGTGTTTTCATTGATCCAGGATTTGCAATAAATCTGTTGATAATTTGGAGGAAACTGAATTTCATTTCCCCTAATTTCGTATTGAATATACTGCAAAATATTTTTTATACATCGAAATGTCAATAACGTCGCCATTCTTGGAAAAACACAAGGCACCCAGACGGGTTTGATTGGAGAAATTCTTCGCATTTTCTCTTTATTTTCAAGAGGACCTGAGGGGAAGTAATGATGATGTGAGGAAACGAAGAATGCAGTAATTATTTGTAAGATTCTCTGCAATTGGACTTCATATTCATCACCACCACCCTGCCTCCTTTCCTCCATCGCCGCCGTGGTCTGTTGGCGCCGATGCGATCGACCTGCTGCCAGCTCGTCGTTGGTCCTGCCGCGCCCGTTATTCGCCTGTTTGCAGACCGCTTTCCATAAGTCACGTGTTCCTCGAATCCGCTCGAAACCCTCGCTCGCCCTGCTGCGTTGACGGTGCCCGTCCGAGTAAAGGCTATCTCGTTACCTTGTGCAATCCGTGTGGTTCGTTCTAGGCAAGGCACTTAGTCCCCTGTGAATGCTTGTCTTTATCCTAATTAACCTGCTTTTTTGTATGACCTTTTTTATACACTTTTTGAACAAATTTGGTTTCGTTGCGCGTTCTTGATTCTTTTATGACTTTCTTTTTTTACACTCTTTGAAAATTTCGTATTATATACCTAAACATGAATCGTTTCTACTGATCGTAATTCACACAAATTTTAACAGTGTAAGAAAAATTAATATAAAATGTATTGACCCCGTGGATACTTGTAATCATCAGATTGTTTTATGTCAAACTCTTGTACATAGTGCGAACTTTTCTGTGTACGTTCGTGCAAGCTGAACATAAATTTCGAACCCTATCAAGATGCACGTAAGTTATCTTGTGACACAATCCCTTTATTGATTGCACAAGCAATTACTAAAATCTACGTCTTCTATCTCCGGTTCGGAGAGAACACGAGTGCCCTCGCACAAAAAGAAATGCGTAATCGTTGTAAGCACCTTCGTATCTGCAATCGCCGCCGCCCGCGAGTTATGGCGGAAGGACCAGGGGCCGACGTCCGTCTCGTGCGGCTTGCCGGCGTCGCGTGCGCTGAAGTACGTCGCCTTCCGGGCAACGAGAAGCGGTGGCGGCGGCACAGAGTAGGGCTGCGTGAGCGATGGAGGCCATTTGTTGGTAAACCCGCGCGGGAGAAAAATGCGCGCGGATATGAAAACGCATTGCCGCTAATCGCGGATAATTACTCAGGGCGGTGGCGGTTCTGGCGGCGGCGGTGGCGGTAGCAGGGGAAGAGATAGGCGAGCTCGGTGGAAGTCGAGTAGCAGGCTGAAGAGAGGGAGAATGAGAGGGTGAAGGAGGTGTGGGTGACTGCGGATGTGTGGAGGAACATGCACGTCCGTGACATGGCGTTAGGGTGAGTGTACTGGCGAAAGAGAATGGTAGTTGAGCGCGCGTGTGTAGGAGAGAAGGAAATAGCAGGTCGAGCGGGATTGATGATTGGGCGAGTGGGCGGGTCAGCGAAGGAGTGGGAGGGCGGGCGGTTGTTTAGCGTGAGTGAGTGGGCGGGCAAGTCGAGCGCCTGGACAAGTGAAGGGGTTTGACAATCGGACGGATAGGCGAACGGTCGCGCGGGCGATTAGATCGGGAAGTGGAAGGGGATGCGGGTGACAGTGGACGTGTCGACGAACAAGCACGCCGGCGAGAAACGTTAGGGCGAGTTAGGCGGAAGAGACGGCTGTTGGGCGAAAGAACATGCATGTGTGGAAGTGAGTGGGTGGGTGGGCGACGAGTGGCGAAAGAGACGGCTGGTGGGCGAAAGAACATGCATGTGTGGAAGTGAGTGGGTGGGTGGGCGATGAGTGGCGAAAGAGACGGCTGGTGGGCGAAAGAACATGCATGTGTGGAAGTGAGTGGGTGGGTGGGCGACGAGTGGCGAAAGAGACGGCTGGTGGGCGAGCGTTGGGGCATGAGGGTGGGGCGAGTGGGGAATCAGCGAGTGAACGGGAGAGCTGGCGGACGTGGGAGTGGGTGGGCGGGCGGACAAGCCGAGCGCTCGTAGAGACGAGCGGGCGCGAGGGCGTTCAGATCGCGTGTGTGGAGGCCCCGCCCCGGCGCGCCGTGCCGTATCTCCGGATGCCGTGAAGGACGGCTCCTAATACTGCGCTCGACAGCCGGTGGCGACGCTGGTGTTGACGGTGTCGCCTTCCGCCCGGCGGCGAGAGCCCGTTCCACGTGTTATCGCTCGCGCTGGACATTCCGGCGCGCGTGTACTTTCTCAGTGGCCGCAACTCGGGTGCTGTGTGTCTGACTCGCTGCCTTACCCCCTGCGCTCTGGTCTCTTGTGCTACTTCGTAATTTATCCGTGCGCTTTTCTTTCTTACTATCCCCCTAGGATAACCTGCAATACCACCCAACGCATTTTAATAAATCTGATTGAAGGATTGCAGTAAAGGAAGTAAGAGATAAAATTAATAACTTGCTCCGAAACCGTAATGAAATTCGAAAAGGGAAATGTAACTCAAAAACATTTCCGGACACGTTTGTCGAATTTAGATGGTCTTTTGATGTGTTCTAGTTCTTTCTCTCGCTAACGAAGCCACTCCAATGATCTAAAGATATCGTCAGTTGCTTTTCAATTGACTATCGTTGTCCTTTCTCTCCTGCAGCGGTCTCTCGCTCAGCGGCAGATACGAGCGATTCGCGTGTTCGAGCTTGTTCTTCGTTAGCCTCTGCCGAGCGGTTTTATTATCTCTTTGCAACGGTGAGGAGATCTCTTTGCACGAGCGAGATCCTCATGATACCCCTTATCTCGCCTCATCCTTTTAAGCTGTAATCGGTAATTCAGTGTGCTTTTAATGCACTGATATAATTTGTGTTTTTTTGAACGTGGGTGGCACAACAATATATTTCTCGTAAAAATATATGTTTGGGTCATGTGTGTTGTACTAGTTGTTTTATTTGGTCCCTTTTGTTCTTTACACGGTTTATTTGTATTTTAAAATGTTATGGTTTTGAGCATGTGCAGATTTTACTTAAGTCAAACAATTTACCTTGTAAAATTCTCCTTTATATACAGGGTTGAATCTATTAATCTTTCAATCTTACTTTGTCGATATTTCGTTTTCCTTATTATTCAATGGCTCCTGTGTTCTGAAAATTCATAGGGAATTTCTAGGAAGAATGTATGAATACATCCTTTATAGAATGAATAAAGTGTTTAATTCATAGCTCGACAACTCTTTTCAAAGATTTAGTTCAGTATTGTAGAACCTCTCGTGAATTCACAACGTGTTTGTGGGCTTTGGAATTTCGAAAGCCAAATCCGTCAGTTTTTAATTATTAAAACTTATTAATAATACGTTATTCCTGCAATTCGCGCCTATTGATTTTGGAGACAATACGTTTTCAATCTTTCCCTCTTATGTAGTACGTGTCGCTTTTATCTCGTGTGCACATGAAAATCGGTCAATGAAAGAGTATTGTCCGATGGTTCACTAACTACAGAATGCAAGTCTCTAGTTTGTAATAGATTAAAAATATGCACAATACGTAGATATGAAAGTTTCAAATCTTCCATGTAGGGAAACTTGGCCGGCAGATATTATAACAATCTACGAGATCTCGGGGGCACAAAAAGAAATTGAGAAAAGTTATCTGATAAATGCACATTATTACAACAAGCGATTCGTCATTCACTTGTTGAAATAGCTGTTTTTACGACATTGACTACACACGGAAATGGAAATATGTTGGAAAATATGGCTTCTGTTTGTGGAAGATATTTCCGTGATTGCCCCCCTCCTAAAATCGCCCGAATTATAATCTCACTGATTGCGAGCTATGCGCCATAACATTGTTGAACCTGAGCCATATTTGGCTGTTTTGGATTGCTGAGCTTCCCGGTCGTGTTAATTCTCCATAACGCTCATACACCAAATATTTCGGTGCTCTGCTTTCGCGTTCCGATCATTTTCACCTGCGTTGCATGGTTCCACGGGAGAGGCTTCACTTTGTCATCGCACGTGCTATGGAACGAGTCCACGTTTCGCGTGAAACCCCGCGCTCCCGTTCGATCCCTTCCTGAAACGCACCTGCCGCCTCGCCTCGCCTCGCCTCGCCTCGCCTCGCCTCGCCTCGCCTCGCCTCGCCTCGCCTCGCCTCGCCTCGCCTCGCCTCGCCTCGCCTCGCCTCGCCCTTGCAATGTCTCGGCCTGCTTGTCTTTGTTCTTTCCCCTGCCACTCGCCCGATTCATTCACCTTTCACCCAGATTTTTTTCTCTCATTTCCTCGCCATCACTTCCGCTTTGGACAGATTCGACTTGTCACGACCTACCCGGTCGTGCTCGCCCTTACACCCCTCCTCCGTATCCAATGCCGCTCCGCTTCTCCCAGCCACTTCCCGCCTCTACCTGCTTCTACCCACCTTTCCCTGCCTCTTCTTGCCCCGCATCTCCCCGTTACTGTCCGTGATCTCACCGAGCCGCTCTCGCGTTGCCGTAGCTCCCGCCCTGTCCCCGTCCTGACTGCTCCCACAAATTCTCCGCCGTACCCCGCCTCCATAGCGCCTTCGTATGGCCCCACCTCGCCCGTTTCTGTGTCTCCAGCCGCCGATTCTCACCCCAACTTCGCTCTCCCACCTTCGAATTGCCCGTCGCTCTCAACATAGTGCATGGGGCACCCCGTCCTTCCCCGCCTCGCCCTGCCCCGCCCCCTCCGCACAGAGGCGGCGGGAGAGTCGGGTCTCAAACGGCGCGCGACCGTATCATGCGGCGTTTGCTTTGTAACGGGACTCGCAGTCACCACTCAGGGCTGAGGAGACGGTACTGTTTGCTTTGACGTTTTAATGAAGAGCCAGTGTGCTTATAGAACGAGCGAGAGAATTGGGAATTCTCGCGCTGGATATTCCTGTTGAATGTAACATTAGAGCATTCCAGGGAAACCTATCTACGACATCAGTTATAATGGAAATCGTTTATACATCACGTTTAAAAGAATAATTTATTGTGTTTATGAATTTTTGTAGATTATTTTAATAGAAACATGGAGTCGAATTAAGAGAGTATTGTAATGATTGCGCGCATACTTTTCAAGTGTATTGTTTCTTTTTAATTGAAAGTTATGATATAGTATTACCTGCAGGGAATTTGCTACATACGTAGGCTTACAGAATATTATAATTACGATAATGAAGATTACATCTCTCGAACTGATTTAACAGAAGATAATATGTACGGAAGCTTTTATATCAACGCTCTGATATCCTGCTCAGGATTAGTTTTTGCAACGAATTATAATATGTTAATTACATTTCAAAACAAATGAACTTTTTTGTAGGTACTTATTGTCAGTACTGCCTATTGTATAATACGCTGGAACATTTATTATTATTCGTTAAAATGATTGTGTTTGAAGTTATTTTCAAACGAAATGAGTAGGCGCAAATATCCGCAGAAAATATGTTCAGCTGCATATTTCAAGTAATAAAAAAGGCCTCTGCGGCTATCAGATTACCGCACACGTCGTCCGCAAAACAGTCAGTGCAAAATAAGCTCTCTTTTCATGGCGTTCCGGAGAAATTCCTGAAAAGCGCCCGCGGAAGAAGTACAATCAGCATTCCATTCCCAGCGTCATTGGCGCCGCTTGCTTCCAGTGGAACGCCAATAAGGGAATGAAACAGTCCAACCTGGCTCTCTGGGCCTCCGCCGGGGCGGCAGCCGGGGGGCGGGCATTGCCGCCAGGTGCGCGTGGGCGCTCCACGGTTTCTTATTTCTTATTCACCGGCCCCTCTGTTCCTTTTATATTATTTTGGAAATTCCCTCCTCTACCTCTGCAGGGGATTTGCGCGCGTGCTGGCGGATTGGGTGGCGGAAGGGCGGAGAGGCCAGCGAGGAGGGTGGTGGGGTGGGCGGGGCGAACAGACGGGACTGGGCAGCCGCGGTGGGGACGGGAGAGAGACTGGGGCGGCGCGGTCAGGGAGGCAGGGAGTGTTGGCGGGCTGTTGAGGCGGGTTGGAGTGTGTGGACGGATGGGCAAGGAAGGCAGCATGAGTCGAGTAGAGGGAAAGGGGCAGGCGCTATGAATCTGGACGGAGGAGTCGGGCGGGTCGGACCGTAAGGTTAGCAGGCGGGCGGGCAGTTGGGGTGGTTTAGCATATGGGTGGGCGGTTGGGGGTGGTTTGGCATGTGGGCGAGTGGTTGGGGGTGGTTTGGTTCGGAGCGCGAGGGCGGGCGGATGGGCAGGGAGGGCTGCATGAGGTGAATAGGGGGGGAGATGAGCGGTCGGGGTGGATCGGGCGGGCGGGAGTGATGGGTGTGGACGGAGGAATGAGTCGGGCGGGGCGGACGGTGAGGGCGTGGGGCAGGGCGCGTGGCCGATCGGATGGGCGGGGAGGGCAGCATGAGGAGAGTGAAGGGCGGGCGGGCGCGGTAGGTCTGGACGGAGGAGCGAGTCGGGCGGTGCGGAGGGTAAGATCAGGAGGCGGGCGAGCGGTTCGGGGCGGTTCGGCGCGGTGGGTGGGTCGGGGCGCGTGCGGGCCGGCCGTTTCGCGCAGCGGTGCTGACCCGGCGTTGGGGGGCGGAGCCGGGGGCGGCGAGGTACGGCCCCATCCGGCGCAGGTGCGCTCTTTATAACACGGCGCGCGGCCCCTCCGACTCTCCTTATTGCTGTTTAAGAGCCCGAGAGGGCGCCGCGGGCGGCCCGGGGAGCTAATTCCGCCGGCGGCGTTTGCCGCATTCGTCCCGAGCGGGGGGTTGGGGTGGGGCGGAGGGAAAGAAGTGTAGGGGCTGCGTAGCAAAAAGAAAGCTTAGAACGCGAAGAATGGATCGCTCTGAGGTATGGGTGCTAAAGAGAAAACGGGAGATTGGATTAGAATGTGGAATATAAAGAGGAAAACCAGAATTTTGGATAGAAGGAAGACTGAAGCTGGCGGGTGAGAACTCGATAGACGCGAGCTCTCAACTTCTCGGAATCGCGGGCGATCGTAGTACATGATTCGCATACAACGCGCTAGCACAATAAAGTAGGAGAGAGGCAGAAATCACTCCGTACGTTTCGTGGCGTTCTAGCGATTTTAACGAGTGGAATGGAGTCCAATAGACTTTGATGACAGAATATGTGGTGCTTTCTGTCAGTACCAGAGTTTTATATATCTTTTATTTAAAGAATGCATACACATTCTAGTGCTTCAAGGGGAGGTGGGGGGGGGATGTACACAAATACTTCGAAATCCTCACATTCAGCAAAATTCACACGAATTTTTCATCAGATTCTGATAAAATATATCTTGGTAAATAAAAGTCTGAAAAGCAATTTCAAATTATCTCTGACTATTCAATGTACCGGCCGTGCTTGCAGGAATCACTAGGTGGGCTTGGGCGGGATTCATGAGCCGTGCAAGTGCCAAGGGCGAATGAAGGGTTTACTAGGTGCAAGAGCTCCGTGAGAGTGGAGTCGACGACAGCCCGAGCGCGCGGGAAGTGCGAAAAGAACGGGGGATCCGCGAGTATTAGAGCGAAGAAGCCCACGCACAAAAGTAAACAACCTGGGCCGCGCGCGAGAAAGAAATGAGTCATTAAACAAGAATTAAATGTTAAATAGAAACTGTGATTCTCTCGCTTTTTTCTCTCCTGGAGAGAGGTAAAAGATTCACGAGCAAATGGCGGGAGTTTAAGAAATGAGCCTAATAAATAGACGCAATGTGTTATTCTTACACCGCTTTTATTGTTAATATTTCAGATGATATTGCCTCTTGGTATGTGTACACTGCTCTCGTAAATGCTCCTTGTGATAGCAAAAAATGAGAAATGTCGAAAATGCCTTTGAAAATATATAAGAGAGTGGCCTGCTGCAGCAAAAAATATCGTGCTCGACAGACTCGAGTTAGTGTAGAAGTTACATGACACGTGTAAAATGAACTCAAAGATCTTTCAATCAGAAGGAAGCTCAAATTTAATGCCAAGACAACTTATGAACGAATATGCTGATGAGATCGCGATTCATCTACGTCACCTTGTTTTCAAACATATTGATTTAAATATATATATTGGGGATGCTCGCACTTTCGTAATCTACATCGACTTTTATCTCGTTGACGCGGTCCATAGAAAATATTGTGTATTTCTATCGCTGTTGTGAGATTGGTACCGAAATCTCGCACTGTGTTTCTTCCCGCGATGCAGTGAATCATTGTATAAAGGGCTTGGAGCAATAACAAGAGTAATAACCCCACCAGCCACAGTAAATCTCCTGTATTCGTAAGTGTTATTATCTCGAAGTTGGCCGAAGTGTGTCTAATGTTGTTATTGTCTGAAATGCTTTTGTCTTGCAATCTTAAATTCAATAACTTCTCTTTTGTATTAATACTTTTAATCATCGAACAGTATTATAACAATTGTATTATAAATAATCTTACAGCAACTTCGCTGATACAAACTTGCTCAGATGGGGATAATATGTCCGCCATGAGGTCTGACATATCTGTAACTAATATATATTTTTTATTAGTTTACATGGCAATGACTATTCACTATTACAGTAGGAAGTAAATATGGATTTGAATGACTCCATTGTACTGCAACATCGGTACATTGCCTAAGCCCTTCGTAAATATGAATAGGACAAGATAAATCTCACTTTCATCACAATCTAGATATTTAGATGTAGGAATAGCAGGAGAATTACTGAGGATTAGCTTGCTACTGCAGGGACCTCTTCATATCGAAGTCAATAAACACAAAAGTGCTTGCCCCGTGGAAGATTTCTTTCCCCGCTGCAGGTAGCGCGCAAAGCGCCTGCGTCCGGGAAAGTGGGCGTGGCTGCAGGGTCCAGCGGCGCCGCGTTCCTCGCGCGCCGTGGCCGGTGCGACCGCCTGAGATTCCGGCCCCCGCCCCCGTCCCGCCCCCGCCCGCGCCCCCGCCCGCGCCTCGCGCCCCCGGGCGGGCCTCGCTGCTAATTGCGTCCTCCCAAACAGGCGCCCCCGCTGTGTACCTGCAGCCTCATTAGGCACCGGCCCCGCCCACCTGCCTCGTGTGCTCTCGGGGGTGGGGTGGGGGGCTACTTGGAGGCGGGACGCCATGTCTAGATCTCGGAGAAGAGAACTTCGTTGCTTATTCCATCGTGAAGATGAGGCGGTGACGTTAGTAGGGAAGTTGCATACTGCGCCTGAAGGTCATTTTTCTTGCTTGGTAGCTATTCTGTTCCTTCATTGGTCATTTGTTTTATAAGCCCTTAGTGCACGAAATACATACAACCAAGCGGGTAATCCATTATATTCCGTTCCCCTCAAAAGGGAGAACATCTAGCCAAACTTACTGTTCATATGCTTATAATACAGAGACTAATATGACTCGTGTGATGGTATTAAAAGTATTACTGTCCAAATAAAATGTGTGTAAGTTCTGTATGAAATAGTGGAAATCACTTGCACAAGACAATTTTTTTAACATTTACATAACAATGCCACTCTGGTACTCGGAGGGGGGTTAATGTCGGACCCCAGAATAAATTGCAAAATAATTGTAAGATTTTTGAAAAAGATTTGAGACATAATTACATGTACTTAGTAGTACACTGCAATATTTTTCTGCATATTTGTTTTAAATATTTTCCACTTTTGAGGTGTGGCAAGAACATATGCATTGAACATTTTCTACATTTGCGCTCTTTTCTGCAGTCTGTGTGATTATTGCCACGCATGGCTGTATGAGAACGTAGGAATTTCTGAGTTCTGTTGAAAATCAGACAATGCGCCCTGTCGGTGGAAAATTAATCACAATGTCTTAAGAGCGTTCTAGTGCGTGTAACTACAGAGAGAGCATCAGAAGAAGAGCGCTAAATAAGGATTCATGATCGCTGAGCAATCCGCTGCGTTGTACGTTCCGACTTGACCCTTGTGCGCATGCTCAAATGCTCGCAGAAATAATTCTCACATGTGCAATCACTTCTTTACTACGATTTATGATATATCGCAGTCAATACCTGTTTAGAAATTTCTGTAAATTAACAATAATATATCAGAAATTCTTTTTAATAGTCTAGAAAAAGTACTAAACTAAAAAATCCAATGAAATAAAGAATAAACGAAGTAGTGACTAGGACACATTTCTCGCATACGAATTTTTTTGGATTTGGACGAAAAGTTGAAATTAGCTATTTTAGAGTTTTATGCACGCAAATATACTTGTCATACAAAGTTCTTGAGGAAAGTTGCGAGTTTATTTCCACACTTCTGTAAAGTAACTTATATTTAAAGATTATTATCTTATAACTCTTATAAAATCTTCAGAGTTCCTCTGACCTACCTGCCGAAATACGTTTGTATTTTGACGATTTATGTGTAAAATTTTCGTGAGTTGAAAAGTTGATAATGAAGTTATTCTGAGAAAGGGAGTTTTGGTGTTATAATATGAAGCCCAGCCACGAATTGTTTGCTTGAGTCACGGTACCCACAAAATAGATCTAAACCAGCCTACAAAACCGACTTCTCAGAAAGTCCGTACGTCGTAATCGGATGCATTTCCTTCTACACAGCACTTTTTTGTCTCCCAACTGTAATTTCGTCGCCGGCGACTGCCGGTTATAATGCCAGAGCACTCGAGGCACTTGGCGTTGGTAATGAGAAATGTCCCAACTTCCATTACGGTCTTTTGTCAGCTCCCGCGTCGTATAACTCGCGCGGGGACTTTCGTAGTTGCACGACGCGGGACGTGAATTGCGTCTCTCTTGGCCTTTTCCTCTTCCTTGACCTTCGCCTTCTCCCTCCTCTCCATCCCCGACACCGACCCCTTCGCAGAGCCCGAATGCATCCCGTGATCTCGCTTCTCGCCCCTCCCCCCTTGCCGACGTATCTAGGTTTCAATTTATCCTCTCGTCACCCTTCGTCGAGTTGCATTTTATTTCTCTTCGTCAGTTTCATTTTCCTTCAACGCACTTTGGGCCTGATTTTGCTTTTTTATTATTTTGATTCATTGAAGAAACCCAGGCGCGTCAACTTCTAAGATCATTAATCCCGTAAGTGTACTGCATGTTCTTTCCTTGAGAGATAGAGGTGATCTTCTCCCGCTGGATGGTAAGATTTCGGAACATGAACTTGGGTCTGAGGCTCTGCAGCGACATCCATTGATGCCCTGAGCCACCACCCCCAATCTTGATTTTCCATACTTAACAAGTTTCATCACTCTAGCAATTCTTCGACTGTATTTTTCCCTGACACGGAGACCGTACCCTTACACAATACTTTCAGGCATTTGCATTATTGTGCCTCGTCTTCAATTCCGTGACGTCTCCCCTTTGTGTCATTCTCTCCCCTCCCGCCCACGCTCGCTCGCCGTCTGCGGAACGCGCGGCATCGTTCGCCGCCTGTTAACGCCCTGCGACGCTTGTCTTGCGTCTCGCTCTGCCCTACTTAGCCCGGAACTCTGTACTCGACCTCGCTCCGCCCCTCCCCGCCCCGCCCCCTTCTGCGTCGTCGTCGCCTCCAACGCCGGCTCGTAAACACAGGACTCCTCCTACGACCTGAAAGCGAGCCGCGGCAGTCGTGTCTCGCCCGCATAAAACATAGGCCGCACGCCCCCCCCCCCCCCGACTCCTCCCGGCCCAGTCTTCCCGCCTCCTTTGCATCTCCAGTGTAGATTCCCGCCGTATCCGTAATTTTATTGCTACATTTTTTATCGTCCGCCCGTATTTTCTAGTAATTTTTTCCTTGCGATGCCGCGCCTTCTCGTGTGTTTATTCCTGAAAGTTGGCCTCGCTGTTTTCGTAATCGGATTTGGGAGCCGCTCCCGAGGCGCGGCGAGGCCAGGCCAGGCCCAGCGCGACGGCCGTCCCCTGAGGACGGACCGGCGGAGATCAATGGCGGCGCGGGAGGCCTGGCCCGGCGCGCGGGGCGTCATCGGTCGCGTTCGCGTCCCGCGAGGCACGCCCCCGCCCCCGCCCCCGCCCCGGCCCCCCCGTCCGCCGCGCCGCTGCCGGACCTCATTACCCAAATGCCGCGCGGGATGCCTGGCGCGGCGGCCGCGGCGAGCCGCAAACATTGCGGGCCCCCCTCCCCCACCCACGCGCCGCCGGTCGCACCTGCACGCGCCGCCGCCCGTGTGTTCACCGCAGCCTCTCGACCTGCTCCGTGCCGCCCGTGGACTCGTCTGCCACCCAGCGTCGGAGCCGCATGCTCGGCTTCCCCCTTTCTACTTGATATCGGTGGAGATGAATACGTTTAACCATATTCCTTCTTAAATATTACTTATTGTATCACTCGCGCATGGTATCTTCTTCGTAATTTCTTCTCCTACTGATATCTGCGCCGTAAGTTTTTGTGATGCCTTCTGTTTCTTTTTCATGTATGTTGTGAGGTGAATTTACTGATGGTTTACAACATTCTCTTCCGCAACTTTCTCTATAAAATGTACTCTTCCTGCCTTTTTTTTTCCATTTCAGTTCGTACAAGGAAATTTATGTACAGTATATCAACAAACGTGACTTTTTAAATTTATTTTCTTCCTGAAACAAGGACTCTCATAACCTAAACCTGTGATTCCTGGGGAATATCGACATTTTCACTTTCCATTTATTTACGCCCCCATGAATCCACTGTTTCTAACCGATCCCTCTCCATTTGCAGGACGTCCTGTTAATTTTCCCTCCTCCCCTGAGTTCCTCCATTTCTGGTCTACACATCAGCATCCAAATATCCAGCTCTGCCCGCCGTTCGTGGGACCAACTCCGCGCCTCCGCCCCCAATCCCACCTCTCCCCGCCCACCTCGCGCCGGGCAGCTCCGCGCCGCTCCAGTCTCCTAATGGAAATACCAGCGGCGCGCGCGTTCGGCTCGCGGGCGCTCCCTTCCGACTCGCTGGATCCCGCGCGCGCGCCGCAGGCCGAGCCCTCGCCCTTCAACGACCGCCTACCAGGGCCAGCGCCCACATCGATTGCCCTGATGCCTCCTCCTTGCGTCTCGTTCCCACTGGGATGACTCAGGGCATCAGCTGTTGCGATTTAGCCCTCCTGACCTGGGGGATCTACGATTTGGGGCACGACGCTGGCTGATTTTGACTTAGCTGGTCACTGGGTGAATTCCAGTCTGTCTGGGGGAGAATTCTACCGACCGAATACTTTTATCGATGGGTTTTCGTAGTTTATACGATCAATATTAGACGAATTATGAAGCAATACCGTCACAACGGGTCACGGCAACTCTTACACAAACACTTAGATGAATTACAATACCACAGATGTCGGGAGTCGAGTCGGAAGCTTGCAGCTTCTGGTCGGAAGGGGGGCTTGCTGGCTATACCTGGAGGGGAAATCTTCTCAACCCAACGTGTAGATCGGCGTCGGATCTCATATTCTTTCGGGGAAAGAACACCACCTACTTCCAATATAAAACAACCACTACACACACGGAACTCATGTCAGTTGGCTATCTCGGAAATAGGAAATGATTAATCAATCAATCCAGCGACTCTGTTTCCCCGCTTCAGCTCACGTTCGTCTGCCTTCCCCCCGGGCCTGCCTCCGCCTTCGTCCCCGGCGCTCGCTCCGCGCGTGGGCGTGGCCGCCGCCGCAACGCGTCCACAGCAAACAGCTGGCGCGTCTGGTAGAGCGCGCACCGGCGCGTGCGGGCTCGGCGGTCGCGCTGCTGTGCCGCCGAGTGATCTCCGGCGAAGTCCGCCCACCCGCGCCGGCCTCGCCCGCCGATATATTCCGCTGTCTCCGCTGGCGTGTCTCGTTGAGCTCCGGCTTCGGCGCTGCCCATGTAAATGTTTGCTAAACGCACGCCCTCTATTACGTCTCAGGTCGTGATGGAGTGCGGATTTGATCGACCGTACTGTCGACTGATTCAGGGAAAGCGATGGCGAATATTATTGTAAATTAATTGAAACAGATACTATTACGAGACACAATAATGTTTTGACAATGCATGTATGTTTCGGTTTTTTCTTGGCAGTACGTTGCCTTCCAATGTAGCTTGTAGAAGCCGTACTAGAAAACTCCAACACTTAGAATTCGCTTCCATTACTACAAGCTCATTTAAATATACCGTATGTAAATTGGACCTATGTCAAACGTAATACTAAAAAACAATATTTTACCAGTCTTTAGAAAAACTGAATCTATGTTTTATTATCTTTGAGAAACTTAAATTGTAGATTCAATGTGGATTGAATTATTTCTTAAGTTAAATTATATAGACTTATTTACTATAAATGACAATACTCGTTAACCATTCATTGCGTAGAATCAATATATTGCTCTCGATGTTTGTATTGTAATTTATATCTTGCTCTCAATATATTGATCACTAGTATTTGCCCAATATTGCCTCGTATGTTCCCTGTGTTGCTGATATTCTTCGTATAGTTACCATCAAACCCCTCAAAATAAATTTATATTTCAATATATGTATATCCTATCAAGTATTTCTTTTATTGTTAATAATAGTATCACATATTTTATATTATGATTACATGTTAACTTTTGTCAAATACTAAAAGATCTAAATTAAATGATAATTGGAGCCCGCTGTAATATAAAACCAATTAGAGAAATGAGTTCCCAGAAAATTGTCCCGCGCGCTCGGAGAGTCCTACGCAGCAGTGAAAGGAACCGAGGAGTGTATCCTCCCACGCAGGTGCTTCGGCGCCGGCGTTCCCTGGCGTCTCCTTTCGCCGCCCATTAGAGTGCTTCGCAGGCGGTCGATGGCACACGGCGCGCGCGGGCCGCATGGATCGGCGGGGGTGGGCGGGCCGTGTGGAGTGGAGACCGGGGCGGGTGGCTGGGTCAGGTGGGCGGAACGGGTGGGGTGGACGGAATAGGCGATGAGGGTGGGCGGAGCGGGTGGGGTGGACGGAATAGGTGGTGAGGGTGGGCGGAGCAGGTGGGGTGGACGGAATAGGCGGTGAGGATGGGCGGAGCGGGTGGGGTGGACGGAATAGGCGGTGAGGATGGGCGGAACGGGTGGGGTGGACGGAATAAACGATGAGGGTGGGTTTGGCGAGAGGAAAGAGCAGCGCGGTTGATCGGTCCGTGCGGAGCGGGAGGCTAGTACACGTGGGCGGAGCGTGGCGGGTGAGCGGGGCAGGCGGAACCACTAGAACGGGTGGGGAGGGCGGGGCGAACGCATTGGTGGGCGGAACGAGCGGCGCGTGTGGCTGGGGCAGGTGGGCGGGGCGGGCAGGAAGGGATGTATGGGATGGAACGAGTGGGGCGGAGGAGAGGGACGGAATGGCGGAGCGGGCGAGGTAGGCTGAAACAGCAGAACGGGAGATGGGCGGGGCGGACGCATTGGCGGTGAGCGTCCGCAGAGGCGCGTTGGAGGTTAGGTAATGAAACGCGGTCATCGTTGCGGTGCAGCCACGACGCTTAATTGTTTCGTCTCCAGGGTCGCGTGTAGAGGAGGTGAAAACTGCTTCCTTCTGGCCGAATGCCTTCCCGAGAACAGCGCTTCTCTCGCCGCGGAGGCTAACCGCCGAGCACCGAATTTCGCGGAATGAGTTCGAGACCGCCAATCTAACTCCACAACAAACGTCTAACGGTGCCGAGAGCGACGCGAGATGCGGTGTGTGGTTATGGAACGGGACGCGGAGAGAGTAGTGACCCATAGACGTCTATTTGCTATCCACATCTGTCTGCAGCGGTGGGGTAATTAGATATCTTGTCTGCTCTCGCGTGGTTGTCATCCTCAACCAAGAGCTATCAAAATTCTTCAACTCGTGGAAGTTTCCGTTTTTACTTCCGATATGTATATTCCACTTCTGAGTGTATAAATACGTTGTTAACCGCATGGCATCTGGGATAGTGAACCATTCACTTACTTTGTTTAGTCACCAAGGACGACGGTCGCTTTAAACAATCCAATGCCAGAATATTTTCTCACGCGGTATCACTCACGTCAATGCAAAGAGAAATTAATAATGTCAGCTTAAAAACAGTCCAATACTTCCTTGGCTTACGTAGGTAGCAATCGTCATACCTCCCAGTCGAGAGGTCACCATTGCCTCAGGGCGTGGGCGTGCCGCGAGGACCCTGTGCAACTGTCCCACTGCTTCTCCAATGACATTCCCACCGCTGCCATAACCCGCTCAGTTTACTTCCGCTACGCCGTTGCCGCCCGCCCTCAGAGATAGCGGTCCGTTTATGCAGGCGGACGCCCTGGGCAAACAGCAAACCGCAGACGGCGCGCGCCGGCCGGCGGATCAACGGCAGGTGCACGCGTGTGCCAACACGACGCCTCCGCCGCCGCAGCCCCCGCATCCAAGGCGCCGCCCCCTCCACCCCCGCCGCCCCATCGCCGCAGGCGTTCCCATTTGCCCGTCCCGCCCTTGCTCATGCCATCCACGCAGACCCTGGGCGTCGGACACCCTCGCCACCGCTCTCTGCCAAATCGGTTTATGCTGCGCCGTCTTCTCTCCTCCGCTCGCTCTAACTCATCCTATTATTGAAGTCGTAGGCTTCCGCGGCCAGAGTCATGTAACTGATCTTGGCTGTTCGGGTGACGCCGCGTCCAAGGCTGTGTTGCCGACGTTTTGACTATGTTTTCGTGGTCTTCCTCACTTGGCAGACCAGCCCTGAGGAAGACCACGAAAAGATGATCATAACGTCGGCAACACAGCCTTCGTCGCGGCGTCACCCGTTCATCCTATTATTCATCAGCGGTAACTGACATTGCAGTTACTATACAGATTGACTTAGAATAAATGTGACAAACATCTAGGGGCGTCAAAACTGATCACATTTTGCCAGAGGACATGGTGTGAAAATGTATACCCATATATGACATTTTCCAATGAAAGGTTAGCGACTCATCATTCATAGGTGATCGATAGGTACACGAATTAACGTGCGTCAGAACCAGACCTGCGAAAACACCAGTACATTATGGGTGTCCTACCCATCAGGAGAATGTGTCACATGTGTTATATGAAATTTCCCAGCACATGTTCATTGCCAGTTTTTTCGACTTCTCCCTCTCCACATACCCTAAAAGTTTGTAATTTATTCCGAGACGCACTGGCTGGTTGTTTACGCCTATGTGGCTACTTCCGAATCGCCCCGCCTCGCGCCGCCCCGATCTGCTCCCCGCCGCAGTGTCAGCCTCACGACAGAGCTGACTTGACCAGCGGCGATGGGGGAGGTTGTGACAATCTCAGGGCGGAGTCTTCGTTAACGTAACTGGTGGCGGTCAGCACGTAGAGTAATTCTAGAGGATGTGGAGCTCCGAAGAGAGAACGCATAGACACAAGTGATCGCCCGAGCTGTACGCGATTGTAGATACAGCAGGACGGATAGATGCGATGGAGAGATAATTTGATCGTGTTTGGAAATGTAAACACATCAATCCAAGCCGCGCAATAGATCGTTCGGCACTTAGAGGTTGAGAGAAGCAGCAATAGGAAGGAATACTGGGAAATGACATATCGTACCAGGTATGTAACATTTGATTAATCATTCCTTCTGAACTTTGTGGAGTCCTTTTGAATAATCCATGCTTCTGTAAGAATGCACTTTACTTTGATCGTTTCGTAGAATCGTTGCCTAATGCTCTTGTTCCACGCCAAAAAAGGAAAAAAATTACCAGAAATATACGAGTGTACGATAGTAATTCATACGTTGTATTCTGATTTACCTTTAAATGTGTATTAAGCGAACAGTCATTTGACTATTGAAAAGCAAATAACGTACATGTTACCTTTGAGATTTCTTTCCTCAACCTCACTGCTTGAAGTAAAACGTCCCGCAAGTCTCCACAAGGTTTGAATGAAAATTTGCGCATTATGTTTTTGAAAATATATGACTATATTTTTTTCACTTTTCCGGGCTTTTGAACACTATTATATTTTGTATTAAGATTTTCAAGCTTCTTCCGTCTAAGAAAAACTTTTATTTATTCTTCCTTTTCACTTCTCGTTACTAAAATTCCATTGTTCCTCTCGTTTTTAAATTTTCTTTTTATTGGCTGGAAGAAACATATTTTTCGTGCAAATTTGTTTTCTTTTTAATTAATTGACATAGTAAAGAAAAGATACATGTTATGTATCAGCGTAAATGGCTGACTATCCGTGATTGTTTTGAATTACCGTAAATATTTTCGTCCATGTTTTCAAAAAGGAAGTGTTTGCTGTATAAAAAAAACTTGGATTCATGCCGCTATTTTTTTTTCTTTTGCTGTTGAGTTACATTGCAACCTCTGCCGTTCTTTCTGTTCGCTTTCACAAGTGAATAACAGGCGCGAAATGTAAAGTCTCGTAGTAATTAGTTTTCACACGACAAAAATTACAGAGGATCTTGGTATTTCTCGCGTGGCTTAATGCAAGATTGGTGAATATAGCAAATGAATAAAAACTAATGATTATAATCATAATGAAATATACACGAGTGAATGAAATAACACCGCGTCTGGAATTTGCCTTCATTCTTTACTGAGGAGTCATTACCATTACGTGGAGTGTCGCATGGGCGACCCCTCCCCCCTCTCCGGCTCACTGCCTGTGACTCCCCCCCCCCAGCGTCCTCACCCCATCCGCCCACGCCCCCATCTCGTCCGTTGGTTCATTATACAGCGGCCGAGGCCTCGTGGCTCTCTGCGCCCAAATCCTTGCCGTCGTCACCCAATTAGATCCTGGCCGCCGGCTTCCCTTTCGCCGCGTAAATGATTACATATGTAATTAAATACGCCGGCGCAGCCCGACAATGAGACGCGGCGGGGTGGACGCGCGGCCTCGGAGAAGCCCGGCGGAGAGGAGAGGAGAGGAGGTTTATTAGACGCGAATGAGGGACGGCCGGCTAAATTAAAAATTCCATTTGGGGAGTATTCATTACAGAGCAGGTGTGAAAAATCCCCTTGGGGTCCGCATTACGCGCCGTGCAGTGAGGGGGCTGGAGGGGGAGGCGAGAGCTTGTGACCGCCCAAATGCGAGCAGCAGCGGCCGGGAAGGGAAGCGTGGCAGTACCAAGGTCCTTTACAGCTTTTGCTTTCGAAGTTGCTTGCTTGTCACTAGCCGTTCAAAGTTATGAGCGTTATTTCGCTGTAGTCTACATATGAAATAATATTGAGACCAAAAGATACGGTTTCATTTCACCATACCACAAATACAGTCATAAAGATTATTAAAAAATCATAAGGTCAATTAAATGTTTATTGAACATTTTTTATTTCCAGTACATTATTTTCCAAATGTTTATAATGGGGGATATTTCGTTTCGATTTGCCTGTAGCTTGTACTTTGGTCAGTTGTCAAATGTTTAGGTAAACTTTTTTATTTCGGACTGTTTCTTGTTCATAAGAAATATGTGGATGTAAAAAGGGTGTAAGACTGTAAGTTCTGCACTTAAGTGCACGCGTGTAAAAACATATATATCAGTAATGTCTGTGAACTTGCAACGGAAACAAGAGGATATTATTAACTGATTAACGGTTCATAACGTATTGAAAACAAGATTAGGCTTTGGGTTTGGATCGCATCCAATAGGAACTTCCTTTGCAAGAAACTCAGCAAGTTGCAGCTGCACTCAAAGTCTCACCGTTGCGCGTCTCAATTTCTGCGTCGTGTCATGAACAGTATCTTCTTTTTTTTATCGTGGCCTGCGTCAGACGCTCATCCGACGAGCCGACAGCTGGCTTTGCGTTGCTGTCGGAAGATCGCCTCCTATTACCAGTCCACGCCGCAAATTTCATTTGTGAAGACCTTCTTCTGCTCGCCTAAACGAAGCAGGGGATCCTTTTGTGCTGCGAAGACCCGCGGCTGAGGGAGGGGGCGTGGCGCCAAACGCGAGAGAAACCTCGAGAGTCTGACGAAGATGGGATTATCTGGCGGCGGTATCGTTCCTCGAAAAATGCCCCAGGTGTGTGTGTTCTCTTCCCGAGATGCGTCGATAGCCCGGAATCTCGCGCCGCCCGTCGCCTTGTGTAATCCCCATTTTCTAAATTGATTTTTTTTTTTTGGTCTGATGTACGGCAATTCGGGTCAAAATGAATATTGGGAAATGTTATCGCGCCAACTGTTGGTTACGCATCTGCAATTTTCTTTTCTTCCATACTGCCGAAAAGGAGGCAACCCCTCGTTTGGAGAGATGTTAACTGTTGTTGCTGAGTGGTTGGCCCGCAAGTGGTTTTAATTTTCCCTTTCATTTAAATGCAGTTATTGCGGCGTAAGAGTAGTTCGAGCAAATTTGACGCTGAAATTCTGACAACCTCACGGATACAAATTCTAAAGAATAATAGGCCCGAGACGAAAGCGAAAATAATGAACGTCAGGTAGCGAAGAGGAACCTCTCTAAGAGATTGGGTTGACGGCGGCAGATTTCTCAAAGGATGAGACCAAATGTTGAGTCAAGCGTTGTCTCCTGTCTATAAAAGCCTCTAAGAAATGCGGTAGGGAGGCAAGAAAGAGATTTTTTTCCTTTCTCAAAGGAACACAGACTGGCAACTTGTGATGCTCGCTTGAAAGGTAAACGTAATGAAAATGGATTCCTTTTGTAAGAAGCCATCGCTGCATGTGCTTTTGCAGGAAATCGGTTAGAGTCTACCGTGTGCAAATGTTGCAAATATGGACCACTAATATCATTTAATATTGTTGTAATTTTTTAGTATAATTATTTTAAGTATGAACGTTGAACAATAGAGGGCTACATTCAGTTTTGTAATATTAATAAAAAATGTCACAGTAGTATTATATTAATAGATTTAATATTTGTCTTTATTGTGACCTTTTTTATTCTGCGTTTTGAATAAAGGGGCAGCATGTTTGATTAAAAAGACTGTGACGAATTGGATTGTGTTGTGATATTTATGTGAATAAATGCTTTAAATCAACGAAAATACGGAATGAAATTTCGAGTGTAATCGGCTTTTCACCTTTGGCAGGTAAATACGTTACGAGCCATCAAAATTGCAGCTTCGCTAAACATACGTTATTACAATACTCTCGTTAATTCGTGTAATACATTAATGATGTGTTCATTTTTGTTTCACGTAGACATTTTTATCCTGTTTTTTTTGCGCGTACATTCCCTCTTTTGAATCAAAGTTTCAATATAAAGATGAGAGTCACACAGCAGTTTGAATAATTTTATTATGATAAATTATTCCTTTCTTAATTTCGCAAATAGGCTGCCGATTTGATAATAATCTCGATCAATGCTTGTGATGAGAGTTTTGAAGGAACTAATACTTAGGTTTAGAATTCTGTGTATTATTAAAAGAGAAAAATAGTGTTTATGTGAACAGTATTTTTAAGATACCAGAATGTGTTTATATCGAAGTGAAGAATATAATTTCTGAAAAGTTGCATTTGCCGTGCTGTTTTTATCCTTTCTTAGTGGATGTTCCTTCCTTTACTTTCATCTCTCGCTTGCTTTGTGATACTTTGTTTTGTGCTGTGTCCAACAACAACCGACGCGCAAGTGTTACGATCATCGACTGCGCGGCGGCAACCAATTCATTCGCTTCTCGCGCGAGTAAAAATGTCGTCTCATAAAGCAACTCGGATATTCCGTTCGCCCGATTCAAGCGCTTTATCAAAGGATGACGTCCCGCAGCAAATCTTTCAGAGCTAGCGAGGTCTGCGAAGCCGCTGTTTATCTCTGTAGTGTTAAAAGTGTCCGCCTTCACCGCTATCCGCTGCTGACAAACCGCCAACCTTCCTCCCGTTGCCCACTTCACATCACCCAGTTCCCACCGCCCTGTAGGTACTATTTCCCCACTCGCCGCCCTGAGTCATGGCTTGCCGCTGCCTTTCTCATGTGGACGGCCATCTACTACCACTCCCAGACAACACTCAAAAACTGTACACTACCTATCGCCCGAAACTGTTGCCACCATTTTGCCACGTCCGCATATTCTTGAAGCCTTCATTTGAGATCAGCGACGCTTCCTCTCTTTCGATATCCACACTAAAGCTGTGATGTCGCTCCTTTTCTCTGTATTGTTAAATGTGTCCGCTGATACCGCTATCCACTGCTGTTTGCCAACCTTCCCTCCCTCCCGCTGCCCACTTCACATCACCCGCCTCCCTGTGTCATGTGCCATGTTCCCACCTCCTTGTGTCACGACTTGCCGCTGACTATCTCATGCGGACGGCACGTGCTATTACTGCTACTTCCAAGCAAAACTTTCAACAACTGTGTACCGCCAACCACAGGACACATCCTTTTGCCACGTTCTCATATCCTTGCAGCCTCCATTTGCGATCACAGTCGCATCGTCTCTTCCGGCAACCACCGTAAAGCCAACCTTTGCTTTCAGTCGCTCCCAGCCCCCCTCCCCCGCTCCGCTGTCCCTTTGGCCGGACTTTCTCAGTGGCGCTGTCAACGTAAACTTGCTTTAGCGTCGCCGGCCTCCGCTTGTGGCGCTCGCGGGGCGTGGGCGAGGCCGCGGCGCCGCTCCATCGCGAGGTCGTTCGTCACCCGGAGATTAGCGAGCGCGCGGCGCTGACGTGGCAGGTGGAGAGAGCAAATATCGCGATACCTCTGCAGCGCTGCCCCGCGCCTCTGTATCTGCGCGAGTGGGCGTCGCCTCGCGAGGTACGCCGAGCTAACAAACACAATGAGCAAATATTGCCAAGCAAACAGGTAACGCTGCGGGTATGAAATACCTGGAAATCTACGTTGGTGGAACCCGTAATTAGTATTTCATTTATTACAGTTTCCTTAATTCATTAGCGTGCGGATGGTTTTTTATTGGCACATTCCGTCTCGCATATTGATTGATTTTTTTCGTGTTTCCGGGCGCGTCAACTACTTTGATCATTAGTCCCGTTAGTGTAGTGTATGTGTTTTCTCGGGAGATGGCGGTGATCTTCCCCCGCTGGATGGTGAGATCCGGCGCCGACCTACCGTCGGCTTGTGGGGTTTCCCCCTAACCAGGACTCTCCCACCAACGGGGCACCGCCCCAGTCGGGACAAGCTCTGAGCTCCCGACCGGTCTCCCGGAATATGTGGTAGTGTAGTGCATGTTAGTGTAAGTGTGTGTGTAAGAGGAGATGATAGGACAAGGAAGAGGAAGGACAGATCGCGCGCGGTTCGTGGCCCGTTTGGTAGGGTACTGCTCCGCCATTCGCCTGGTGTTGATCGGAGAAACAACGGAAAACTACCGATCAGAGCAGCCGGCCGCTAGAATTCTCCTCCAGACAGCGACTGAATTCGACCTAGCTGAAAAGCTAGTGTCGAAAATCCTGCCGCCTTCAGCACTCGAACCTAGGACCTCCCGGTCAGAGGCGCTGCAGTGAAATATGTTGATGCACTGAGCTACCGCACCCGGTCTCTCGCATTTTATGCTTAATCTTTATATTACCTTCTTTGGAAGTTAATAACCTTCGCTGTAGTGCACGTTTTCCTCTAGCATGTAGCATGTTGACGTTCCGTGTGCTTTGAATCATCGTCGTGAAAATAAAGAGAAATAGACTTACGAATAGAAGGTGACACGAGCGTCACTATTATAAGTTGTGAGCAACTACGATGACAAACGAACTAGGACGAACAGCATCTGCGAAAGACGAAGTTCTTGACTTGTCGATAAATGGATTTTTATCACAGACGCAAGCACCTGACGTGCGGAAGGCTTGACTGCTGGGCGGAAAGCTACCCCTTCGTGCCCCGGCTAGTCTTCATCCTCGATTCTCCGCCCCGCTCCGCGCCCCAGCCGCTCCACACCGCCCCCGGTGCTCGCGCCCGCGCCCGCCGCGCCCCGCCCCTCCCACCGCTCGCTCATGATGAACGGGCTGCGCGCGGAAGACGAACGGGCGCGAGCGCATTCCGGGCGCGGCCGCGTAAATCTTGGCCCGCGGCGTAGGGGGCACGGGCCGGGCGAAGTCAGGGCGGGGGTGGATCCGGAGGGGCGGGGCACGGGCGACCGAGCTTTGACTCAGTCCGCGGGCGGCGGTGAGCTTGGTTCGTGACGGGCGGTCCCGCGCCCAGAGCCTTGCGGAACGCCCGGGAGTGGCGGCCGGCCGAGAGGCGAGCGGGTGGCGACGGTGGGGCCGTGGGCGTGCGGAGCGGCGTCCGCGCCTGACGAGGGTGCTAAGTCGGGCGCCGGACGCGTCGCATTAAGCTTGCGCGGACGCCGACAGGGCGCGCGACCCGCCGACCTGCTCGCCGCCGGCACCCGGGGGCGGATCGTGGGCTGGGCGCTCGGGGCGACCCGGCGTCCTTTGCAGGGCTAAGTGCGGGTCTCTGGGGCGAAGCCGGGGGATTTTCAGGAGATGGAATGGATATTAATTGCCTCGCGAAAGCCGAAGTAAAGCCTTATCATTTTTTGACAAATGTTTTAAAGCAAACAACTAGTAGTCGAATGTCGAGTGAAACATATGCCTCAGAAAGTCAGAAAAAGAACATTTAAATCAATTTTTCCGTTCTTTTGCGTACACAACTAGTACTTACTTTTATTTTTTTATGAAATTGTTACTTTGTGGTTCGCGTACTCCAATGAAGTCTATTAAGAAGGTTATATAAAGGAGATGGGTATTGCACATAAATGCGTAATAAAACACTGGGGGCGACAATAATGAACATGGTTGCCTCCTCGCCTGTTGAGAATTCTTCCAAGAGAATATACCTTCTATGTTTGCATAAATTCTTGCCCACAGAATGTACATAACTCGTACGAAATTGTCGTTGGCGTACTCATTTTTAAAATGCCGATCTCGGCTCCGTTAGTCGCCTCGTCCGTCAACATTTTATTCGTGCGCCAAATATTTACTTTTTGTGCTAGGTATGTGAATAACTATTTCAACACGAAATTTCCTCAACGAAATGAACTGGTGTATACTGACAAGTTTACGAAAATTGTATAGAAATTTATTTTTTCCAAATGTCTTTCCCTTTTTCATTGCAACAAACGTATCAAAAAACAATAAATGATGTCGTAAAACTAATATATGCATATACATGTTCCCCAAAATAAACAATACCGTTTTATATTTGTGCTAGGTTAAAAATCTTGGTGATGAGTGAGATCCAAACGATGAAATGCGTTTTCTATTATTCCAACAAAAAAGCAATTTCGGTATGTGCCGATGGGAGAGTCCGTGTTGATCGCATATCCGCAACCACTTGGGAAGGCAAGCAACGCTCATGAGCCGAACGGGGACCGCAGGTACTCCGGGAAGCGCCGTACCGCGCGCACGGACCGATGCGTCGGATGCAGGAGCACTGGTTCCGCGCGCGTCCGGGGCGGGGGCGGCAGCGCCACCGGCGCCGCCAACCGAGCGCCGCCCCCTCCTCCACCCGCCATCCCCGCCCGCGCCGCATTACAACGTAATAACGACAGCTGGAACTGAGCCAGCGACAGATGTGGCAGTTCGCACCGCCGCCGCACGTTTACGTGCGATATGGAGCGCGTCGGGCGACTCCCCCTCCCCGCCCCCCGCGCCGCGCCGCGCCGCGCCGCGCCCGCCGCCGGCACGTCGCCGCGGGACCGGTCGCCCAAGCGGAAAGAAGACACGACGCCCGGGACGCGGCGGCAGCTGCAATATCTGCTCCGCCTTCCGAACGCACGCGCTCCCCGGAGATGGGCTGAGGAAGCGGCGACGCGGACTCTCGGGTGGCAGAGACACGCGACGCGTGTGCGCTCAGAGTGGAAGACGCGTGACTCGAGAAATACATGCTTCCTTCGCTTTTCACAAAAGTTAATCGGACGGATTAGTTTAAATATTTTGAATTTTTATGCAATTATAAAATTTATTTTAACTGAAAATTTCGTCAGTTTTAGATCATTAGCGAGGAATAAACATTCTAATGACATGTGCTAAAATTTTGAATGACTGCAGTGTCCCCTTCCTTAACTTTCAGGACCAGTTAATAACCTGGACTACTTCCCCTCCGTGAAAGAGATGTTGCCACGCGTTCGATGTCGGTGTCAGTTAATGTTGTTGATGTGCACGATTGCTGTACGGGGATAGAGTGACAATCGCGAGGTATCATTTATCCGTTCCCTAACTCTAAGAAGGTATACCCGTAGTTTGTCTGGCGCCGACTGGTATGAGAGAGGGAATGGTTTTTTTTAGGATGCGAGTAGGAAGTCGCGTGGATTAGTTTTCTTTAACATTAAACTAATCACCTCTTTTTTGTACTTTCTGCTAGATGTGAAATGTTTGTATATTAATGTTGAAATATTAGGTTCCAGTAGAGGAATAGTATGCACATGTGAACGTTGTATTTTTAGCAACTCTCATTAGTATGACACATTTCCGCGTCCGTGCATCCAACATTTAATGACGTTTTTAATACGTCGAGAAATATTCATGCGAATTCAAGCTCTGAGTACATATCATTTGAAAATATTTCCTTTGAAGTTCATTTGACAGCTTGACGTGTTACTTCATTTTCACGTTTCCTTTATTAATTCTCACTTGCTCAGATCTCGCACTTTACTAATAATGTTTCGTTCTATGAATTCTACGTCATTTTACGTTCATATCTTCCAGCGCGAACTTTGGCACGGATATTTCCCGAGCCGGAAGCTCTCTTTTGAAATCCTCGGCACGGGATTCATGAGTCGACGTTCGAACCTTCTGCCGGGCCGTCTAGTCATCAGTTGCGCGACTGATCTGAATGATTCATGAGGCTGTCTCCGCCGCGCCAGACACAGTATTCTTCGCCGGAGATTTACTGGGCAATCAGGGCCAGGCGGACATTTTCTATGAACGATTTTTTAGTGCGCGTGGAAGCGACGTAACCTGCGCGTCGCCCGATGACCGTAAAGGGTATTCCACATGTGTGACGTCCGCACGGGGAGGGTGGCAGAGAGCGCCAGGAGGTGGCGGAAGGTAATACGGCTGTGTGAATTTTATAACCGTTCCCATCTAAAATTCCTGCCGTATTCACGTCGGAGTCGATGAATATTTTTCGATACAGAGAGAGGGAAATGAAATCGCGGGCTCGTTCGAGGGCAGAGGCAAAGAGCAAAGAGGAAGAGGACGCCGAACAAAAACGCCCTCGGTGCACGTGCGAAGTGTTGATTAATATTTCACCGAAAGACGAGCATCTGCATAACAATTAGAGCTCGCATCAATATTTAGCGCGCGGCGATAGCGGCGCTGGCCGCAGCGGAACGAACATTAACGCGGAGGCATAACCGCTGGCAATTACCCCAGGCTTCGCCGTGCCCGCCGTCCGCGGCGTTGGGCTTCGGCCTCGCCGTGCCCTCCACCCAGCGCGCTGCCTGCGGTGCGGCCAGTGCGCGCCCGCGAAGGCCGGCTCCATTCGTTTTCACCTTCGCCGGAAATTTATAGTTCGCGCGTTCACTTGGTAGTATTAACCACCAATTTGAGAAATATTTGATCCATTTGCACGTCAGATATTCAGACACAAAGCTGTGAGACGTATTGTTGATTATAATTTGAAATCTTAATAAATTTTTAGTTGATTTAAATAACAAATATGAAATTGGAATTACAATTATAAACCGTGCGCTTCCATTTATAAAATTCATGCTCATCTGTACGTAGACGTGCAATGTTTTACCTAAAAATTTATACATTGTTGGACGTTCTTACTTCATAGGTAGATAATACTTGAAATTGATCATACGATATGAATATTGATAGAGCGGTTGTTAAATGAGAGGCAAGTGAATCGATAGATATCTAAGGAAACTTGCTGCGAACTAGCTTTGTCTGCAGCAAATTACACTGAAAGAAATTTGAATTTCGCTACCTCAAAATGGGAAGGAATTGACCTCATCTCCACGCTGCAAGGTACCTAAAAAGACTGCCGACACTATAATACGTTTGCTTCACCAGGTGTATGTTACTTGCATTGCGGATATCGTGTAATTAACTTTTCACACCACCTAAATAATGACAAGATTTGTGAAAATAATGGGAAAGGTCATGAGGAACTCATAGTTGGAGAATTGTAAAACAAAATAGCATTGTATGTTCCAAATGAAACGACATATCCGATTATACTGAACAAGTCTTTGAATCTACTTCTTTAAATGTAACTAGAAATTTTTTTTTTTAAACCAACATAATCACGTTAAATGCATTCACCAATCTAACATACTGGTCAGAACGATAATTGTGACTCAGTATTGCCTGTTCTCTAAGAAATGTAGTAATTGTGATGATGAACTTCACGGAATTCGCATAAAACATATCGTTAACAATTTTATAGACAAGCTTATATATAAAAACCGAGATTCAACAAGTTCTGATTTGATTAAAATTGAAAATGAATCATTTTTAAACGAGGAATCGATTCAGAAAGAAGTATTCTAAGAAGAAGTATTCATCCATTGAGTTTAAAATTATGGCTATATTACTATCGTGTACATAAGTTTAACACTACTACAAATATGTTGTTAACTATGACAACTGCTGGTAATTTCGGAGTGGAAGCAACCATGACGCCGCCCGCCCGGGGAGAGCGGTTAGCGCGGCCTCCGCATCGCAACACTTGGTGGTGAGGGCGCCCCGCGGTGCCGCCGCTCGCTCGTGTCAACCCCCCGCCGCGCCAACAAGCCCCGGCACGGCTCCGCCCCCGCCCCCCGCCGCGCCGCCCGCAAGCGGATCAGCTGTCTCTTCTCGCCGCCCAGCGCCAAGCGTTACGCGTCGCCGCCTCGCCACTGCCCGGCCCCGCCCCCGCCTGCGCCGCCGCCCCCGCCGCCGCTGCGCCGCCGCCGCGCCCCCGCCGCTCGCGCCCCGCCGCCCCGCTCGCGGCCCCGCCGCTCGCTCGCGCCCCCACTCCCGCTTGCGCCTCCGCCCTCGCTCGCGCCCCAGCCCCGGCTCGCGCCCCCGGCCCCGCTCGCCGCCTCTTGCGGTTTGCTGCCCGCGGCCCCGCTCCCGCCCCGCGCGCTGCCCGTGCACCTGCGCGCTCATCCGTTCGCGGACCCACTCGCCCGCACTCTGGTCGCGGTGGGCAACTGCCGCCGCAAGTCGCCGAGTCGCGTGTAAAGCTCGCGATTTGACGCTGGTTGAATTTTGAAAAAATAATGTCATAGCAGTTTTTGTTTTTTTTAATGTTATAGCTACCAAGAAGTCACACCGTGTCTCTTTTAAAATATTAAATTGCATAAAATTATTAGCATCTATTTTACTTCTACTTTCAAATTCAGTATCACGTATACGAGATTAGAAAACACATCCTAACTCTAATCACAAAACTGTAAGAAATATATAATTATGTTTAATATATGAGGAAAAATTAGAGAATTAATCAATAGGTTTCTTCGTCATTCTTGTCACCCATGTCACGTGATTCCCATTCACATTGTGTCCTGTCTTTTTCACCCTCACTGTTTATGCGTGCCCACTCTCATTAATACACTTTCGCGTACGGTTTTGCTATTAGTGCTTGATTCTTTTTCCATTCACTAACAATTGTCCTCCTTCCGTATCACTTCTCCCGTTTTTTCACGATCCTTCCGGAAGCTTGCTTTCGCACGTGCCCCGTAAAGCGTTTAGCTGACCGGCTTAATATTTCAAAATAAGTAGAATTTCAGTGTTATCTCTTTTTTTGGCGGAACTCAATCCCTTGACTACTACGTTATAGGGAGATTTTGCTTAATGAAGAGAAAGTATCAACGTGTAAGGTGTAAGGTAAATCAACCAAATTGAATGTCTACATTATGAGGAGGTATTATGGCTTCGTTTTGGGAAGGTTTTGCTTTATGAAGAGAGTGTATTAACGTACAAGGTAAACGAATCAAACTCGTCGTCCACAATACGAGGAGTGGGTTTTTATAAAGAATTATGTAATTGAAAACCAAATCTGCATCTACAACAGACAAATTTGTACAACTACTCTTCTCTCAATCCTGTATTATTTCTCCCATGTTCCACACTTGGGGTGTAGCGTCCTTCACTACAACTCCATCACACAGCTCCACCAGCGGAGCTCGAGCCCTCCCCTTCACTCCCCTCCGCTCCCCTCCTTCCCCCGTCGACGGTCGCAGAGGCAGCAGCTGCCGACCGCCGCCGCACTGCTCCCCCTTCAGCGGTTCGCCACCCCACTTCAACCCCCTTTCCCGCAGCCCCCCACGACTGGTCGCTGGCCGCTCGTCGGGACGCGGTGTGGCTATCGGCTGCAGTTAACAGAGGCTAATTCGCGTCGCGCTACCCGGTGCGAATGCCAAACACGGTGACAGCAGGAAGCTAGTTCCAGCTGAAATATTGTCCGACTTTTCTCTCTGGTTGCAAATAAGTTGAGACTTTTATTTTTTTTATTTGTATGCGTTTTAAGTAAATGCGAATTGAGTACGGGACTTCTATTGGAGTGTCGTTGTTTGCAGCATGTAATGTCATTGGATTTATAATTTTGATATAACTCTGAGAAATTAGAGTATATTCATTTGTTTTCTCAGAAAAAGATATATTTGAAGAAAAACTTCGAGACAGGCCTTCTGTACGCTATTATCCCCTTTCAATGTTTTGATTAGTGAAACAAGTTACATTACGAACTGTTGATTGACGTGGAATTGATGTTGCTAATTTTCTAATTGTGTTAAATCTGTAGGATTTTTAACAGAAAATTTTCACACATTTAAATAAATAATCGACCGCGCTGACAGAACTTAATATTTCATCCCAATATTCTGTGATTCTTAATGGATTAAATGAATTCGTTGAAGTATAATAGCACTTTGAATTTTTACCGTGGACTCAGTTCTTAATAATTAAGACAATTATTGCGATTAGTTCAAATGTTTTACTTTCCCCTTTCTGTACTACCTTGTTTATCTTCAAGTTCTTTATTACTTACGTTCGTGGAATTTCTGAAGCGCCTTTTTTTTTATTTAAGTTTCTGAGAGGACTTTTCGACCGTCACGACTCCTTTTATCGTATTCAATCTCCTGCGCCACCTCGCGGCTTCATTTTTACCTTTCCTCTTCTCCTCTCCTTTCACTCTCTCTCACTCTCACTGTCACGCGACAATCGCTGCGTGTGAATATTGCGCCGTGTCGCCCTCCAGTGGTGACAGATGAAGTCGCCTCTTCATGCACCGCTGCCTCTTCTCCCCGCCACTCGCCCTCCCCTCTCCTCCCCTCCCCTTCCCACCGCCCCCTCGTCGCCTTGCTGTCGCAGGCGGAGAGGAGTGATTTATTATTTAAATCCCCTCGCGCATATTTCAAGGGATTGAAAATATGCGCGCTTGTATGGGGTTTTGTGAGCGTTGCCCGCGTGTGAATCGTGGCACTCGTCAGTTGGTACCGGCTCAGGGCAGCAGCTGTTCCCTCTGCAGTGACTGATCGGGAGGTGCTAGATTTCGAGAATCGATGATGTACGGTTGTCGGCCCTGATAACTTGGTTGAATTCACCTGTCTGGAGGAGACTTCTGTCGGGTGACTGCTCTGATCGCTAGTTTTCTGTGATTTTTCCGAGTCAGTACCAGGCGAATGCCGGAGCAGTACCTTAACAAACGGGCCACGGACTACGCAATCTTTCTTTCTACATTCTATTCCTTTCCTTTACCCTTACATAATACATTTACACTTGCATGCTCTACACTACCACATATGTCGGGAGGCCTGTTGTCAGCTCAAGAGAATCGCCGCATGGCGTTCTCGACGATCAATATTGTACTAAATTCTACTTTTAGCTGTTGCTAGAACTTGGCCTTTTAGCACTTTTCTCGCTAGTAAATGTGAGTAAATTGTGTTATGTGCCCGGTAACAGAAACAAAAAATTTATTGTATGGATCAATTTCTGGTCACATATATATATATATATATATATATATATATATATATATATATATATATATATATATATATATATAATATTTCACTTTCGTTGAAGTTTCTACTGAAAGGTACTTAGTAATTCCGAACTCTGTGGAGCAAACTCTTGGTAGTTTGGTAGGAATTTGCTATTTAAATTTGCATTCTCCTTTGATATTGCGAGACAAGATCTAAAAATAACTTACCTTAATCAAGTATAGTCTTCAAATTGCGTTTACAGTACAGTTTTCAAAGCTAGTCTCTTTCCTCCAAACTCCAGCAAAGGCAAATCAGAAGCTAATAACGAATACTTAACTGAACAATTACAACATAATTAAGCACCGCGAATGTTTTGAATTCCTTTCCCTGGGAACTAATGTTCGCTACCTCCTGTGTCGCTCGTCTCCTGTGTCGCTCGCCTCCGTCAACAAAGTTATCGAGTTGTTTGTAGTTGAGGCTTTAAAGTTTCGCGGAGTCTCATAAGAAACTAGACCGTAGTAAAATCGAACTAGGAGATCCAGGAAACCGTTCGTGTAATGAACTGTTTCCATCACATCCGGAATGCTAGTTTGAGAAACACATTCCAACTTCGTGGTTCCGAGGAGTTTCCGAAGAGACAGACTCTGCGACGCTAAATGTAGTCGAAATTTTCTCTTCCAAAGGAAGAAGTATCGCTGTGCACTCAATGAATTGCTGAAGCTCGAGAGAACTAAGCAACTCCGGAATTCGACGCTAAACTGATTACGGTCAAAGTCAAGAAAAAAATTTAAACACCAATCAAATCACCTCGGAAATCCGAACGAGAAATCGTCTTGAATATCGGCTTTTATCTCTGACGGTGCCGATACTTTGTGCCAGTCTATATCTTACTCTGGGAATTCAGTTCTTTCATGCGGCACAGTTTGATGCAATATTCTGCAGAATCCCATTTCGGACCGTCTCCTTCTCCCTCGCTGCTTGTCCTCTCGGGTGCCGGAGCCGAAGTTCTCTACCAAGAGCGTCGCGCCCTGCAGTGGGGAGCGCTCTCTTCTCTGGCAACTAATTTATCACGGGACACTGTCGTCCGCCTCCCTCCCTGCCTCGCCTCGCCCCGCCCCTCCACGCCCCGTGCCGCCCCCGTCCCGGCGACCTCGCAGGTGAAATACCGAGGCTGAAACAATGTGCCGGAGCCAGCGTCGCCATGGAAACCGTTTGCTCTTCCCGGCCCCGCACTCCCCGCACCCTGATTAATATTTTTCTCGCGCGCCTTTCACAAAGGGGAAGAATGCGTTAAGGGCGTTTCGCTACACTTAGCTGCGAATATATTCCCGCCGGGTATCTCGGCGGGCGCTCGTAAACAGGAACCTTATTGTAGGAGCGCGTGCAGGTCGCAGCGGGTCGGGTCGAGAGGCATCTCTTCTTGGCTGCGGCTCCTAGCCCAGGATCTTCTGCCCTTGGATGCGCTACTCTGCGGGTGTTTCATGCAGATACGTTGCTCTTGGGACCGCTGGAAAAGAGAGAGAGACAGAGTTTACAAATATCATTAGTTAATTTACATTTAAATCTTTGAACACTTATAGTAAAGGGATTCAAGGCTGTCGAAGACAACTTATTCCAGTCTGTTATTGTTCTATTTGTAAAGGAAATTTTTCCAACATTCGTTCTCTGTGGCCTAAACTGAATTTTGTGCTTGTGATCTCCTCTACTAAAGTACGAGGGTCTACCGAGTTGGAAGTAGATTTTGTTATTTTAATTGCGAAATATGAGAGAAAAAATTATTTCAAAACCAGAGATACGTTTGTGATGATAAGTTAAAGAATCTCTCAGTAATGAAAACATTTTAAAATCTTAACGCTAATTTCAAGTGTGTGTGTGTGTATATATATATATATATATATATATATATATATATATATATATATATATATAGTGTTTTTTTTATCTTTCGCCGAAGATGACGCACCGCTTGCCTCAGCGATCGAGCCCTCGGTGGCCCGGCGATTTGTCAACAAGGCCCCCGTTCATCCGGCGCGTTCGTCGCTCGGCGCAACCGGCCGATACACCAGTGCCCCTAGAGCAGTCAACTGTGCAACATGAAATTTTCTTTGAAGCAGAGAATATTTCTTTATGACACCTTCGTTCGAGTTAAGTTTGCCAGTAAGTGCCGCAAGCGTTTTATTAACAAATTTCCGGGCGTGAATATTCAACATCGGTCAACAATTTTGAAGATTGTTAAGAAACTTCGCACCCAGGGTATTTTAATAAGTGTCGAAAGCGCCATGTCCTGACAGAAGAGAAGGCGAGAGAAATTTCTGCCAGGTTACAACAATCCCCAAGAAAATCTTTGAGGCGTCTTGGACAACAGGCACGTGTATCCACGAGCTCAGCCAGAACAGCCACTAAGCATTTAAAGCTTCGGCCATACAAGACCACTGTTGTTCATGCGTTGCAGCCTCGTGACCCAGAATCCCGAGTACGTTTTGCGGAATATTTTTTGCAGAGCGAACATGACGGTGATCTTGATCCTGCTTTGACTTATTTTCTGATGAAGCGTGGTTTCATCTGAGTGGATATGTTAACAGCCAAAACAATCGCTATTGGAGTGCAGAAAACCCTCACCTGTTTCATGAAGAACCACTTCACGTCGTAAAGATAGGAGTGTGGTGTGCGTTCCACAAGAATTATCGGACCTATTTTTTTCAACACCACCGTAACTGCTGATGTTTATATTCGTCAGATATTGCATTATTCTTCGAACAATTGACACCAGAAGAAAGGTTCTATGGTTACTTTCAACAGGATTCGGCAACAGCTCACACTGCTGGTCGATCCATGAACTTCTTAATTAATGTTTATAGTGATGATAGAATAATTAGTCGTGGGTTATGGCCTCCTAGATCACCTGATCTGACTCCTTGTGACTTTTTCCTTTGGGAATACTTGAAAGATCAGGTATATGCAGAAAACCCGCATTCGGAGGAAGAGCTCCGGCGCTCTATTGAAGAGAAAATCGCCGCAATTCCTCGAGATTTACTTCAAAGGGTTAATCATAATTTATTCTGGAGGTGCCAAGAATGCATTCGAGCCGAAGGACACCACTTTCAGCATCTTCTTTAAGGTAAGTTACGCGGTAGCGATAGTTCTCGTATGGCAGCACGGGCGGTGAATCAGCATTTCTCCCGGTGAGTGAGCCCTCGATTGCCCGGGCGACACGGCCCGATTCTTCGGCGAACGATAAAAAAACCTCTCTCTCTCTCTCTCTCTCTCTCTCTCTCTCTCTCTCTCTCTCTCTCATATATATATATATATATATATATATATATATATATATATATATATATATATATTTGGAGATGTGTTTATTACGTTTATCGCATTTTTCAATTATTTATATTTGCACTGGTCTTGCATCGACAATCCAACTGTAATGTGTGTGTGTTAGTGTTACGAAAATATCGTAACATCTAGAAGTGACATAAAGTTGCTTCTTCTCAAAGCGACCCGCGTCTTTCGCTTTCTCCATGGAAATCAAATTTCTCCTCGGGGAGCGCGTCCTCTGCGAGGACGTCGTGCTGGCCGGCGCTGACGGGCGTAAGCGGCTTACGTCCAGCCTGAGTCAAACCCCCGCTGTCGTCCGTGTCGTCCCCGCCGTCCTCACCTTCCGCCTGTTTGTCTTGCAGTGACCAAGTTCATCCGGATCGGCATCGCGGACAAGAATGACAACCCCCCGTACTTCGACAAGGCCCTCTACGAGGCGGAGGTCGACGAGAATGAGGACATCCAGCACACCGTCCTCACAGTCACCGCCAAGGACCACGATGAGTGTGAGTACCACAGTTTGCTTGCTTGCTTTTTTGGAAGGAGAATGGACAAACTATTGACATTGCTAATGTGTTATTTTTCAGTCCTCTCTTTAAGTGTACTATTTTAGGCAATATTGCATTCATGCATACGTTTTAACTGACAATTAAAACGTTTTTACTCTGACAATTTGATATTTTGATGTATTTGAACTTAAATTAGAAATCTAAAATATGAATATCCACGTGATATCTGGTAATTTTTTTAGAACTTTTTCGCTTTTAATTCTTTGATATATTTATGAAAATTATTGTTAAACAAAAATTTTTGCATCTTCGTATGTTCACATTGATTCGAAGTTAGTCCAATCTTCTTTGAAAGACCAATCTTGTTGGGTTGTTTAGTTTAACTATGATTTATTAGCACTTTTGTAGTGTAAGGATGAGCGAACGTACGGTAATAAGGAAGTGTAAAATTAATTTCTGAAATTCATCAGTGATTTTTTTCTGAAACTACTTTCTACAAAGAGAATAATAAAGGTCGTTAAAAACGAAAATTAAAAACTTCCTGAATTGGGCTTTGTAAACTACGAAGCGTTGAGCGCCTGCAAAAAGGGAAGTGCTTTTAGAGCGCATTTGATTTTTTCTTGAGAAGAAGCTTTTGTCAGTACTCTACTTGAGAAAAACTAATCAGCGAGATTGGTCTTTACTTTCTGGGAGAGCTACCAAGTTAGATGTAGCTTTTTGTTTTTATATTTTTCAAGCATGAAGGTAAGTTCATTGCAGAATAATCGCAGCGTGGGATCAGATGGCGATCCAGCGTTGTCTTTTTGCTTGTTAACGTATGAGGCAATTAGTAGATTTCGTTATTGACATTGTAGTCATACTTGGAAGTAATTCGGATCCATTGAATGCGAAGCTGAAGATTAGGGATATAAGGTCGTTGTTACTTAAACACCAGACTCATACGTTTATTTTTTAGAGAAAATTAATTTCTGGGTTTCATAAGATATAGTAATTTAATATCATGAAAAATTCGAGAGAAGTGATACATTTACAAATAAGCTGAAGCGTTTCTTGTGCAGTGCATTCCCTACTAAAAATTTCATTATTTTCTTAATATCTTACAATTTAAACGTGATGTGGTTTATTGGGACGTATTTCGTGGAAAATGAACAGTTGTGAAATTCTAACGAACGAAAAACATCGCACATTCTGTCGGTATTGAAGAATGTTTCGTGAGGTAGTTCCCAGAACGTTATTTACAGGCGCGAAAAAAAACTCGAAACTCACTTGCACTGAATCAGCGTACGTTAACGACAGGGCGAACGGCGGGGAGGAACCCGGAACAAAAACCACCGCGGACACACTCGTCCCAAATTCCTCCCTTCCCCCACGCTTCGGAGTCACGTTTGCGCCCGCGCTGCAAATCCAGGGCCCCGACACTCCGCCCCGCCCCCGCCCCCACCCCCGTCCCCGCCTCCGGGGAGTTGCTTCCGGGCTGTCACCCGGAGCAAAGCCAGCTCATCCGGCGGGCGTCGCCCCCCCTACCCCCGCTCCGGTTCAAACTTGGAGGGGATTTTCGTCAAAAGCTTTTAATTTCCTGGCTAGCATGCAAATTAAAACCTAATTAAAGACGCATTATGTGAGCGTGTTTTGCAATGCTGATGAAGCGGCTGTCACGGCCGTGTTAACGCTGTAAGAGCGGCAGAGCCTCTCTTGGTCGACGCCGGAGGGCGCTGCAGGCCCGTCCCGCGCCGGCCTCGGGCGCAGGATAGCTCCTTTGTTTGGCCCAGTGATTGGACGTATTAGCCGAGTAACTTCGTTTCCCTGCTCGACGAAGGGATGATTTAATTTACAGAAATACGCCCGTAGCCAAATTTCCGCTCCGCCCGTCCTCTTGCGAGCCAGTAGCGGCGGGAGCGCCGTAGTTTTACCTCCTGGAAACGGTAACGCAATTGCCGGAGTTAAATCAAGACGCTGACACTGATTTCATTCCGCTGTGGAATAACGGCTGTTCCCGTGTCGGGCGGCCAGCGAGCGCGCGCAGGCTTGCGTGTTGCGGCTGCTGGCCCGGTCGGATTATTGGGGTGGAGTTTTACCACAGGTCGGTAATGAGAACTCGGGAAGGAATGCGTGGACCACACGGAGTAATAAGATTAATTTAACGCTGTGCCGGATTTCCCCGCGCATAAAAGGCAATACATCGTGCGCGCTCGCAACGCCGGAGTCCGAGATTCATCGCGGCGGGAGGCGGCGGGTGGGAGCGGAGGCACCTTTGCACGGCGGCGGGGCGGCGCGGCGCGCCCGCGGAGCGGAAAGAAGTTGTTAGCGCTGCGGCGGCGTTCTTTCGCCGCAGATGGGAGTTCCCACCTCGCCCCGCCCTTCCCGCTTCGCGCCGACTCGCCCCGTTTCGCTCCGTCTCGCACTGGGTCTTGCCTTGCTTGGCTTCGCCCTGCTTCGTTGCGTCCGGCCTCGCCTTTCCCCGGCTTCCGTTTCCTCGTCCTCCTACGCTTCGCCTTTCGTCTCTCCGCCTTCCATCTCCTCGTTCCATCCCTCCCTGTCCCACCATGTCTCTTGCCCATCATTTCTGCGCCTCCCGTATCCCTGCGTTATTTCCTTGCTTCCCTTCTCCCAGTCCGGCCTCTTTTCGACGTTTGTATCCTCAGGTCACATCTACATACTTCGTTTCTCCCCGCTTCACCCATCCCAGCGCAGTATTTTTCCGTCTTTTATCTCCTCACGTTATATCTCCTCGTCTCTGGTCCTCGCCTATCTCCGTCTCGGCGCTCCCAGTCCCGCCTCTTTCCTCTTGCCGGAAGGAGGTAATGGACGCGATGCTCCCCGTCGTCCTTTTGAATATCCTGCGCGAATCTCCAGGTTACTCAGCGCAGGTGGTTACTCCGTGTAGAAGGAAAAATTATTCAAGCAGACAGGCGGTTCACTAAGCGTTTAAAATAAGTTCGTTTACATTCGTTTGAACGGTTGCTTCGCTGAAAATATTTCCATTCTTAGCTATTCCTCCGTTTTACATTTGACGTCGAAAATGAAATTATTCTCTAGAGGGTTCTCGTATTATATTTTTTTATACATTAACATTTCTCCCGGTGGTAAGTTTCCCTTTATTATCGCGTATTGATATCAGATGCAACAACTCGCATCAGTAAAAGGTGATAATACATATGCTGCGTACGTATGCTGCGTTTTCATCATTAAAATCATTAACGTCATTTGCCTTTGAAAACAACCCACAATTAGTAAAAAACATGCAAGAATATTTAATTATATGTATACAACGTAAACAACAAAATACAAAATAAATAGCAAACAATCGTTTGTTGTGCATCTGATTGCTTGGAGCCGGCGATTAGATAGCAGCCTACCCAGAAATGAAAAAGAAATTAGATCTTGCGTCCGATACAAACAACGATTCGTAGAGTGCGCGTACTCTAATGTTTCAATAGGATTTAGAGAGCGGCGGCGTGCATGCTCGAGCGTACGTGTGTCTCATTGCCTCGAAGCGGCCGAGTGTTACATTTCGACCGAGGCCGTATCGCCCCACCCACGCACTTCTGCTCTGTCTCGCTCTCTTTCGCTTTCGCCCAGCCTGCCCGGTCTCGCTCGTCCCTCCCCGCCCCTCCCCGCTCACCTGCACGCGAGGAGCCTCTCGGGCTGCTCCGAATGCGCCCATCGCGCTCGCAGTAATTGCCCCGCTTAGCACCTCTCGGGCCGATTGTATCGCGCGTCGCGTCGCACGCCTCGGGCCGGGTGCCGCCCCCGCCCCCTCCCCCTCGCCCCGGCGGCTCCTTTATACCCGCGCCCTCACCGTAAGCGCTCCCTGATTCGCGCCGAGGTGCTGAGGATGCACCGCCGAGGCGAAGGGCGGGAGTGCCGGGGACGTCAGGTATTATGACGAGAACGGGCGGGGAGAGGCAGCTCGAGGTGAAATTAACGCTGCCGGATTTGAGAACTTTGGCAGGCGATGGGGGCGGGTGGGGGAGACGGCGGGGAAGATCCCGCAGCAGTGCGGTGGAGAGCGAAAGTGTTATGCGCACGGTGGGGATAGCGGTGCGGTGACAGGATTGGTGGAGAAGGCGTGAGTGGCCGCTGCTTGTTGAAGAAGATACGGAATTGGTCGCAGTAGTAGGAGTGGTAATAACGGCACTACTCGTAATGATAGCTATCAAAATGCGCGTGAGGTTTCGGCAGCGCCTGGCGGGCCAGAGCGTGTTGCGAAGTGGCGTGCACGGTGGCGCCAACCGAGCCAGAGAAGGTAGTGGCAGGTGGAAGGGAGGCAGGCAGCAACGGGCAGAGTTGGCGGCGGCGGCGGCGTTGAGAGCGCTGGCGGCGGCGGCGGAGATTGTGGTGAGGGCGGTGGTAGCTGCTCGTTAGACGCACAAAGCTGCGTGATTTGCCCGCCGCTCGCTGCCGCTTTAGTTCGCTCGTTTGCCGTCGTCGCCTGCGCCGCACGCGCCCCCCAAAGAGGAAAATGAACTCGTCGAGCAGCAGCAGCAGCTACTCCTTGAGCGCTAACTCGCGCTGACGGGGTTACGAGCGAGCGCAATGATATCGCGACGCAATCAATTTACTCGGAGCACCGCCATGTTTGCGGTGTATCTCGTGAGCATGAATGCTTTGAGTTGACTAATATCCGTTAAGATTGCTGAGTTATTTTGAGGAATTTTTAAACTCCCAGTTATAACATGTTATGAAAATGTACAAATTATGAAAAATGTACAAAATAAACATTTTCTCTACTTTTTTGGCTTTTAATGCTTTTCGTTATTTGCACGAATTTTAGTACCGAGGCACACTAGAATCGCATTCTAATAGTTCCAAGAAACCTTTATGTTAATCATGTAGTAATTTAATTAAAACGCATGACTAAGAGTCATAATTACTTTTCTTGTTTAAAACTTCCGAATTCTTGGTTATATTTTTCTGCCAGAAAAGTTCATAAGAGAACGGACTGCTCCAAATTTGTTCCAATTTATCTCGTTTCTTTGTGTTATAAGTTGGTATAGATATTTTAATAGACTTCTTTATTTAAATTTAATTTGTGTGCATTGTGCCCAAATATGAAAATACTGCGTATATTGGAAGCGAAATCGTGATTAAACTGCGATATCTGAACGTTGAGTAAATGGCTTAAAAGGGTATTTACTACCAGTGTAAATTTCACACTCGCGAAAAAAAAAGTCCATGGCCAAAGATAAACAGGTAATAATCGAGATCCTATCCGTCGTTCATTAAGGACCGAATGAAAGAGATGTGTCGGGGGCGGTTCCCCGCATTGTGAGGCCGGGCCGCTCATAAAAATGCGGCGTCGTGGGGGGGGAGAGAGGGCCATTGTGTGCAGGCGAAGCATTGTGGCCCGCCCCGCTAACCCAGAGTCCCGTCACCCCGCCACCCCGTCACCCCGCTACACGTCGTCGTCCCACCCCGTCGCCTGTCATCACGGCGCTACGCCACTCCGTCGCCATACCACCCCGTCACCCCTCCACCCCCGTCACCCGCCACCCCAGTCGCCCCGCCATCCCCCGTCGCCCCGCCACCCCGTTGCCCCGCCACCCCGTCACTCTCCGTCGCGCCGCCACCCTCGGTGCCCCGCCACCCCGTCGCCCCGCCACCTCGTCGTCCCGCCACCCCGTCGCCCCCAACCCCGTCGCCCCCAACCCCGTCGCCCCCAACCCCGTCGCCCCCAACCCCGTCGCCCCCAACCCCGTCGCCCCCAACCCCGTCGCCCCCAACCCCGTCGCCCCCAACCCCGTCGCCCCCAACCCCGTCGCTCCCAACCCCGTCGCCCCCAACCCCGTCGCCCCCAACCCCGTCGCCCCCAACCCCGTCGCCCCCAACCCCGTCGCCCGCAACCCCGTCGTCCCCGCCTCCCCGTCGCCCCACCACCATGTCTCCCCGTCGCCCCGCCACCCCGTCGCCTCACCACCCCGTCGCCTCACCACCCCGTCGCCCTGCCACCCCGTCGCCCCGCCACCCCCTGTCGCCCCGCCTTCCCTGTCGCCCTGCCACCCTCCGTCGCCCCGCCATTCCCGTCGTTCCGCCATTCCCCGTCACCCCGCCACCCCGTCGCCCCGCCACCCCGTCGCCCCGCCACCCCGTCGCCCTGCCACCCCCGTCGCCCCGCCACCCTCGTCGCCCCGCCACCCTCGTCGCCCCGCCACCCCTGTCACTGCCACCCCAGTCTCCCCGCCACCCCGTTGCCCTGCCATCCCCCGTCGCCCCGCCACCCCCTTTCGCATCGTCACCCCCGTCGCCCCGTCACCCAGTCGCCCCGCCACACGTCGTCATGTCACCCCGTCGCCTTTCATCGCGGTGCTACACCACTCCGTCGCGATACCACCTCGCCACCCCGTCGTCCTCCGCCCTTTCGCCTTTCCAACGCCTGAGCGCCCCTCTCCCGCCTGTGCTGCCACCCCAAACAATCACCCCATCCCCCCAACACTTTTTCTCAACGGTGTCCCGTGCGGCACCGGGCGCCGAGCACCTGCGGCGCGGCGTGGCGGCCGGCGAAATAATTAATCTGGCCGGCCAAACGCGACTTAATGGAAGGGAAACAGATCCCTTTGTGGGGAGCAATCGGCTTACGAGGGCGACCGTCACCCGTTTCTCGTTCCCGCCCCCCCTTCGCAGGCAACACCAGGCGACGGCCGCCGGCGACCGGCGCGCCCAAGTGAGTAATAACCGAACTTCCTGATTACGCGCTGCAGCTGTGGGGTGGGCGCTGCTTTATCACTTCGGTCGGTTCGCTAAACAGACTTCTGTTAATGCAAGTGCGCTCCAGTGTGACTACATTAGTGTGCGTTATTTTGTCCCTGGTTGGAAACTCCATAGTCGCGTCTGAGTGTGAGTACGTTGCGGGGATGTTGGTGGAATAATTTTTGAGGTTGAGGTCGGAAATTTTCGAAAAAAAGAGCTTTTTATCTTGTAAAGAACCGTTCGTTATTTATGAAAAACGAGAACGAAAAGTCCGTTTCGCCTCTTTGGTATTTCATCTTTTATTTCATTTTATGAATGCCACGCGGTTTTCCGCAAAAAATCCTATGACAATATTGGTGTCAGTAGATAGACGATTTTCCAATACGATTTTACATTTTAAAATAAATATTTTCTAGTCAGTAGATTTTCCATTCGTGTTGTGATCCGTTGATGTTTTCCTGAGAATGAAGGGAATCGCGGTATCGAGTAGCTTGGATCCCAAATACATGTTATTTTGTTTTCTCGCGTGCTTCATTAAGATGTCCACTAAACTTTGAAGAAACGTTGGTCTCTGCGCTTCCTTTGTTCCCGCATGAATAACGTTCTCCGAGAAAGCAAAAAGCTATTGTTAAAAATGTCTAGAGAAAAAAGTCATAATTCCGACGAGACTGAACAGATGTAGCCTTTCTGTGCTTGGAGCTTAATCCTCTGTGTGCGAGTTAACTTTATGTTACATATTTTCTTCTGTTCTGAAAATTTATATCGCGTGTTTCTTGTTTATTTTCCAGTTTGTAGGTCTTGGAAAGTTCTTATAAATGGGATAAGTTCTAAATTTTCTTTTCTTATTGCTCGCTGTGGTTTATTGTGGATACTTGCATAAAAATGCGCGTTGTTGTACAATATTTCTCGAAGCACCATGTTAAATACTTTATAATCTCAGGCTTGAGTGGGTTTTAGAAAAGGATCTCTCTATTGGGATTATTCTGACAGATATAAAAGAACAGAAAGAAGTCAGAACTTCTTGGTGCGATTGTAAATAAATTTACAATTTATTCGCGAGAAAATAGAAAGCTCTTCAGTTATCTTCAATGCATGATATTTTCGTAAGTAGAGCGACGTAAACCCCTGTACCTAGAACCTGTACATCAAAAACATCAAATATTTGAGCACTTTAGTGCCAATATGCGCAGCATTTATTACCTTTTATCGAATGGAAAAAAATCAAGACTAAATGAAAATGAGAGAAATATTTTTATTACTTAGCCGCGGCAAAGCAATACATTATTATGAAACCAAATCTATGCTTGAAGGTAAAAATTAGATTACTGTAGAAATTACACTCAAACTATGATGATAGAAAACTAGATTAACTATATAAAAATACAAAACAAAAATAGTAGTGCAACTTGTTAATATTGCAAGAGAGAGGTGGAAAAGATCGCACACAATATACAGCGTATGTGTGTAAAGTCCCAATGCAGTATGTATCATAACTCGGACTGTCTAAATCAAATTTCAATAACGCATTTCCAAAAGTTTAGTACTCTTTAGTATTCTTAGTATTCTTTTACGTCTTTGTACGTGAATCGGATCTTACTCCAAAGTCCCTTCCGCTAACAGGTGTAGGATCCTTCCCTTCTTGCGCGTCCCGTAGGGCTTCCGCTGACAAAAGTCCCCCGAGGATCGTTTTTCACGGCGGCGGCGCGTCGGTGACGACGGCGGGCGGCCCGCGAGCGCAGGGCTTACCTCCGCGATCCCGGGATTACGCGCGCCCTAATAGTCCACTCGTAAATTTCCTTTATTGAAAAAGCGCGGCGCAGAATTAGCCTGGGGACGTTTATGCTGGTGATGCTCCGTCGCGCGACCGCGTTGGCATCCAGAGCGACTTCTAGGCTCCGACCCCGCTCTCTACCTGCCACGCACCCAACCCGCCCCTTGTCCCCGCCTCGCCCTCACTTCAACCTCGCCGTGCTCCTTACCTCGTCTCCGCCTCTCCCACGACTCGCCCTGGCTCCATCTCCATCTCGCCGCCGCCTCTCCCGCACCTCGCCCCCGACTCACCCCTCCCGCCCTCCCCGCCACGCTCCCAACCCGCCCCTTGTCCCCGCCTCGCCCTCACTTCAACCTCGCCTCGCTCCTCACCTCGTCCACGGCTCACGACCGCTTCGTCTCCGCCTCTCCCACGACTCGCCACCGACTCGCCCTCGTTTCACCCTCGAACCGTTCCCACATCGCCTCGCCCCCCCCCTTGCTCTGCGACACCCAACACCCCCTCTCATGCATCTCCCTTCCCACTCCTTCTCCGAATCCACTCTGCGTTCTTCCCGCTACCTCTCTTCTGCCTTACCTCTTCCGGTCCACTCCCATGCCCCGTCCCAACTCCTTTCCATTTCCGCTCTCTCCTCCATTCACTTCGCTTTCGCTTCGTCTCCACCCGTCTCGCACCTCCCCCTCCGCACCATCGATGCCTTCCGGTAAAACGTGGTAGGTGGGGGTGGGGTGTCACCAGTCAGTGATTTATCTCGTGTCCAGAATTTCTCTCCGCGAGACTTCTTTTTACGCTTGTGTCGGCGTGTGGCGGAGGAAATCTTTTTCTTTATGTATTTTCCCGACGTGGAGAATCGATGTGTCGCCCCGGGAGTGCGACAGGAAACGGCCTCGAAGTCCCCGCCACCATCCACCCCCCCCCCGTCACGTCTGTTTCCCTGCGCAGATAAGCCTCTGCAGATTACCCTCCGTTGGGGGCGGCGCGTCCGTTTGTGAGAAGGATCTTGGTATAGTACTGGCGGTGAAGGTGAATGTGGGGGAGTTAAAATAGAACACTCACTTGTAGAGTGATACTTACAAGGGAAAACTCTGTCGCGACAAGTTCAGCAACGACGTCACATTTACGTGGTAAAAGTGAAGGAGGTTGTGAAATGACTGAGGATGTTATTAACATCGGTGACAGTCAAACGGAAAGGCGGGTAGTACATATTATTTCACGTTAAATATGCTCTGGCAAGTTTTTTGAAAATTATTGACTTTCTAAAAATTTTGTGTGTGTGTGCTAAAAGGGAAGAAAAGTTTGTATAGCAACGTATTCGGTACGTCGGCGATTTATCATTTCTACGAATGAATCGAATCGCAGCAGAATCATCAATCCTTTTCCGGAAGCGTTCCAACAATAAGTTGTTGGCTGAAATTCCGAACTGCAATGCATATCAAAATATTTTCGATTAATTTATTGACGTAAATTGTCCAGACGGATTTATTACATTAGTTGGGTCGAATTCAACAGCTGTCTGGAGGAGAAGTCGAGAGTCCGGCTGCTCTCATCTGTAGTTTTCTGTGGTTTCTCCTATCAATACATCAATACAATACCGGATCAGTATCGTAACAGACGGGGCACGGTCCGCGCGCTATCTTTCCTCTTCCTTGTGCTATCCGCTCCCCTTGTGAATTATCTCGGCTGTCCGGGTGACGCCGCGTCGAAGGCTGTGTTGCCAACGTTTCGACCATCTTTTCGTGGTCTTCCTCAGGGCTGGTCTGCCTGGCTTGGCAAAAGATGGTCGAAACGTTGGCAACACAGCCTTCGACGCGGCGTCTCCCGGACAGCCAAGATCATTCACATGACTCCGGCCGCGGAAGCCTACGACATCCTCTCCCCTTACGTATACTAACACATCGACTACACTACCACATATATCGGTAAGGCCTATAAGAATCCTCTGAGCAAAATTGATATCCGCCTGTTACGTCGCCCAAGATAATACCTCCATTCTCCGGTAGGTGGTGAAAGGAGCGTAGCGAAATTTGCGTGGTTAGACGGAAGAGCGGGCCTGATGGCCCGAGTCTCGCCACGTAAAATAAGGCGATAACTAACTAAAACTAAACTAAACTAACTACCTTTACGGTTGAGGTGCCCGGAAATATTAACCAATCAATTGATTGATTGGGTGAGCGCGTAGCGTGCCTGGGGGGCGTGCCCGAAAGAGCAGAAAAAGTGAAGAGTGCCGGAAGCCGGTGGGCGTGGATGAGCCGCGTTCGCGCGTCGCCAGGCGTCGCCCTGGGCGTGGTGACCTGGCTCCGCTGTGGGCGGGTCGCGCGCGCCCTCGACTCGCTGGTCTCGACATCCGTCCGCGGCCCGCGCGCAGCTTGCAGCGTGCCCGCCCTCCCTACGTTTCGCCTCTAAGAATGTGTCTGTTAGGTTTGGTATACATGATCCCGGGATTATCCTCTATTATAACTTTTGAACTGCATTCGCCTCGTGTTTGCCTTTCCCCGTTTTGTATACGTTCTGCTTGTATTGTTTGCCTTTGGAAACTTTTGATGCCTTTCTGTCGTTTGTATTATGTATTTTTCGTACTGCCCTACGCCGCGCGATAAAATATTAGAAGCTAGATTACCTCAAAACATTTTATCCACTATACGTATGCTTAGAAATATGCGAATTGTGTTTTGGAGTACACAAGAATGCGTCTTGTCGTAGTGTGTTATTTATGCTGATTCTCCTTTGTCTCGTCTCTCTCACTCTTTCTCTCTCTCTCTTTCTTTCTTTCTCTCTCGCTCTCTCTCGCTTTCGCTCTCTCTCTCTCTTACTCCCTCTCTCTTTCTTTCTCTATCTCTTTCTTTCTGTGTGTGTGTGTATCTGATTTCTTATTCGCGATTGTCTTCCTTCGCCCCTTCTCTTCCATTCCTAATGTCCGTTTTCGCCCTGTAGTGTCTCTGCGTTTTCCGCCTCCCACGTCTTCTTCATTCCGCTCTCTCGGCGCACCGTCGAAGGCCCCCTCCGCCCCGCCGCTATCGACCTGCGCGCCGCCCGCTCCCCGCGTGCTCTAGGTCGCCGCCGGGCGACGCTCCCATCGCACCGATATGCGCCGCCCTGCTCCGTCGCCGTTCGCCCTCACCGCTCCGCTCCGCGCCTGCACAGTTAACCCCGCGTCGCATGCCCCACCTAGCTCCACGCCAATCACGCGGCCTCGCATTATCTCACAGCGGCCTGGGAGATTTCCCTCTGGATAACCCTGCTGATCTACCAAGACGCCTCCTCTCCGACATCCCAAACCTAGTTTCCTTATCTCGATATCACCCTTATCGTCATCTCCGTTTCGACACCTCCATTCCGATATTTCCGGCCCGTCATCTCCATTTTGGCGGGACCTTCCAAACTTTCCCGTCCCGATATGCCTGTCTTCCACGTCCCGTCATCATAATCGACGTCCCGACATCCCCATCCCAACATCCCCATCCCGACATCTCCGTCTGACATCCGCTACCGACATCCCCTCCCGACATCCCCTCCCGACACATCCTCCCGACATCCCCTCCCGACATCCCCTTCCGACATCACCTCCCGACATCACCTCCCGACATCCCGTCCCGATATCTCCTCTCCGACATCCCGTCCCGACATTCGCGTTCCGTAAGCTATTCCCCACGATGTGCCGCTTCCCGCCGTACGGCGTGCTCTCGACCGAACGAACGGACGCAGGCGGGCGATGGTAGGGGCGATGACGATGGAATCGTTGGTGGCCTCGCGCGCCGCCCGCCCCTATCGCCCGGAAGTAGGGACGTTGGAATTAATTCGCGCGCGCGTCCGCGTTGATGGCACATGCCATCAGGCGTCGCCGCCGCCGCCGCCGCCGCGCGTGTGCGGCGCGATAGCGCAGCGGGCGTCGCGACGCTCCCCCCCCCCGCTGTTGCGTCTGCGGGAGTGAATGGCCTCGCGATGCCGGGGGCGCTTTGATCTCGTCCGGCCTCGTGCCTCTGTAATCGGGCGCCGCTGGTTTATTTGTCCGAGTGGGCGGCGAGATACGATCTCCATTCTCACCGGGCGGGAGGGGCCGCGCTCGCAAACAAGATGTCCGGCCGCGCCCCCTGCGATTGGCCCGGGGCGCAGCGAAGCGCTCGCGGCGCTATCTCGCAGGCTTTGCTGCCTGCAGGCTAGAGATCGAACCTCGGGCTTGGCGGACGGTAAATGAGGCGGACGAACAGACGCAGCTCTCGATAGGATTAGTATGGTACAAGCATTATCCCTGGGCTTGCGGCACCAATCAAGCTCGCTTTAATCTGCTTATTTCTGTTCTGTGTTTTGTATTACTTTCATACGTGAAATGGCTGTGAGTGATTAACGAATTGTTTCTTCACACTTCGAATTTCTGTAAATTAGTATTCCAGGCTCTGTTTAAAATGTCTCTAACTTATTTCTGAAAAGTATTTTATCATCAAAGCTTGGAAGAAATGTAGGAATCTTGAATGATTTTGACATAATGAGTTATCTCTTTTAGTATTTTCTCGGGGAGATGAATACAGAAAATAAGAAAGACAAATAAAATATTTTATATCGTATTAGAAATAAAAACCTATTTACAGATAAGAATTGTTAGTCGGAATGAAATATTAATTATTTTTCTTTTAGTTGATATTTTTTATACAACTTTAATTAACTTTTGATATGTATCGTAGTCTGGAAATTGGAAAGGAAATAAGCATCACGTTTCATTGGAAGAAGTTTAAGATTTCTTGAGGAATCACTTCTTAACTTTTCAGAAAACATTTTCCGTTGACTTAAAAAGTATACAAATATTTTCCGTTGTCTATAAAAGAACTTACATTTTTGCGAGAAAGATCCACATTCACCGACTTCATATTTCATCCGCCTGTCACTTGATATTCGAAAAATTTTACAGTACACAGTCCAAAAACACAGAACGAAAACATTCTGATACGATTCGACAGCTACATAAAAATGTCTTTGTAAAAACGAGTTCCCTCCCTATCAGCGGGCTTAAGGGAGCCGGTTGCCCGGGCCCGAGCGCGTGGCTTTATGTTCGCGTCGTTTTCTATAAAACATAAATACCCGAGTCTCTCTGCGTCGGCTCGTAAATGTCGGCGGCACGTCATAACCCGGCTCCTAGTCGTCGAGGACTGCCAGATCCCCACTTGAGCGTGAAATTCGCTGCAATTGCGCCCGCGTCCTTTGATACTCCCCGTGATAGTCCCGCCCTCGGTTGTAGAGCAAGGGGGGTTGGGGTGGGGTGAGGGGTGGGTGGGAAGAGGAGAAGGAGCACAGGGCAGGGCCATGAATAGGCAGGACAGAGGGAGGATAGGAAAAAGAGGGGAGCAAAGCGGTGTGTGGGCGGGGTGGAGGGTTTGTGGGAAGAAGTGGAACGGGTGGATGGGCGGGTTGGAACGAAGAGATGAAGTGAAGGGTAAGGTGGTAGGTAAGCAGGGCTGAAGGTAGAAGGGAAGAGTTGGAACGGATGGGATTGGCAGGGCGGTTGGTGGGTGGAAGGAAGAGTGGAGCGGTGGGCAGGGCGGAGGGTGGATGGGAAGAAGTGGAACGGATGGGAGGTTGGTGGATGGGCGGGGCAGAGAGAAGATGAGAATAGGAACGGATGGGTGGGTAGCGCCTGGCCGGTACAAAGGAAGGGAGGAAAGAAGAGATGAAGCGGTAGCCAGGGTCGGGGTGGGCAGAGCTGAGGGTTGGTGGGAAGAAGTGGAACGGGTGGGAAGGCGGTGGATGGGTGGGGCGGAAGGAGGTTGGGACGCGGTGGTGAAGTAGAGGGCAGGGCGGTGAGTGGGAGAGAAGAAGTGGGACGGATGGGCGGGGCCGTGGGTGGGAAGAAAAGTTAGGGCGGTTGGCGAGGTGGCTCGAGTGAGGCGGAGGGCGCGGCGGGCGTTACTAGCTGGCCCGGAGCGCACTTACTGTGGACCCCGTGCCCCGCCATTGTCAGCGCCGTTCCTGGTTCACTACTCCCGGAACGTGCCCGCGCTCTCCCGCCCAGGCGAATTATAAAACACGACTTTGTTGTGCGAACGGACCTCGCTTTACGCGGCGACTAACGGCGCCGAAGCACGGCTGGTGGCTGGAAGAGATATGTAGATTGTCCAGGGCATTCGCCAAAGGGCCCGACCGCTATACACCCTGATGCGCTAAATCTGCATGAAATAAAAATAAACAAAATTGGCTATAAAGTGCATTTGATTTTTTGTTTATGTTCAAAATGCACCGACTTGTAAATTACACACACACGCACATGTACACAATACTCATTTTGTTGAAGAGGAACATATTTCGTTTACAATATTCTTTCCGCCAATACTATTTTCCCAAATTACTACAGAAATAAGTTTGTTTAAAATTGAACAAAATTAAAATTTGATATTGACAGCTTTTTCACTGCAACTCCGGCGCACATTTCATTTCTCTACGTAGTCATTTCATGCAACTGACTGTAATGGACTGAATAGTATTTTATTACATATTTAAACAGGAAATTGTCTAATGTTTGTTTCGAAGCGAAATTAATTTCAGTCGCTCAATGCATTTCATGGTGAGAGTGGTATGCGAAGGTCCCCGATGTGAACGCACTGTTCAGGCGCCGTGCCTCCAAGCGGCGCGAGGCAGAGTATAAAACAAGAATTTGTTGCGCGCAAACGCTCGGGGGCGCGAACGACCTCCACGTGGGTGGTGCCCTATAAAGTTGGTCGCAAGTCTGGCGAATAGCCGCTCGCGATAGTTCGTTGTGAATATTTAAAAGTAATTTTGCTTCTGTTGCGAAAAAGCTGTCGAGGTTCCCCGGCTGGGAGTTACTCGCCTTCCTCGCCCCGCTCGCTGCTCCGCCTTGATCCTCCCCTCCGCTTCGCCGCGTTCCACCTCGCTGCCTTGCCCCCCCCTCTCTCTCACTCTCTCTCTCTCTCTCTCTCTCTCTCTCTCTCTCTCTCTGCACTCTGCCCCACTCACTGCACTGCCCAATCTATAGCAGCGACCCACCCACAGCACCGACCCACCCACAGCTCCACCCTATCTACTGCACCGCCCTAACCACAGCACTTATCTACCCACAGCATCGCCCTAACCACACCACCTCCCGTACTCGCGGCACCGCGCCCACAAGAGCGCCGTTTCAATCACAGCACGACGCCCCTTCTGACTCTCTCACTCTCCGCTTCCCCCTATTGCTCTCCACGTTATTCTTCCGGTAGCCCCCGTTCGTCCCCTCCTTTGCTCCGTTCCACTCCTCTCCACCACGCCTGACCATCGGTACAATTTACCCCGCCTCACTCTCCGCTCCGCCTATCATTTTCTCCCTCCGCCTCGCCCTGCGCGCACCCTCACCGATCCTCACCCCGCCCATCTCTTGTTCCACCCCTCCCCGCCCTCCGCACACCCTCCGCGGTGCCGCCTCGACCCCCGTGTGCGCACGCGCGGTGTGTTGCGCGCAGGCGGATACGCGGCGCCATTTGTTTGCGGGAGTTTCCGCCGGGGCGCCCGGGCGGGCGGCGCAAGTTGGTGGAAGTTTCGGTCTGCCCGATGCATCACGTGTGTTATGAGCGCGGCTGGCGCGGCCGCGGAGGTCGCGGAAGGGGAAAGCGCTCGTCGCGAACGGAGGGGCGCGGCCGCGCGCGGGGCGACGCCGGCGACTGGCGCCGGAAGTGTCTCGCTGCGGAACACGCCACCTCACTTAGAGCGGAGTGCATCGAGTCGCCCCCGCCGCCCCGCCCACGCGCCAGAATTCCCATTCTTCTCCTCTTCTCGCCCGCCCGCTCGCCAGCTCGAGTCGAGTGCGCCGCGAACGGGATTGAGGGCTGCGCGCATCTGGCATTCACGCCCTCCTCCTCTTCCCCCCCCCCCGTCAGCGCGTGCACCACATTCGTCTCACTCTCTCTCTCTCTCTCTCTCTCTCTCTCTCTCTCTCTCTCGCACTTTCTGCCGCCGCCGGTTATTGCGGTGACGTAAGCTCGCCGAATCTGAGGCACTTTCCCGACCGGAGAACGATGTTTGCGTTACGTCGCGTTTCTTCTCGGTATTGTTAATATTGAGTCCTCCTCACTTTTCTCATCTTCTGTGTGTAAACTGAGTGCTCATTTCGATGAAAAATATTTTGTGTGTATTTGTGGGGCGCTTGAAAACCCTAGAAACTTTCACCAATTGCATTTTTCAGCCAGTGCATAATATCATGATGTGTTTTTTTCTGGGCCTCAGATAATCATCAGAGACTACAGATAACGGTATTACCCAACTTGTGGTACTGCCTTTTTTGTTACGGCAGTACTCAGAGCATTCGCTACACAAATGATTTTTCAGAAATATTATTAAATAATTATATCACAGAACATCTGCGAATCAACAATTAAAAATTAAAAGATGCAAATTAAATTTTATTGAACGATGTGTAGAAGTAGTTTTGGGGTCAGTAATGGTTTTAAGCGTCCTGTATATACTTAATATTACCAGTTAAAAGAGAGATTCGTATTATTTCGTTTTAAATCGCTTTTGGAATCCATCTCATCTTTCAGTCTCCACTCTCGCATGGCTTTCTCCCCTTCGTTGCGACCGCGCCTCCCGCAGCGCGACTCGACGCCCCCCCCCCGGCGCATAGCCACCTGAGGATCGCGCCCGCGCGCTCTGCTTGCCGCGTAGCGTAACCTCCCGTGCACGGAGCCTGGCGGGCGGCGGTATTGTTTTCCAGGCGCCCTCCGCCCGCGCCGCCGCCTCCGCCGCCACCGCGAACGCTGTGGGTTCCCGCAGCTACGTCGACTTCACTCGACACCGCCGGCGGGGGCGTCTCCCCCACCGCCCCGCCCCGCCCCGCCCCGCCCCCTCCCGCCCCGCCCCGCTCCCTCCCGGCCCGTATGTGCGCGCGTCAACGCTCGCCCGCGCGCTCGCCGCGGTTCTTTTGTCACCAGCCGCGAGCGAAACGCGTACGTTTACTGCCGCGATCCCCCGGAATGCGCGGCCCCGTTTCTCGCGGCAGTAACTCTCCGCGTACAATCGTTGCTTTTTATCACGAGCGAGGGGGTTCGGTAGTGGCTCCCTCCCCCTTTTTTTTATTTGTCGAGTCCCTCGCACAATATGCACCGCGACAGGCTCCATCCGCGTTTTTTTTTCTTTCTTCTTTGTAACGAGCCTGTAATTGTTCGCGATAATATCGGCCAACCCTTCACCGGACGCCGTTAGTTGTTGGCCAATTGCCGATGGCGGAAACAGCGTCCGCGGATGTGAAAAGACGCTTTTGAACGTCTCTGAATCAATGGCTGTTGATGGCGGTGGCATCGTAACTCTTCTCTATGAACTCCTCCGTCCGGCAGATTGGGTTTTGTTCCTAATTCTGTTGTCGATTCGTTTTAAGCTGAATTATGCACTCAAGTGATCTCTATCGTGGATGCTGATGCCCGATACAGCTCGCTGCGTTCTTGTTGCAGATTAAAAAGTATCCGGAGTTTCTATACAATATATCTCACTGATATTCTGGGAACAAATACGCAGCACATTTTAGGTCGGTTTGAAATGTAATGCTACACGTTCTAGTAGACAATACGTGAGTGCAAGTTTGAAATAGTATTGAATAAAAAACTAGATGCTTTGCTGCTTGTATGTTCGTGAACATAAACAAAGACAGGAGTAATTTACAACTAGAGCGCTGTGTGTGCACTCTAGGCGGTAATGAGAACTCGAGCTGTTGTGGTATACAAATTACATGGCTAGTAACCAATTCTAGCGTCACTAGCGCATTTACATGTCGATTTGCTCCCGCCAAAATAATCGCGCATCGTTAACTCTTTTTGCAGTTTGTTGGCCTGAAACAAAAACTGTTTATGAGATGAAAAGAAAACAAAAATTAGTGGCGATGCTATTGTTTATCGTACTTCTGTACGTCGCATTCTGTTTGCTTTGCAAATCGTTTGTGTGTCCTCACGTTGATAATATATCGATATCGACTATTCATGCGGGCAGACGATTTTTAACATTGCATCAAAGTAGTATGTGAAGAAATGAAATTTTTATAAATATTGTGTAAATGAAAATCTTTAGATTCATTATTTCGCACAGGGTGTTTATTTACTTATTTATTTATTTAAGCTTTTACATTTGTTTTATTTTTTATAAAATGTGTTTGATGACTATGACACTTCTCTTAAACAGGTCGTTACTCTTTACTCGCAAAAATTATCAAATAAAATATTCTAGTTGTTTATTACCGTATGGAAGTATGCGTCCGTGAATACTAATTATTATGAATCGCCTCGAAGGCATAGTAATTTAAATTCAACTTTTTTAGCTCGAAAATACATACATTACATGTAATTACGTGGATCAGTTTCAAATCAACCTTAGTAATATTTACTTTTCTGATTGGTCAAATACTCAACAAGTTTCAGTAAGAATTTCTAGCCCCAAAATAGCTTTGCAAAAGTAGTATAAGGATGATACAAATGTCTGGAAATTGTATTTATTTTAAGTCACATAGTGACTCCACATCCCTCACAAAAGGGCCAACATTTCGGTCCCCATTCCCGCGGTTTTCATCTGTGTAGAATTCTATATTTTTCGAAAGCGATGGTGGTAGGAAGGTAGTCTGAAAGTACAAGCCTCTCATATTTTTTTCCTGTCATTGCTACAAAGGAATTTTATTAACTCTGAAATTTATTAACGTTATTAAGGAAAACATTTCTTTGATTCCGCATAAGGACCACATAGTTTCGGTATTTTCTGGGCTGTCCTTTTCGCTTCGAAACTTGGGCTCTTAATTCGCGCCTCTGCCCGGCGGCTCAGCCTGACCCAAAAGCGTGGGTGTCGGTCGAGTGCCTTTCGGTTCCGGTTCTTTACCGCTGCAGAGCCAGCCTCGCGCAGCCGACATCCGCCGCCGGCGCCGCCATGACGTCACGCGGCAAGTTCCCTCGTTAGAGAGGACTCGCTGGAGCTTTTCACTTGGCATCCAGTTGCGTAATTACGCGGGCGCCCGCCGTGACTGCGAGGTCGCGTTCGAGAAGTCCGAGATTTCCTCGCGAAAACCTTTGGAGGATGGAAGAGGAAACGTTTGATAGGTGAGGAAATGCGTAGTTCTTGAATAAGCTTGATTGGGTAGATGAAGCGCGTTCAAGAACGCTTTCGGAATGTACCTCCCGTGTTTGTGTTCAGATCTCCTGCTTCAGGAACAGATATTGGCTCATCGGCGACAGAGGGGAAGCTATTTTACCACCTCTTACGTCAACTGAATCCAATTTAAATACTTTGTATTTGATTCTCAATTGAATTTTAGAAGATATTTTTTCATTAAATTAGTTTATCATAATGGAATATTATTGTAATCAATTTGTTCAATATTATTGTTTCAATTCTTTCATTGCATGCAGGCTGTTATATTTAATATTCTTTTATTAGTACCCTTGAAAATGAAGTGTGTTTATGTGCGCACGTGTATGTGTGTATGTGTTGTGTTTATGCTCATATATACAGAATTAAATAGAAATTGGAATGCGGGATTCTGAAAAATTAATTCGTCAAAGTTCAGAGTATCTTCCCGAAGGAATTCCCCCCCCACACACACACACACACACACACACACACACCTCTTTCACGGAATTACAGCGGATGGACCTCCCTAATCCACTTTGCATGCAAGTCGAATATGCACATTTTCAAAAGGGAACCCTTTGCTCTCGAAAATGAATTCTAATCTCGTTTACACGAAGCAAGACCCGCCGCTTTGTGAAAGGAGGAGAGAACGATCGAAAAGTGTAGATCGCCATCATTTTCAGCGAAAAATTCAAATATCGTGGAACCCGTGCTCTCTGCCTCTCACTCTCTCTTTCTGTCCCTCCCTCCCCCCTCTCTCTTTCCAGCCTCGTAGTGCGTACAGGTCAATGCTTTCGACGCTAGAGTGAGTTCGAGCAATAAGAGGAGACCCTCATTCGGCCCAGCTCGTTTTCTTTGCTCGTCTCGGCGCTTCGCCTAATAAAAGCGTGAACGGCGTGACTTCTTTTCGCTGAGAGATCTTTTTGCCGACGAAGGGGCGTCGAGAGTTACGGGCGTCGAGTCCGTTCGAGAAGTTTCGACCAGGGCGCTCCGCCTCACGCCGCCTTCCGCCAGCCAGCGACATCTCGCGGGCGGGAGCAGGCGTCCAATTAGCTGGCCCGTCACCCCCGGGATGGAAGCCTGGGAAGTGAAAACGCGCGGGGAACGAGGGAGGTGGAGTCAATTAGAGCCGCCGAGTGTAACCTCATTTCCGGGACACGCCTCCGCGCGGTATCGAACTTAAATATTTTGGTTTCGATTCCGAGTATCTCGTCGTGACGTGCCGGTATTCAAGCGGTGCAGAATATTGGCACTGCAATTCCCTGTTTGATGTTCTTCGTAGTGCTTACATTAATTCGTAGATATATTTGTGCGAGGTACTCCAGTAGTTTCATCAGAATTTGCTTTGTTCTGTTGATAATCTCCTCGCTTTCCGTGGAGTCGTTATTGCGTTATTTCTCTAAGCAAATATTGACATGAAATCTCTTGCTTCCCTTTAGATTAATTACAAACTGTGTGGAATAATCTGACTACTACATGAAAAGTATATGGAGATACGAGGAAACTACTCGACTAACTCGAAGTACTAAATATAAATATGTTGATCGTATATATTTGTGTAAGTATAATATGAAAACGAAATTCGACTTGTGATCAAGTTGGTTGAAAAGGAGCAATCAACTCTGCATTTCATTTCATACGCTTACCTTTGAACAAAATCTATCAGAAACCAGTGAAAGATTAAGCTACGTAAATGATGTCATTTAATTATTTCTTAAATGGATTCATGCAAATACATAATTCTCAGATTTTCTTATATTTACATAACATCTCAAATATTTATTAAATCGACATTCCGTACATTTCTATCTGTCTCGCGATTTTCCTAGCTCAATCAACGCAATAAAATAAAAAAAACTGCTATTCATGCAATTTCTCTGCAAGAACTCCAAATTAATAATTATAGAATTAATAACACAAATATTTAACTCAAAATTTTAGAGAAAATTAAAAATATTTATAAAGTTATATTGGATTCTCATTTTTAAGTAGGTTTTATTACGCGTAAAGTTTTACGCTCGTTACTCTCGATGCCAGCGTTCATAGGTGCGGCTCGGGGGAGCCATTGCATATCACAGTACCGACTCAGCTAGAGTCGGTTCCCCAAACGACTCGAAGGCGTGAGGGCGGACTCACGCCCTTGCAACTTCCTTCTCCCCCTTCCCCCTCTCCCTCGACCCGCGCGACAGGCGAGGCGTGGGCGGCGCGAGCAGGCGCGACCGAGAGCGGCGCGCGGCCGACTTTTTAATTACTTAACTGCAACACGTCCGCGCCGGGAAATTTATGTAAAAAGCCTGCGCTTTAGTTTAATTAGAAGAGGCGGTGCTTCCTCGTAGCTTTGCGAGATAAAAATAAAGAAAGTGCGGCTGGGCTGCTCCTTGCGCCGATCTCTCGCCTAAATTACCGGCGTTTTTAGGATTTCCTGCTCGTACCAATGTTGCGCAGTTTTTTTCTTTATTATTATTATTATTATTTTTCGCGCTCGCACTCGCGGAAAGCACGTGGCCGGGAAGGAGTGGCTGCTTGAGTCACGTGGACGTAGGGTGCTGGCTGGGCAGGCAATTTCGACGGGCCGCGATCGCTGAGAAAATTTGTGGAAGGCGTTGTAAGGTGGTATGGACATTTGTGTGGTGGAGTGTAATCGACAGTGAACACGAATGAAACCGACGAGTTTAAGATACTTTGAATGGTAAGCTGAAGAGGGGGAGCTTCTCTTATCTCGTATTTCATTCGCTAGTTGAAATGTTTCTTCTCTTCGGTTATTTTGTGCTCGAATTTCCAATAGATTTTTCGTAAATTTTTTGTAGGCGTTTATCAGGTTTAGCTGTCGATGAGTGATATTGATCGAAAAACAAGTTTTCTACGAGAGATACATAGGATTTCTTTGAGCAAACAGAGAAAAACATTGACACTAAAATATGTTTATGATAAAATGTTTCAATAATTATAACGAGGACACACCGAGACCGAGACCATTCATTTTGAACTGAAATGTCACCTATCGATTGAAACATCTTGATTAAAAATAATAACCCCCGACCAAGCGATGAATTTTTAACTAATCTGCAAATTCAAAACATGCGTATCGGATATAACAAAAATCCAGAATTTATTGAGAACAATAAATGTCGGTTATCTTCTTATTTAGGACAACCAAGATCAAATATGAAAGAAATGTATTTGACAGTCACCGGAAAAAAATTTTATCACGTCCACATCTCCAGGAAAAGAGAGTTTCTCATATTTGGTATTTCATTCGCCAATTGTATCCCTGAAGATGTTGACATATCTGTCCACAAAACGTTTTCTCCAGTGAATGTTTAAATATGAATCGGTAATATTTGAAGGATCGGGAGTAAAACGTGACTCACGCGGAAACGCTTGCGATATATAAACAAGTGAACATTTTTGCTGGAAAGAGTTTAAATGGGTTTCACAAAGCTATCAGCCGGGGAACACCTATGCGCCATAATTTGGACTATTTTAGAATCACACCGCACGGACAGGAAATAGAAACGTACGAACATTTTAATACCTCAAAAACTATAGCTTTGAAGGGTCCCGAGCCCTTAATTTATATTTTATCTTGATTGTCCTAAGTACAGTCGACTCCGGTTAAAGTGAACTCGGATATAGTGAACTAAGTCACTGGTTCCGTTTCACTTACATTACAAATAAGCATGAGAAGATTCGGTTATAGTGAATCTGAGTTATAATGAAGTTATCATGCTGTTAATGAATTTTACTGTATTAAGAAAATCAATCATTGGGGAGAAATTCTATTGAATTTTCACATCATCGGATATAGTGAAACTCGGCTATAGTGAACGAAACAAGTGAGTCCCCAGAAGTTCACTATAACCGGACTCGACTGTAGTTGGGAACACTCACAATTTTTTAATTGTATTAACGTATAATCCCCACTGTTTTACAGTGAAACAAACCGGCTTGTTCTGTATTGAATTCAAACGTGGTTTGCACATCCTGCGAAGAAATTACCCCCGGGCCGCGGGCGCTCGCGAATCGCCCAGTTCCGCATCAGCGGCCGCCCGCCCCCGACGCCGGCGCCCACCGCGGGCCTGCGGCGGAAGCGGCTGCGGCAGCGGCGGGGGAGCGCGATATTTCACACGTGCATAATGCGCGTGAGAAGCCCCGGTATAATTGCAGCGCCGGCCGCGCGCGTGTGTGTTGGCTAATTTAATTATTGCGTAATAAAGCAGGAGCTTCGTGCGCCGCCCTCGCGCGCAAATTGAATAATCTTCGCCTTCGCGAGGTGCGGGCTGCGGGCCACACGCGTCGCACCGCGCCCCGCCCGGCCCCACCCCCCTGATGCATTATTCGGAAATTGGATGTACCGGGGCGAAATTGCGCGAATGCGAGACGCGGAGCGTTTCCGCCGGCCGCCGCCCACGCCCGCCGATTGTTGGCCCTTCCGCCCCGCCCACCGTTCTCTCGCCCCGACGTTCCCTAGCTCTTGTACCGGGAGCGGTAGCTCAGTGCATCAACTGATGCAGGTACTGTAGTACCTCTGACCGGGAGGTCCTAGGTTCCCACTCCTCATGGCGGCAGGATTTTCGACACTGGCTTCTCAGCTAGGTCGAATTCAGTCGCTGTCTGGAGGAGAATTCTTGCGACCGGCTGCTCTAATCGGTAGTTTTCCGTGGTTTCTCCCATCAACATCGGGCGAATGCCGGAGCAGTACCCTAACAAACGGGCCACGGACCGCGCGTGATCTTTCCTCCCTCTTCCTTGTTCTATCCTCTCCCCTTACACACACACTAACATGCACTATACTGCCACATTTCCGGGAGACCGGTGGGGGGCTTAAAGCTTGTCCCGGCTGGGGCGGTGCCCCGCTGGTGGGAGAGTCCTGGTTAGGGGCAAACCCCACTAGCCGTCGGTAGGTCGGCACCGGATCTCGCCATCCAGCGGGAAAGATCACCGCCATCTCCCGAGAAAAAACTTGCACTATACTAACGGGACTAATGACCGAAGCAGTTGACGCGCCCGGAAACACGAAAAAATCAATCAATCAATCCCTAGCTCTCGCTCAACCGTTCCTCATTCCGCCCACCTGCCCGCTTGTTTCCTTTGTTGTCTCACGCACCCGCCCACATTCCATATCGCTCTCTGGCGCAGCTCTTCAGTAGCTCGCCGCACCCACCGTCTCTTCGTTGCCAACGTTCCCTCGCTCTCGCCCGACCGTTCCCCATCTCGCCCGCCTGCCCGCTCGTTTCCTTGATTGTCTCTCTGGCCCGCCCACCAGCTCTATCGCTCTCCTTCGTATTGCCTCACTGGCTTGTCCCAACATTCCGTTGTCTCCGCTAGACCGTTCCCCGCCTGCTCGCGATACAGGCTGTATACCGACTGCATCCTGCGGCCAATTTTTCCGAGGTCGTTTACCTACCTTCCCAAAAAGGCATAACCCGACACCCTCCTTAGTAAGATTCATTACTACGTTTTCCGTGGTCTGCGTAAAATCACATTGATCGATTATGATTTAACCATTATGTTTTCAAAAAACAATCGCGGGTCATTTTACAGCACTGTGAACGATGAAAAACACCACTTAAAGGTTTGTGGAAACGAATCATAAAATCGCCTGTCGTGAGCATTTTCTTATCTCGCTCATTTAACATACACAATTCCGAAGATTCGGCCATGCTCACCTGTGCTCTCTGGACTGTTGTGAGAACATCAATTGGCGCTACTTATGAATGCAAACTTAACTCAAATGTTTACTAGTTCCGAAACATTGGATGTTCGAGACGGGATGGAGTCGGGGTATGCCTTTTCACGTAACGAAATGTGAAAAGGGATTCACTGGGAAAGGAAGGTGAGAGGAAACTGATCGCGGGATACAGTCGGGCGATTTCCCGGCCGAGTGGTCGCTCGTTTTCTTGGTCGTCGTCTCACTCGGCCATTCACCCATCAGCCCTCACGCTCCCCCGAGTGTTTTCTCGCTTGCTCGCCCCTCCGATCGCTCGCTCGCCTGACCCTTCACTCGTTCGTCTCCCAGCTCTCCTCTCTCAGGCCGTTTCACCCGTTCTCTAGCTCACTCTCTTGTCCGCTCTCTCTCTCTCCATCCTAATGCGCTTCTTCTCTTTCGCTATCTCGCCATCCGCCATCCCGCTCATTCCGCCATCCCGAACACACACTCTCTCTCTCTCTCTCTCTCTCTCTCTCTCTCTCTCTCTCTCTCTCTCTCTCTCCCTCTCCTATCGTCTGCACCCTGCTCAGTCTTCTGTTCTCCCTCTCACTCGCCCATCGTTGCTCCTTCTCACCAGCTTCTCTCCGTGCCCCCTGCCCTGCAGCGGCCTATGTTCTTGCTTGCCCTCTCGTTCGACCGATCACCCGGGTGCAACGTAATTTTTGATAGCGGAGTGAACGCCCCCGGCCATGACAGGCTGCGTTTTGTCAGGGCGTAGCGCGCGCGTAGATTGCGCTGAAGCCCTCCGCAGTTTAATTATGCGACCAGCGCTTTCACCTGAGAGCGAATATCATTTTGCAGTCTCACCCCTTTTGTAAAGGGTTTCAGAGTTAAAATAGATGTTGATTCGCAGGTTGGTAAGGGAAATCATTTTCAGGGATATTAATATCGTCAAAAGAGGATTTTTGGAAGAGTGCAAATATTTGCCTGAATACTTTCCTTTTAAAAATGTATTTGTATGTATTGAACTAGACTTGGAATGTAAGGAACCTACATTTTGATTTGCATAAAGAAAAGTTTTTGTTTAATTTTCCGCACAGTTTTTATTCATAGTCAGATTTCACCCTATTAGAAAACGACACGAAAGTAATCATGAATTTTATTAAAAGAACTTGTACATCTATGTGGCATACACGTTCGCGTTCCCGCCACGAAAATCCATTTTGGCTAAAATATGTGAGAATATATTTTCTGTAGAATTATATAAGAAGTACAATTCAAACAAATCACCTCTTTTCACTGCAGCGTTAAAATAGTTTCTCTTCACTACGTAAATACGTAATAGGTGAGAAAGTAAAATTTCAAATTATTTTTAACCTTCTAAAAAATGTTATGTTCATGTTCGATTATTACAATTTTCGTATTATGCAGATGTTCGATGTATAGCGGCTATACATCATGATTTTTAAGGAGATTCCTGCACTTGGAAATATACAGGTGAAATTCAAGTTTTTAAAATTTAGAGTCATTTTTTAAACTTTTCAGGTCCATTGCAAGGCGTTTTAAACCGCACGAGCTAATGGAGTAGACGCACAAATCAGGGAAATGCTTTTTTCTGTTAAATGGAAAATTCGTGGAGCGTAAAATCGTAGGCTTTTTCTCGATAAAAATCAATCACCGCCGTGTATATCCACTTTTCAGTACATGTTTTCTTTGACTTGCTCTAAATGAGAAAATATTACCGTTGATAAAACGAAACACATTGAAAGAAAAAAAAATTTTTGCTCTCAACCTTTTAATATCTACGTTCATTATTCAGTTTTTCAAGTGATTGTGTACGTAACTCTATTAAGGGGATGAAATATTACTTTTGCGGGCACGACTTTTAACCGCTCGCTCAACTAGCGAATCGATGTCCATAGCCGGTAACCGAGGCCCACATACGTACACGGACGTGAAATCCAACATCGCCTACAGCGATATTCCAACATTAAAATGCAATTTCTTCTCTTGGAGAGCTGCGAAAGCTGAAACTTTTCGTAATTTTTTTCTGTCTTTTCAAATTCAGCGGCCTTTGTTTCCTCGGTTTTTCCTCTCTTTCCACCCCCACCCCTTTGCTCTTTTCTCTGCACTATTCATTTATGCAAACGCGTATCGGCGGGCGAGCGGGCCCGCTCGCTTAGTGGGCGACCTCTGCCCGGGCGAGGGCAGCGCTGCGTGCGGCGGGCGCGCGAATCAATCGCCCGCGGCGCCGGCCTCACCGGCGCCGACAGCCGCTGCGCGCGATGGCTGCGGGAGGGGCCGGCGGCGCCGAGACATCTGTTGGCTTCGTAAATTAGAAAGTCTCTTGCCATTGGTGATTCCTTGCAGATTGTAGTTAATTATACAAGTGTGAGATGTAAATTAGAATCTACCTGTCTCTGGAGTTGTTTACTCTACAAAGTTCAATACATGCTATTTTACAGAGCCCTAGAGAAAGTACACTTTCCAAGTTAATTCCAACGACCCTTATGAGTCGTAATTGTTTATTCTGTTTGTCACTGCTTTAGTCCTATTTGATGTGTGAGTTGCTTTGTTACTGTCAAGTGAAACAGAGTTGCATCGTCAAAAATCTCTATTGAGTTTTTTGACAGCTATTTAGAAATGATCTAATAACTAAATTAAAGTATTCGGTTGATAAAGGGTACGTCTTGTTCCAATTTCTGGAACATACCAACTTCTGGAAAAAGATACTAAAACTATAATTATTATAGTCACAAAAAATGAAAATTTTGTGATACACGCAATATGTTGCATCTGCGATGGTATGTTGAAACTATACTCGTGCGACGGATGTGCAACGTCGTACCAAGCCTAGAAACGTAAAATTCTTCCTTCTTCACCCACTTGGGGAGACCGTGTACCGGAGGAACGGGAGAACCGGCAAGAGCCGCTGCTCCAAAAAACGAGGCCACCTTCTGCCGCCCCGCCCCCCTCGCCGTCCCCCTTCGCCCACCTGGTTCCCGTTCGCGTTCCCGTTTGCGTTGCAGGCGCTATTTCGTCGCGCGACGCGGGGAATTGTGTTTCCGACGGGAATCGATGACCCGGGTCGCGCTTGGAGACTCCGCTATTGCGTAGCTCGTTCCTCGCACCAGCACTTCTGGAGCACAGGCGCCACCTAAGGTGCACAGAAAAAACGACAACGGAGTTCTTATAACGCCGCATTGACGTTGGCAAAGCATGCTCTCCCATACGGTGTTTATTCTTTGCATAAAATAACAGCGGCCCTTTGCCCCGATGTCAGAACGTGTGCAGGTCAAGTGCAACCTTGGATGAAGATGGTCGGTCATTTATATCTGCCGTAGATGTAGAATCCTCTCAGTATGCACACAAACATATATGTTTCAACGTCGGGCTTGGGCTCATAACCTGCTTTTCTTGCACTCCCAGATGTAAAAATAAAGTCTGCTCTTCTTGTTTTAATTTCACTATAGTTATAATGTAATCGTCGAAATTTATTTAAATGGTTAAGCAGAAGAGCCGACCTTTTATCCCGAACGTCGACACAGATAAAGACATTTTCATTATTATTTTTGTTTATTACTTTGTGTATTACACTTGAAAAGTGAGGGCCTTCGCATGGGCTCCAAATCTCGAGACTTAGCTCCTCTTGTTCCTATCTCTGAACCTCAACCGCTGTGATGGAGACTCCGAATTTGACGGGGAAATGGTGCGACGGATCTTCCTCTTAATGGACTGTTCCAGAACGAAACTGCGCCATCAAGATTTTCACGACAGGTTCTACGCCGCTTTGAGAGGAGCCCGCGGCTCACTTGGAACTAATATTTACGTTCTATAACGTTGGGCGCCGAACAAGAAGAGCGCTGTAAAATTCCCGTAATGAAATCCAGCCTCTCTAAATATTTCATTATCGTGTTCTTATGCGCGGATTAAATGCAGTTGCCTTATGAAATTAATTTGGGCTCCGTTGCTTTCTATTTAATGTTAGCCGCTACAATTCCATCTTCGTGTTCTCAGATAACACTTCATGCAACGACTGGCTTATTTTACAAGGAATGCAGTAAGTTTATTTTACTCGTACATACAGTACACCAGAATTAAGTTTTGAATGTTGTATACGTACTGTTAATGAGAAGGCACGTTATAAGATTACAAGGATATTCATTCGAAGAACAATTAGTGTATTTTTACAGCGTTTTACATTTCTTTGTGGGTTGATGAGAGAAAATAACAAAACGTTGCGGTAGAAAATAAAATAAAACCTGTCTTCTACAGAAATCTAATTTCTCTTAACCCTTCATTAGCATGTCCTTGCATCGCAGGCGACGCTCTCGCTGAGTATTTTTTTAAAATATCGTCCGCTCCACGTTAAACCGGTGGCGACCGCGCGGGCGGGAGCTTTGTTGCCGCGTAATAGCCTCGTTACCGTTCGTGGGAAGGCAGCCCCGTGGCCCTGCTCGCGCGCCCTTTGTCGAAGAGGAATTCCCTACGAAATATTCCTCATCCTCCTCGTGCTGGTGCTCGGTGAGAAACCAGCGCCAAAGCAAGTGTGGTGAAGACGGGTCTCACCTGGATACGGTAGTTCCCGCGAACACAGCGGCGAGGCAGAGCTCCGCTGGTGAGTATAGACTCTAGATACAGAGAGTAGCGCTACCTGAACGGCCACCGTCATTGAACATCCTCTTCCCTGGCATCCCCGCCTGGCAGCATTCAGAAAGTAATGGGAAATTATTAGAATCGATGGTTCTTCCCGGCATCTTTGCCTGGCAGCATTCAGAAGGTAATGGGAAATTATTAGAATCGATGGCATTACGGGGAGTTTCATTGGTTTTTGTTAGATTGGTGTTTCCCAACTCACCCCAGTGCCCCGGTATTTAACTGGATATAAAATGGCGAAATCGGCGGCGCAAAGGAATGCGTTACTCTAAGTCTATGGACTCTAGGCTAGAGTACTCTATCGCTGACATTCAGAGGCTTCAAACGAGAGACACTGTTGGACCTCATTGAGAACGCTCGTTCACTAAAGCCAGGTTCAGGAAATTATGGCCGAGAGTGGCGCTCAGCTTATTATGTTCTTTCGTATCTATGTCACACATAATGGTTTAATAGAGAGCAGTATAAGGATATGGACTCCTCCTCATTCTGAGCGATGAGTGTTAAGCGGCGTGAACTGTGCAGTGTTTGATAGGAAGTTGAATACTATGAGTAATTGCTTTGGTGAGTAATGTGTGCCAGTAATCAGTAAGACATATTACAATTTTAATAACACTTGATTTATCTTGACTGGGAAAAAATTTAGAGCATTGAATGAATCTCACTTGCTATTCCTGGCTTGCACCACAACGCCAAGAATTTTCAGTAGTATTCTTTTAGACAGCTAAGAGATAATTTTATATACTTACTGTTTAATATAAATCACCTCAGAGAGTAATGTTTCAAAACGTCGTTCTCAAAAAAAACAACACATTATCAAGTTCTTTTTTGCAAAATTTTTTAACCTTTCCCCAGTTTACTCCATCCAATTCAATGTAATTGCCTCTCCGATCAGAAAAGAAGTCTCTCTTTCGCTTACATTAAAAGTCGTCGTTCATCCAACCGTGTTTCAAGTGGGCTGCATCCCATGAATCGCAGCCCCGTGAATGCAAAAACAAACGCGGCGCGTCCTCAAACGACCATTACGCGACGCGCGTATTCCCCGGCGCAATCCGCGTGCGCGACCGCCCCTCCCCTCCCTTCCCCTCCCGCCCTCGCCGTCTTTTAAAGTAACAGCCTCCGCGTGGGCGGGGGAGGGGTGGAGGGCGATAAACCGCCGGCTGCACCACAACGCAACCGCCCCTAACGCGCAGCAATGTGTCGTGAAATTCGGGGCGTATATCACGAGGTCACCCCGCCACGCCCCCCGCACTCGCGCCTCGCGCCGCGTCTTTCCCAAGGGGGAGGAAGGTGGCGCCGCCCCCTCACACGTGGGGGGGGGGTTGTTGTTGTAAAATACGCCCCCACCCGCGCACCCTCCGTGAGGGAAGTGTGCGGGCGTGGAAGTGAGTGAGAGGTTTGGAGCTGGAGAGCGGGATGACTAAGAGTGTGAGAGAGTGTGTGTGTGTGTGTGTGTGTGTGTGTGTGAGAGAGAGAGAGAAAGAGAGAGACCTGAAGAGGAAGGTCTGGAAATTAGTTGCGAACTCGCGAGGACGACCTGTACGTCGTTGATTCATTGCCTGCTTAGTTTCGATGTGCCTGGATAGTAGAAGGTCATTAAGTGCATTTGAAATTATGGTGGATCTCCCTTCTTGGCTATCAGTCATGTTATTGGCTAGCTGCCTAACGACCTGGTCCGTAACGAGGAGATAGTGTAATAATTTGTATGAATAGGGCATTTCCATAGTTTGCAGCTGATTTTTATGTAACTCGCAAGTGCAGAAAGTTCTCTTGGTTCATGTAGGAATCAAACTGTTCTTCGCGGGAAAGCAGTGCTTTGTTCTTAGGCCACGCCGAAGTAGTCCTATGGGCATTTCCAATTTGTTTATATTTCTGGAATATACCCTGTATTGTTGTAGACAGAATGGACCTTTTTAGAGGTTAGCGACCGCATGTGCCCTGACTGACCTCTTGTCGAGGTCGCTCCCCTTCATGCAGAGCCCTGGGTGGAGCCCAATCGAATGCTCCATCTCCTCATCTCGAGCGCGGCCTATGCTTTCGTCCCCCGCCCCCGCGTCCGTCTCCCCAGGGCCCCGCCCCTCCGCCTTTAATCAGGGGCTCATTAGTGCGTCCGGCGGGCCGCGAGGCGGCGCCACCAGCGTCGCGGCAGACCGCGAACTCCCCGCCCTTACCTCCCCTCCCCTCCGCATCCTCCGCCCCGCCCCTCTGCCCCCGCCCGCGCATGCGCTCGCTGTACCACGATAACTCACAAAAGATGAGCCCATCTATTCTCGGAGGGATTCTTCCTTTTTCCCCACGTCCCCGACCGTCGCCTCGCCCCGCGCTGTCTCCTTTCTCCCGCTGCCCCTCCTCTTCCTTGGCGCGCCCCCCTCGTCCCCGCCTCCGCCTTCACCGCCGCAAAACATGTTGTGTTCCCGCAAGAAGAATGGCTTGGGGTATCTCTTTTAAAAAGAGGTGCTTTAATACAATATGGTGAAATAATTTAGCACGATGTCGGCGGCTGAGTCAAGCAGCCCGGCGCTCCTTGCGGCCTGATAACAAACTTCCATCCGCAGTGTTACGAGGCGGGGGCGGGCGAGGGAATTTAAAGTTGAGATACATTATGCTGACATCTATGCAGGCTTTCTCTGCTGTAAAGAATGTTTAATATAAAAAGTTAAGGACCGGGCTTTGGCTTTTCATATTTATGTGCCTTTCGCTGAATACGCGTGCGGCGCGGCCCTGAGATCCAATGCGATTGGCCTCGCGGCTGTGTGGAGCGGCGTCGCGTGCAATCTGCTTTAAACCTGTTGACCTAGTGCAGCGCCAACAGGCGAGGGTGTTTATTCGTATTACGTTCTTCATTAACGCTCAGAACATCTTAACACGACTTTTAATGTAAAATGTCTCTGGTCCGCCGAAACACAGCTCTTCTTTAATTGCTTTCTACTACGTAATGTGTAGTGGGGATTAGCTGTGCGAGGAATGAATTAATGCAATGAGAATTGAAAGCAATTTTTGTATATACGAAGACAATTCCATTTCCATTATAATGTAATTGGAGTGGAAGAATACGTCGCTTTAAACCGGAGGTTATCGGAATTGAAAAGTGGTAGGTCCCTCCAAAGTTACGAAACGTTTTTAGTGAGTGACTGTAGTGGGTCCGATAACGGTTGGAGTGGCGAAGTGGGTTAGCCCTTTTGCGCTCGAAACGAGTTCAAGTGGTCGCCACGCAGGCTGTACGGCGCCCTCGCCCGGGAGGGATCTCGGTCTGGGCGGGGGAGGGGGCTGGGAATGGGGAGAGGGCATGGCGACTGATCCGCGGATTGCGGCGGCGCCCCCATAAACTCCACGCTGCTTACCTTCCCGTCGCGGTGCTCGCCGCGGCGCGGGCGGGGCCGGGGCGGGCCGGGGCGGGGCGGGCCGGGGCAGGGCGGGGCGGGGCGGTGCTCGCCACGGCGCGGGCGGGACCGGGGCGGGGCGGGGGCGGGGCCGGGGCCGAGCGACGCAGAGCTTAGTGGCCGTCACAGGGATGCGGTTGCAAATCCACAGCGGCTGCTCCGCGCGGGAGGAAGGGCACAGGGCGACCCGCGACGCTGGCGCTGCCGGGCGGCGGACGCGGACACTGAACTGCAGGACGAGATCTGGAATGGGACAGGGGTGGGCAAGTTCCTGCAAGCAACCTACGTTATTTGCGTAATATTATCATTTTCTAAACGCTTCCTTTTGAAATTAAACTCCTCTAATAGTTGTTAATATTGGAAAAGGATCTTTGAGAATTAGTAGCATTATTGTTTACAAAATTGTCATATTTTGCATTAGCAGATAAGAATACACGGTGGTTAATATCTGTACGAATAGAAACGACCGCGTTCGAGTTTTATTATTCTGATTTTGTTTTATTTCATACATCTATGAAATAAAAGAAAACCTGCTACTAATAGTAATCATAATATATGGCCATATGGAAAAATTCTGATGCGATGAGCATTTTATAGAAAAATGAAGCTTCAGATAATTTTAATATTAATAAAAAATAGCATGCGATGTTTTAATTAATCTATCTGGTTATTATAACCCCGTCGTTATTATTTCAAGAACTAGTCGTGGGACGTTTTGGGAGTCTTATATGAAATCACGTGTAGCTCGGTATTTCACTAGATCAGTCAGCGGAAATAAGTGAACGGTGCCGAACAAATAATGTGTAAGATATCGTGAAATAAGATAAGAAGACATGGATGTTTTGTTAGTTGAACTTAGATCATTTTCTCACTTTCAGTTGAAAAATTGGGGCGCTATATTTGTTACAGTTTGGAGGTGACCTATAACGACATAACATAGGTTCTGGGCCTTAGGCTTAGATCTCGGTCGACGGTCGGTGACGCTGAGCACCCCTGCTCGAGAGATCGCGTCGAGTGCCTTTCGAGAGAGCCTGTTGACGGTTGGAAGTGGAGGTCGTTGACACGTCGCATCGCCCGCCCTCGCCCCGTCGCCGCGCAGGCACTCTATGGGATTCCCCGCTGATTGGCATTAAAATTCAAGAGCCTATTGTGGCTGATATGGACTTTTTTGCTGTTGATGGCCCTCGAGAAATCCCCATTTCCAAACTGAACGATCGGTCTCAGCGGGGGGAATATAGATTAAGCTATTGTCAATGATGTGGAAGGTTCATCTGTGCGTTATTCCGTGCGGTTTTGGAACGAATCTCATTTGTCTGTGAATATAATTGGACGTGGTTGTAAATATGACTTCTGTGCTTAGTGTTCTTCTCTGACAGAAAACGGATTGCAGTGATATGAAATTTC